>MNCI01003654.1:10825-147117 GCA_015680685.1 Gnetum montanum | reverse complement strand
AACAATGTGGCAAAGTACGAGGGGCTCCTCAGGGGATTACTAACTGCTAGTGAACTTGATGTTCGACACTTGGCGATTAGGGGCGATTCGATGCTTGTCATAAATTAGATCACAAGAGTCTACGCCTACAAGGCTATACATTTGCAGCCTTACTGCGATAAGGCTAAAGATCTTCTGAGACGATTTGTGACCATCGATGCCCAACACGTGCCACGCACGGATAACACACTGGCCGACGCACTGGCAACACTGGCTCTGAACGTGTCTTCACATCTCTTTGACACCTGTCCTGCATTGATAACATACTGCGCAGATCCTATCATTCAGACGGCGCAAATCTCTTCTCTTCTCGAGGGAGGCACACCTGAATGGTACAACGACATTAAAACTTACCTTTTACAGGGCGAACTACCATCTGAATTGACACACGCGCAGAAGGATGCGATACGCAAGCGGGCTAGGAAATATGTCATCATCGGAGACAGCACTCTTTGCAGATGCTCCTTTGATGGCGTGTTGCTCACTTGCGTTGACAAAGACCAAGCGCAACATATAGTCGGCAAAGTTCACGAGGGACTGTGCAGCGGCCACATAGCACCACGGGCTATGGCCCTAAAAATCCGTCGCTTAGGATACTACTGGCCGCGCATGGAAAAAGATTGCCTGACAAAAGTTAAAACTTGTGACACGTGTCAGCGTCACGCTAACCTCATACACGTGTCACCTACAAAGTTACATACAACGCAGATAACATGGCCATTTCAGCGATGGAGACTAGACATTATAGGCCCCATCACGCCGAAATCTTCCGCAGGTCATAGCTTCATTATTACCGCTACTAATTATTTTACAAAGTGGGTAGAGGTTGTTCCCCTGCGGAAGATCACATCTCAGCAGATTTGGCATTTTATCCTGGATAATATAGTAACCAGATTTGGTCTCCCGATGACTATTGTGACCGACAATGGGCCACAGTTTAGTAGCACGGAAACTAAATCCTTCTGTGATAACCTAGGCATCAGACAATCTTTTTCCTCCCCCTATTACCCACAAGCGAATGGTCAAGCTGAAGCAACAAACAAAGTGATCATCAATTTTCTCAAGAAAATGCTCTATGGCAATAAAAGGCGGTGGCACGAACAGATCCTCTATGTGCTATGGGCGTATCATACTACGTGTAGGACGGCTACAGGTAGTATGCCCTATAGCCTGGTTTACGGGTCTGAAGCAGTGCTGCCTCTCGAGTTGCAAATTCCTTCTCTAAGGATGGTCCTCTCCAAGGTTATAAATGAGGCTCAGCACACCAAGTCTCGAATCGCGAATCTGGATTCAATAGAAGAGAAGCGGATACAGGCTCTTGACACGATTGAAAGGTATCAAGACAAACAGAGACAGAAGCATCGTCACAACCTTCAACAACGCCCGATCAAGAAAGGAGATCTAGTCCTCAAGGTTGTGCGTGAACCAGTAGGCAAGTTCTCTGCAAACTGGGAAGGCCCTTTCTTGGTGGTCGACGTGTACAGCAATGGAGCATTCAAGCTAGCAGATGTCAACGGCAATGAATTATCAAATCCTGTAAATCATGTGTATTTGAAGCAGTATTACATTTAGCAGCATCTACAGTGTCAACAGCAAGTATGGCAATATTCGTCCGCTACAACGTTAAACTGGCACTGATTGTCCGCTACGACGTTAAACTGGCACTGATCGTCCGCTACGATGTTAAACTGGCACTGATCGTCCGCTACGACGTTAAACTGGCACCGGACGTCCGCTACGACGTTAAACTGGCACTGACCATCCGCTATGACGTAAAATTGGCATTCCTTACACGCGTCTGCCACGATGCTAAACTGGCATTATTCGTCCGCTATGACGCTAAACTGGCAAGTTGTAACCGTCCGCTACGACATAAAACTAGCAACGTTGTACAGGTCCGCCAAGACGAAAAATTGGCACCTTTTACACGCGTCCGCCACGACGTTAAACTGGCACAGGTAAGTAGCCGTCTGCTGAGACATAAAATCAGCACAGCTCTATCCTTGGGTCATGACACGAAACTGGCATCCACAGCACGATCTGCTGAGACCATAAATCAGACACACCACCGTCCGCTACGACATAAAACTAGCATTTCTCGGTCTGCCAAGACTTTAAACTGGGACCATGGTCTGCTGAGACTTAAAACCAGCAATGATAGTCTACCAGGACTTAAAACTGGGACTTACAGACTGCCGTCATGTAAATCAAGCAAGCGTGATCATCTCTGTACAGCTGCACAACAAACGAGGTGGGATACTGGGACAGTCCCAGCGTCGCCACCCCACCGGCATCCTACTGATTCCTCGGATGAGCTGAGAGGCATCTTACTGATCCCTCGGAGATGCCGCCGCTACGCCCACTGCAACGGTGGTACCTCTGAGAGTTTAGTCTCGCCAACAGGAGCCCCGATGAAATCCTCGTCGACAACGACCTCGGCAACCTCCACCAATCATCGCTATCAGACGCCGGCTTCGCAAATTCATCTAGCTGGTTCCCTGTACAACCAGTTAGCTACACTGTGTCTGATGCCTTTTGGCGAAGATATGCTGGGCCAATCGACAGGATTGGCGGCTCCGCCCTCATGCTCCGGCTCCTTCTTCACGGCCCAATCGGTCTATCTCGCATCAAACGGCGCTCGTTTCGACAACCTCGCATCTTGTTCGCATGAGCAATGGTGTCCTCTGTTTTCTTTTGTGGTTACAAGTTGCTTGCTTTGGAGGATGTCGTTCAAAGGTGCGTCCATCTGAGCGGTGAAGTACAACAGCGTGTTGAGATGGCTGCTTAGGTTCGCCCGACCACTTAGATCTACATGCCTATACCTCTCACAATCCTACCCCTAGCTCTTATTTCCTTCATCCCCACCACCCGCTTCCCATACGCAAAAGCTACATACGCAAGTATCCATTTTTTGCACTCACACTGGCAGAGATATCGCAGAAGTGATGCACCATGCTCCTTTTGCAAGCATTCCTGCTGTAATCAGTGACAGAGAGATCTCAAGCTAACGTGCTACGCTTGTCTAAAAGCATTCCTGTTGACGTACGTGTGCGTACGTTTCTGTGCGTGCAGTAAGCGTATTCCATACTCCTACCATCCTGACTTATGTTACGTCTTCTCCGAACCTGTTTCCTACTATGTCATTCTATCTCCCATTCCCTCCAGCTTTTCTCTTCCATGTTCGTGGGGCAATGCCTGAGTGGCCATGGATGGATGCTGTTCTTGCTTCTACCAATCCGGTGTTTCGTATTCTTTGTCAACGTCTTTCGGGTAAGCCCTCCAACCATCAACAAAGAGGGGCCATTGAAACACCATGAAAATTGCGAGTTGGCCTCAGGCAAAGATTCGCGATTTAGGCAAGGGCGCATGTCAGAATTCCAGAGGGGAGAATAAGACAGAGCAACACCAAGAGGCGCGTAGCATCGAGTCCTCAACTTCTCGTGCAGATTTCTAATCTTTCTATGCTTTTTCTGTTTACGCTATATCACACGACGTAGCATAATGGCACTTAGCATGATTCTGTTCAAACATAGTCTGGCATCAGAAGGATAGTTGCTTCGGCATAGGGAGAAGCTTAAGCAGCGTGATATGCGACTTCTTGGGTATTTTGCTAAGTCTTTTATTCAAGGCCAGTTTTACGCTCTGTTACGCACGGCAGCGTAATGAGCTCCAAAACAATCAAAGGCAAAGTCTAAGAAAGTGCGATTACTCATCATACGCTCATCACACAACGTAGCGTATCACAGCGTATTACGTCACCAAATTAAACATTGTTCTATGCCTCATTACGCGTGGCTGCGCAAGCAAGCGTAAAATAGCTTGACTCCATTATTCCATGTTACGTTACGCTCATACATGCAACACAGCGTGAATGAGTGTAATATAACCCAAAGACAGTTGAGACATGCCCAACGTGCATCTCTTCTTCACACGCACAATACGCGAACAAGCGTATTGTGCATAGTCATGAAGTTTGACGCAAAAATGGTCAAGCCAGCAATACCCAAAACATTCGGGGCACACGTCATCAGGGTTGCACCTTTTCCACAGGACGTCGCAGCCTATAAATACCCCAGTTGACAAAGATACAGAGGCGGGCAAAATCAAAGAAGCAAAGGCATTTTTCTGAGCACGGGAGCACATATCACTTTTGAGCAGAGGTACAGAGAGCAGTGCTTTGGCAATTGTTGACAATCTCACCTTCCGGCAGAAACAGAGCACAGTTTGCTTTGAGCATCGACGACAGGAGTAATCGTTCTGCTGGGGAAGACTCTATTGGTGAGAAACAGTTGATCGGTAGACGTCAGAGCTTGACCTTCCTTGCATCCCGGCTTTAGCCCACGAGGTAGATCCGACTTCTGTTTGGACAGTTTTCTTGTTTTTTTGTGCTTGCTTTACATCCAGTAATCGGGGTCTCCCCAGTGTAACAAAATATATAAAATATACATCTTTCAAGGCAAAGCGTAGATCTTGAAACTACGTGTTTCCCTTATGTCAGTCTCCTCTTATCGTGTTTAGCGTTATCACCGTCACAATTCATCTATATCGTTTTCCCCTCGTTTTTGCGATTCCTCGAATCAGATCGTTTCACGAGATATTCATCGGTTTACTGATTAGTAAGTCCCTGTCTGATCGACAAGACCATTCAGGGTGCCGCGGATTCATTTTTCCAGCATAGCCCTTGCATGGATCTGTGGTTAAAACTGTGTACACGGGATTTGTTCGGTATTTTCCAGCTGCCAACGTTTTCTGTCGTTACATACAAGATGATTGAATAAATATTCCATTCACTAAGTCACACTACATTGTCGACATTCACACTTCTAAGTACTTATGAAAGAGTTTTGCTACTACTAAATGAAATATACTGCAAATCCATGTGCTTAAGTGCTATATTTATAGGCTAGCATGCATCCCACAATATCACACATACTATGATGTAACTAGAGCTACAATATCATAGTCCCTCCAAAATTTGATTTATCACACACCCATGACTAACTAAAAACTTGTCCTCTAATTAAAACAAAATGAGGATAGAGTCTATTACAAAATTGGGAGGTAGATTTACACGACTGACTAACTAACTGACTATATACATGACATTAAATGTCATAGTGGTGTTTTACAAAAATGACACAAGACATGACATGACAAACTTGAAATAAAAAAAACTAGATGAAGCATGATGTAGATTCTGTAGTTTCTAGTGGTGGTGGCTCCTCCATCAACTACTTCCCCTTATCATCAAGCTTTTAAAATTTGTATCTATTTAGGAGTACCTAAAGGTTCTCCTCCTCCATTCTTGGGTCATGTACTATCAATGCCTGTTGTGCAATGTATGATGGACTGGGTACATCCCATGGACATGGTAGCTACGAAAACATCTAATTGGCTTTGACATACCATTCCACAAACTACCTCCTTTCTTCTTTAAATGCTCTAGCCTTGGCTCGTAACTCATGATAGTCAAACAGTCTTTTGGCCAAGTTCACTGCAACATCTTTTTGCTCTTGGTAGCCAGCCTTAACTGCTTCTAGTTTAGAGTTTGCCATATAAATTTTCTACAAAGCATCTTTTTGATCTACAAACGTTTTTTGTACAATGCATACATAGCTACTACTTTTTTCTCGAGCTCATTTCGAGGCCTACCTACTATCAACATGGCTAAGTTAACATAGTGAAGGTTAGCTAACCCCATGTATTCTTTCATATCTTCTATCTACATGTCTT
This sequence comes from Gnetum montanum, assembly GCA_015680685.1. Taxonomy (NCBI): domain Eukaryota; kingdom Viridiplantae; phylum Streptophyta; class Gnetopsida; order Gnetales; family Gnetaceae; genus Gnetum; species Gnetum montanum. The sequence goes on along the minus strand of MNCI01003654.1, from coordinate 141,345 downwards.
TATTTTTTATTTTTTCTTGGTGCATGTGAGCATAACTATCCAAGATGGGTTGCCAACCTAAATTTTGTGCTAATATGGAATTGATTTGGGCTTTAGTAATCTGGATTTGTTTCTCATTACTTTGCTTATACATCCTCACCTAGTCACAAAAGTGTTCTTTGAGCCTTTCGTGCTTCTTAGCTTCATTTTGCCATGAACTAATTTCAATGGTTTATTTTTGTCTAATGGCATGTATCTCATCTATTAAGAGGATTTTTTTTCTCTTGCTAAGCGACTCATATCCTTGTTGACTCTCATCAATTGTTCTCTCAACTAATGAATGCTTTCCTCAAGAATGATCTTTTGCTTCTCCATGTTAGTCAATCTAGTATTGTCTACAATAAGTTTTTTATTTTCCTTTTGTGTTGTAGTGAGTTCCATAGCATGTGCATATGTCTATGCTTCTGCTATGGAGGCATTCCACAATGCTTTCTCCTTTTCATCTACCATCTACTTATTCTACTCCATCAAGTGATTCATTTGTTCTATTCTAAATTATTCTAGCTAGTCTAGCATAAGATGCTACATTGGATCACTGCATTCAACCCCCAAGGTTGCAAGCTCTTTCTATAGTCTAAGAATTTCAATTTCTGCATGCTCTACCCTAGTATCTATTATTGCCAACTTATCCTTTCTTCCAATAAATTTTGATTGCATTGCAGTGACATCACTTGGGATGTCCAAAAGAGTTTTCATTACTTGCCCAATCTATAGTAGTCTCTCTAGCACATCTTCATGATTAGCAGAAGTCATTGAGGTACCAACTAATATTTGAGAGTCCCTAGCTCCATTTAGATCAGGTGGCAGCACAACAAGTACATTGAATGATTCTTTAATGTAATCTATGATCACTTCTACTACTCTTGTTGCATCTTAGTACTACATAACCATAACTATGGCTTTCTCTCTAGTTTCAAGCACCACTTGGAATGATGCATCATTCCCAACGATCTATTGTAACCATTGGTCCCCTCCTCCTAAAGTAAGGATATTTGTCCACTTGTAGGATTAGTGGAAACTATTGGTTGAATGGCACTGTCAATTACTTTGTAGAGGTTTTCCTCCTCATGCATTCGCTAACTAATGGTCTCTATGATTTCTTGTAGATGACTCAGGAATGGCCTATAATCCTATAGTGGCAGTGGTAAAAGTTGTTGTTGTTGTTCTTGTTGTTGTTACTACTCATGTTGATGCTACTCTTGTTGCTACTATTGCTCTTGCCACTAACCACTAGGTTCCACTTGTTGATGTTGCTCACTAATCTACATCGTTTCCCCAACATTTATTTGCTCTTCCACTTGATCTTTCTTTGGTGATATTGGCTTGAGCACTTCAACATAGGAAGCATTCTAAGCTTTCCTGAGGACATCATTGGTGTACCCTAGGATTCCAACATGTTTACATAGCTTCTTGATTAGCCAAGGAAATGGAAATGTTAGCTTCCCTACCTTGTTTTCTTTGAACCACCTCTAGATATCCATGAAATAGAGTTGTGTGAGGTTTGCATTATGTTTTTCCATCAAGATCACACTTCCTCTAGCTACATATGTGGATAGCATGTTTAGTCTTTTGGTGGAAAATAAGTGATATGTGAAAATTTTAAAATAAATTCTTTCCTCAAGAGTCAACTCATTGTACTCCTTGTCCTCTTTGCTATATGCCCTTTTTAGCCACAATGTTCTAGTTTATGTGTTTGATCTAGTAGATAGATGTGTTAATATTGCCCCTTCATTGGGCATGTTCAAGGCTTCAGCTATTGTCTTTACTAAATATGGAACAGAGACTCCTTTGATGTTGACTGTAGCATCTTCTTCATTATTATGCCAAAATTGGTAGGTCTTACCTAAATACCATTTACCACTACCTAAAAGTATGGGACATAGTGGTGATTCTTGGAGTTACATCCTTACCACTTCTGGAATAAATTCAAAAATAGGCTAAAGGTCATCTCCACAATCACTGTGGTCAGGATTGACTTCTCTTGGATGATTTGGAGGCATTCTAGTGACAACATGAGGCACTATCGTTATGCTTGTGGTTCTGCTACCTCTACTTGGGCTAAATGTTCTATGGCAAGAGTTTCTTGATGGATGTTGAAGGATTGACTTCTCTTGGATGATTTGGAGGCATTTTGGTGATAGCGTGAGGCACTTTCCATAACAAATTCAAAAATAGGCTAAAGGTCATCTCCATAATCACGGTGGTCAAGATTAACTTCTCTTGGATGATTTGGAGGCATTCTAGTGACTTCGTGAGGCACTATCCTTATGCTTGTGGTTCTGCTAACTCTACTTGGGCTGAATGTTCTATGGTAGGAGTTTCTTGATGGATGTTGAAGGATTGACTTCTCTTGGATGATTTGGAGGCATTCTGGTGATAGCGTGAAGCACTGTCCTTATGCTTGTGGTTCTGCTACCTCTACTTGGGCCAAATATCCTATGCCAGGAGTTTCTCAATGGATGCTAAAGGATTTGGCTTTCTACTCCACATGTTCTATATCTTGCTCTCTTATTCAACCTCTTCCTTGGCCTCTTGGTCTTTTGCTTGTCGACTGTGAGGGTCCTCTAGTTGCTCCTCTCTTCAAGACCATCTACAATCATCAAGGATTTAGAAATTATTAGAATGTGTTATCTAATTTAATAACTCCTTTCCTTTCTCATACCTTTAGTTAGATCAAATTCCTAGCTTATTATGATTGTAGAGTTAGAAAAATTTTCAAAAAGAAACCCCATAGGCATTAATTTCCTTATAAACCTTCATAGTTGTCCATTTTGTTCTTGTTTATGACTCATAATGGTTGGTATGACTCATTAAAGGAATTATTTAAGTGTTTTTGGCTTAATTTTTATTAAGAATTTTCAATTTTTCCTTTAGCCTTACCCTTAAAATACCTTTCAGAAATTAGCAAATTTTGATTCCAATTTTTGTAATATCACACTTAGCACACCACCATGACTAAGTTGAGAGCTCCATGATCAATAAGGCTCAAGAATTGTAGAAATTAGAACTATGAGTATGGAGTTATGCGTGTTGGAAGTTGGGAGATAAGAGCATAGAATTCAAGAAAAAAATTACAAAAAATCTCCCCTTTCTTTAGAAGCTAAAAATGAAAATTTTTGCTAAGTCCCCACATATAGATAGTTTTTATGCACTACAATATCAAAGATTCGATATCGTAGGTGAAATTTTAAAATTTTCCATTTACTTTTCATGAGAAAAAATGAGTCATTTTGAATGTTTGGAAGATATAAGACATGTTTAGAGGATCTCAAGCTAGAAAATATGAATATTTTTCAAAAATTTATAATGGAAGTGTATAAAGAAGGAATCTCAAGCTATGAAAGTTTAGTAATTGTTGATAACATGAATGAGATGGGTAATGAATTCATGTTATTGAAATAGATAGTTTGAATGTTAAGGAAAGTTTTTTTATTGATGTTAATTATTGTTGGAAGGCTCAAGATGATGTGGAATCACTTGGCAGGTATAAGAGACAATAGTTATACAAGTGGGTCCTCCCCAAAGTAGGCTCCAGCTCTTAATTCCCTTGTATAACCACACCTAAAAGTGTCCTTAGGCACTTAAGGAGTTGAATGTAATGCCTACCTATTTAGCAAAACACACATGTTACTATCACCAAGTTGAGAAAATTATGGTATGTTACACAAAACCACAAGTTATGATTATTCATATAGTGAGATGAAATGGACTTAGAAGGGATCGAAAAAATTGGGACATGAGGTATCGTACCAAAGGCATAATGAATTATTTGTGTTTTATTAGTGGTTAAAGTAATCACTAGCCTTTCTTTCTAAGATTCAAACCAAGTCCATGCCACATTCCAATGATATTACATTGCTTAATCTCTTGGAATTACAACTATAAGACTACCACTATTGCAAGGAGTATCATCTCTTGGCATATTATTCAAGGGAGAAGTTTATTTATTGCACTTATTATTTTCTAAAATTCCTAAGAATTCATCAACCTTCAAGTATGGGTAACATGTCTTTCTAATGGGACCCCCATAAATTCCTTTTATGCATGGACTTTATTTTTATCTATGTCAACCTTACTAGAGGACTACCTTCAAGCATGGGTAACATGTCTTTCCAGTGACATGGTAAGACAGCAATTATTTTACTCTTACTCCCATTTTTGGTTATATCTACAAGGATATAATATAACCTAAGAAATAAGATAAAATAGACAAACATAATTTAAGAGTCCACAAATCCCCTTGAGGTTGAACCCTTTACATTCCCACTTGGTTCTTCACTTTTTAGTCCATGCATAATGATTACAAGTTTATTCTTAGTTGTATCATGGGAAGAACATCATTATGGCCATGGTAAGAACTTTTATTAATGGAATGAATGAATGAATTTTGTGGCATCACTATTCAAATAATTAGTCCCTTATAGTTTGATAACATAGAGAAATCCTCACCTTATTGAACTACATCTTGCCTTATTCTTAATGTGTTTTATTAACAATCAAAATTATTTACAAAGGACATGAAAAAAAAGTATGAAAAAGATAGTAAGAATTAGAAAAAAATATGTCAAAAATTTAAGAAATGAAAAAGTATAAAAGAATGAGAAAACATCAAAAAATGTGAATGATGCAAGAAAATGAAAAACTCAATAAATTGCCTATGGTTCCAAATTAACACCCCCATGACTATCATTAAGATGAGTTAAACGGAAGATAGAATAGGTAAAAGACAATTGGATAGATTAAGTAGATTCCTTGGAATATTTGTAATAGAATTTGACTTGTTAGATATTGACAAGAATGAGCTTATGTGGACTAGATGGGTGGTAGATATATAAGGCACCAGATGAATAAATGGCTTGAACAATGTATAGTCCCTCCCAAAGTGTTTGAAATTTAGCTTTTTAAGGTAAATGATTAGGATTATAGTAAAGGACCTTATCACCTAGTTGTATAGTTACTTGCCTTATCCTTGTATCGTGCCTAAGTTTGGAGTAATGTTTGTGAACTTCATTGCTCATGAGTGCTACAAACTTGTTCTCATCTAAAATATTTGGATTCATGACACATTCTTTTTGTGCTAAGCTTAGATCAAGTTCACTGACAGTAGTGTGGAGCTCTACCTAGATTAGGAGTTTTGGCAACTTGCCATAAACTAACTCATATGGTGAGTATCCTATAGGGAGTTTCCAAGATGTGCTATAGGTCCATAGAACATCATTCAATTTAGTGCTCCAATCCTTTCTAAACCTACTAATCATCATAGTCAGTATCCTAGTAATTTCCTAGTTAGTAGCTTTGACTTGGTCATTTGCTTGGGGATGATATGGTGTTGTTAGCTTATGGTTCATCCCAAGTTGTTACATGAGCTTTTTAAATGTAGCACCAATGATGTGAGTTTAGTTATCTACTATGAGCATTCTTGGTACTCCAAATCTATTCACCACATGTTGAAAAAATTTGATGGCTATCTTTGTTGTATAGTCTTTAACTATTGCTGCCTCTACACACTTCATATAGTAATTCACAGTCACAATTATGTATCCTCTTTCATTTGAAATTAGTGTTCTAGGCCCCATGAAATTAATTACCCATATGTCAAAAGGTTCAAGTGGTTGTATCCAGTGTTGTGATCCTTTGTACCTAACCATAACTCCTCCATCTCTTTAGCATCACTCACAAGATTGTGTGGAAGTGTGGGCATCTCTAGATAAGGTAGGTCAAAAGTACCTTGTCATCATTAGTTTGAGTATCATTTTATGCCCTGCATGTAGCGACTGAAAACGTTGGCAGCTGGAAAACACCGAGGGGTCGACAGGTGCGATAGTCTCGACCCCATACCCATGGGAGGGTCGTGCTAGGTGTGAGCGAATACGGGGTATCCTAAATGGTTTGGTCGATCAGACAAGGACTTAATCAGCGTCTATATAGCCTTTTGCAACATATAATTTGGAAACAGAAATGAAAATGTGAAGTAATGCTTGGAAGTAAATAAAGCAGAAAAAGTAGTGCAAAACACAACAATAAGCGGGAAACAAGGTAAAATGCAGTTAGAAAAATGCACCGCTCCGAAGCTACAAGCTCACTTTGTCAAGGTGGATATAGTCGGTTGCACAACGTGGTGGAATGCAAAGATCCTGAGAGTAACTAAGACATGTAGAGCAAAACAAGATGTGCACTTGGGTGTGGCCTTGGGTGCTAATAATGCAGGGATTCTACCAAGGTGGTAGAAAGGGAGATAGAACAAAATGCCAACTAAAGATGCTAACTGTTTGCAGTGTCAAACAAAAAGCTTACAATGCTCAGTGCTCAATGTTAAAATGCTTGCTTTTTTAAACCTCCAGAGATAGTCCAACCCTTTGAGCATTGCTCATTGAGGTATTTATAGGGCTAAAGGGCATGCAAAGGGGACGATTTGGATGCCACGTGCCCTAGGCCCACATTGACTTGCTAGCACCGCACGTGCCATGTATGACTGTTGGACCTGCATGACCGTTGTAATGCGAGCCTATTATACCGTAACTGTGAGCCTGCCATGCTATAATTGCACCATCAACATCTGGAGACATGTGCCAATGGTCCAATTAGGTGAAGTGCATTGATGTCGCACAACCACCTGCATGCTTTGTTGTGCTTTGTAGTGTAGCATTCTTAGCGTAGCATAGCACCTTGTTGCATGTTCCACTACATGTATGTTGCATGCTTGTTACACTACGTAGTGTAGCGATTGGCCTTAGTCACGAAAGCTTTTCTGATTTGCAAACTTTACTTCCTGCGATGCAAGACTTGCGAACTTTGCTGATTCTACCCTTTGAGCTACCTTCTGTCTCTTCCACAGGATTGCTACACCTCGCTGTGCCATATAGCTCAGCATAGCATAGCAGCAGACAGGGTCAATCACTTCCTAATGGAAAGGGACATTGTTGAAGGACTTGAAATTGGGTGAGGGGACTGGCTGTGAAGCTATTGTCATGCTATGCTACGTCACATAGCGTAGCATAGCATCGCACTTCGTTCTGCAATCATCTTCTAAAGCTTGCTACGCTACATAGTGAGGCGTCAAGTACCGTAGTAGACTTCATGACTTAGAAAACTTGCTGAACTATTTCGTGCATCCAACATGCTACTACCAACTCCATGCATTGTTTTTGATTAGGCTGTCGGTTGGGCAGGCTACTTAGGTGGACAGGCAGGATGACCCATAGAGCCTGTTTAGGCCTAAAGTAGAAAATTTGCCGAACTGGCCAACCTAAATTCAGAGCATTCTCCTCCCGAAGAACTACCATGATGCTATGCGAATTGCAAGGCCTGGTGAAGCAAAAATGACTTTGAATTTTTAGGGTGTTTCATTGGCCCCTCTTTATTGATGTCTAAAGAACGGGCTCGATAGACATTAACAAAGAATACGAAACACCGCAGCAAGCAAAATGCTAAGATTGTCACTCAATGAGTGTCGAGACGTCACTTGGTCACACTTGAGATTGTTACATTGGTTTTGCAGAGGTTAAGGCAGAGAGCAAAGATGATGTTTAGCAGAGTCCCTCGTCGGAGTGCTCATGAGGGACTTGTTCGCATTTTCATCTTTGGCTGGCACTATTCTTCAACCTCTCGTAGGACGGGTGTTTCCTTCGCAGGATGAGTTACGTTACATCCATGAAGGGTTTTGACCTACCTACAAATGCTTTCCATACAGTGAGTTGTGTTACACACGTCATGGAATTTGCACTCTGAACTAGCTAAGCTAGTTGAGGCACTCGCTTTGCGACACTGTAACATTTGCTATTGTCGCAAGTCGTGCCCATAGGGGCAAAGGTTTTGTTGGTTGCTGGTGTTGTTGAAGCTGTTGGGCATTGTCGCTGGCATGCAATGTCCAAAGTAAGAAGGCCAATAGCAGCCTTGGCAGCACTGACATGGAGAAGCTAGCCTCGAAGGCGCTGGGAGTTGTTGCAAGTACGGATGCACTGAAATCCCTACCAAGGACATGCATTCTCAGTTCAGCTATGGGATTAGCTACCACATAACTAAATGTCATGTGAGCTGAGGTGTTGGTAGGGGGCTGGAGAGTAAAAATCTTGTGGCTGGGCCATAATACTGCTGGAACTCCAACTACGGGAACTAGCCAAGGAACTACCGTCAGGGCGATGGGCCATGGCGACGGTAGGTTCAGAGAGCCAGTATAATGCCATATGAAATCTCCAGAGGGTCAGCATGATGCCAAGGGTGACGAAGTCACGTGTGTCCTAGACCACATTCTCATTGCATCGTGAACTGTGTTCCGGAACTGTGATGTCCCACCCACATGTCAGCACCGTGCATGCTCGTCTTATGCGTACTAGACATAGATGCATGCTAGGGATGTGACATGAACCCAGTTTAAGGTCTTGGTAGACCATGTGCTAGTTTAAGGTCTCAGTAGACTGCTATGCTGGTTTAAGGTCCCAACAGATCGTACATGCTAGTTTATCATCATAGCAAACGGTCCGTGCCAATTTTACGTCATGGCGGACGATGCTCGATGCCGCTAGTTTAACATCATTACAGACACTGCTCGATGTCGTTGCTAGTTTATCATCATAACGGATGGTGGTGGATACTGTTGTGCCTCAAACGTAGTACGACTTGAGGTACGAGTGATTCACCAGGTTGGCGAACTCATTGCCATCCATGTTCACCAGTTTGAAGGTTCCATTCCCAAAGGCTTTAGTGACCACATAAGAACCTTCCCAGTTGGCTGAGATTTGCTCATGTGCTTACGAACGGCCTTGAGGACGAGGTCTTCCTTCTGCACTAGCCCTCAATGTGGGTCTGCAACGTGCTTCTACTGTTGCTTGCTCTAGTAGTGCTTGATGCATCTCAGCGTCTACATGTGCTCCTCCTCTATTGAGTCGAGGTCGATGATCTGCAACTCATTGTTCTAGGCTTCGCTCACGATGTCAGATAGGATCATCCAGAGTGATCGTACCTACAACTCAAGAGGCAACACAGCTTCAGATCTGTAAACAAGGCTATAGGGAGTCTTACTTATCACGGTCCTACACGTCGTCCGGTAGGCCCACAAAATGTAGAGGATCTGCTCGTGCCACCACCTCTTGCTGTTGTTAAGCATCCGCTTCAACAAGTTGATGATGGACTTATTTGTAGCCTCTGCCTGCCCATTCGCCTACAAATAATAAGGGGAGGAGAATGATTGTTTAATGCCTAAATTATTGCAGAAGGTTCGGGTTTTTGTACTGCTAAATTGTGGCCCATTGTCGGTCACAATAGTTATTGGAAGCCCGAATCTAGTTACGATGTTGTCCAAGATGACATGGCAGATTTGTTGAGATGTTGTCTTCCTCAGGGGAATGGCTTCCACCAACATAGTAAAGTACTCAGTGACGGTGATAATGAAACTATGCCCTACAAAGGATTTAGGCATGATAGGCCCTATGAGGTCTAATCCCCATTGTTGGAAGGGCCACGTGATTTGCGTTGGGTGCAGGTCTGCAGGTGCTACGTGTATGAGATTTGTGTATCTTTGGCACATGTTGCACGTCTTGACTTTCGACAGGTAGTCACATTCCATGTGGGGCTAGTAGTACCCTAGGCATCTAATTTTTGCAGCCATAGCCCTGGGTGCTGTCCATCGCACAGCCCCTCATGCACTTCATTAACTACCTTTTACGCTTGCTCACCACCCACGCATGCCAGCAATATCCCGTCATAGGAACGTCGACACAGGGCATCATTTCCCATGAGCACGTATTGTCGAGTACACTTATAGATTGCATCTCTCTAGGCAAATGTCAATCCACCTAGGGGTTTTCCATGCTATAGGTAAGTTTAAATGCTAGCATACCACTCCTGGGTATCTATAGCATTGACAAAGGTCATGTGTTCCACCTGAGTGATAGGCTCTGCACATTCTGTAATCGAGGTTGGAAGATTTGCCAAGGAATGTGATGGAATGTTTAACGCAAGGGTAGCTAAGGCATCTACCATGGTATTCTTGTTGCGCAGCACATGTTGCACATCTATGGTTATGAATTGCTTAAGGAGGATATTTTCTAAGTTGCAGTAGGGTTGCAGGTACGTAGCTTTGCAGGCATAGACCTCGGTGATTTGATTTACAACTAGTTGTGAATCTCCTCAGATTGCCAAGTGTTGTATGTGTAGTGCCCAGGCAATTAAGAGGCCTCTGAGTAGCCCCTCGTATTCTGCCACGTTGTTAGTGCAAGGGAACGTAAAACGATAAGCAGATGGATGCATTTCTCCAAAGGGAAATGTGATAACAGCAACAGCGCTACCTCCTCACGCAGTTGAGGCGTCATCAAAATGTAGAGTGGCTTCGAGATGAGATGGGACAATTTAAATATTGCTAACGTGCTCGTCCAAGAATTTGAGGTCTATGGTTGCTCATTCGTCGACTAGCAAGGCTGTGAGTTGGTTTGCTATGGCTTGGCCCTTTGTCGATGATTGACTTATATAGCGTAAGTCAAACTCCGTAGTTATTGCCTTCCATCGGGCTATCTTGCTACTTTTGTATAGGTTGTTAGTGATAGCCCAGAGTATATTGCCCTTGCAAATGACATTGGTAGTGCTGCGGAACAGGTAATGCCGCCATCTTTTTAGTGCGAACACTAAGGCAAGGTAATTCCTCTCCACTTCGTTGTATTTTACTTCATGTGCTATTAGTGCATGGCTCAAATAATACACTGGCATCTCAGAACAATCATCTCGCTTCTGACATAGCAGTGCCACTATAGATGTGTCAGAGGTGGCAACGTAGATAAAGAAGGGTTTATCCCTTTGTCGCGGATGCACAATCGAGAGGTATGAGAGTTCCTTCTTCAGGTCGTCGAAGGCTTGTTGACACTGGGTTTTCCACTCAAAGTTAATCCCTTTCTTTAAAAGATGTTGCATGGGATGTAACTTATCGATTAACCTTGCTATGAACCTTCGAATAAACTGTACCCTACCTTGCAAAGCACGTAGTTCTTTGAGATTTGTGGGAGGTGCCAAGTTGACGATGGCCCTGACTTTATCAAGGTCCACCCGTATTCCAACCTCCAATACTATGAACCCTAACATGCGTCCAATTTTCACCACGAAGATACACTTCTTAGGATTGAGGTGTAAGTCGTGCATTTGGCAGCATTTGAGGACTACCCCTAGATTGCGTGGGTGATTAGCTGCCTCCTTGGACTTTACTGCTATGTCATCCACGTAGTCGTTTAATGTTTCTAGGATATAATCACTAAAAATGTAAGTCATGGCTCATTGGTAGGTTCCTCCAACATTCTTAAGCCCGAAGTGCATCATGGTGTAGCAGAAGGTCCCCCATGGGGTCATGAAGGTTGTTGACAACTGGTGCTCTGGGTTAATGTGAATTTGGTTGTATCTAGAGAAACCATCCATGAAGGATAGTAGAGCATGACCGGCCGTGGTGTCGATGAGCTGATCAATGCTTGGAAGTGGGAAGTTGTCCTTGATCGTTGCCTTGTTTAGATCTTGGAAGTCTATGTAGATTCGTATTCCTCCCATTTTCTTGGAAACTACGATGATGTTGGACACCCATTCCGAATAATCAACTGCACAGATGAAACCAGCTTGGTATAGCTTGGTGATTTCATCCCTCATGGCTAGTGCGATTTTCGACTTAACCTTGCGAGCCTTCTACTTGATTGTATTCATGTGTGGGTCTAGGACAATGTTGTGCTATATCAGCCATGGATCTAGACCCAGCATGTCACTATACGACCATGCGAAGACGCTAATGTTATCTTGTAGAATCTTGGCTACGTTTTTGTGTTTTTGTGTGTCTATGAGGGAGCTAAGTTTTAGCATTTTCGTCTCCCCCTTTGACACAGTCATAGGCATCTCAATGAGAGGGTCCTTGGTCACATCCCTAGCCTCTAAGTTTATGGTTTGGACTAGATGCTCAGGCTAGTCTAGGGATGCTTCTAAGGCTGCTATGGTGCTAGTTGTGGTCGACCCCTTATCGATAATGTTGGGGTCCAACTGTCTCGAGAGCTTGCCCTATGGACCTGCTAATGTTAAAGGCATGGAAAGGTCAGGATGGATTTCCATCTTTTGCTTGACCTTCCAACATAAGATAAAAGCCTTGTTGAGAGGCTTCTGTTGGCAGAGATTGTGTGTAACAAAAATTTGCAAAACAGTGACGTGATGCAACTCGTGAAGTGTGACAATATAAAGACTGGAAGTTTTCCAGTTTAAGGTCATGGTGGACCATTGAGGCATGAGAATGTAGAACTGCTAAAAATGTAAGACTTCCAACGCAAAGTGTGAAGCTGTGAAACGGTCGATATGTGAATGTCAAACTGCTAGTTTAGTGTCACTTCGGACTGCCAAATTGCAACATGTGGAATCTTAACATGCAAAATAATAGTATGTGAAATGGGAAACTACAGGTATGCGAAGTGCAAAATCGTTAATACAAAAATGCGAACTACTGATATGAAGATGCGAGGTTGCTAAAAATTGCGACACTACCAATGTGGAAGAAGATGTGAAAACCGCACATGTAAGAATGTGGTATTGTTAGTTTAACGTCATTGCGGACTGTGAGCGTAATAGGTTGAAACTGNTGGAATCTTAACATGCAAAATAATAGTATGTGAAATGGGAAACTACGGGTATGCGAAGTGCAAAATCGTTAATACAAAAATGCGAACTACTGATATGAAGATGCGAGGTTGCTAAAAATTGCGACACTGCCAATGTGGAAGAAGATGTGAAAACCGCCCATGTAAGAATGTGGTATTGTTAGTTTAACGTCATTGCGGACTGTGAGCGTAATAGGTTGAAACTGCTAATTTAGGATCTTTTCATACCGTTAGAGGTGCAACTATGCTAGGATTGCTAGTTTAAGGTCTTTTCGAACCGGTCATGCTGCGGTTGCTAGGGTTACTAGTTTAAGGTCTTTTCAGACTTGTAACCAAAAACAAATATATTTTTTGTTTTCGGGAAAGCAAACAGTTGGCTTGGAGCATGTCAAGGCTTAAATGTTAATAGTGCCGCGATGTCGTGGCGAGCATGCTACGCTATATGGTGCGCTCTGCATTAATCAAAGAAAGAGATTGAAAAGTTTCCCCCCTTTTATCATTACAACCATAAATAAATAGGGGTTAAACCTTGACAATGTTTTCATTCTCATCGTAAGAGCGCAAAGCCCACATCGGAGCACAAGGCAATTTTGGAGCGCGAAGCAATTGTGTTAATGACCAGCGAGATGAGTTTTTTAGCGAAGATTGTACATCCGCAAGTAGGAAAATGGCTCCTAAGACTCATCTGGTGCTTGCAAAGGTTGAGGAGGCGAAGAAGACCCTAGGGCATGCACCACAAGTGCGCGTTGCAATGCAGAAGAGCACACCGTTGACCCAATAGGTTACTATGCTTCCTCTGCTTTTTGTTTTCTGCTTTTTGTTGTTCTCTACTCTTGTTTTGTGTTCTATTTGTTTTGCATTTATTCTTGGCTACCTGTGTTTTCTGTGGTCACGTCATTTTGGCCTTTGCATCACTGTTGTTGCCGTTTCGGTCATGGCAGATGCATAAACATTACGTTGTGGTTACATGCAAGGCTGCTGAAACTGCTACCACAGCAATCGTCATAGCCGCGAGGGCTTGGGCAGTTTAAGTTGCTTAACCATTGCATGTCGTAACGTAAAACCCTTAGGAGGGCTAGGCCGTGTGCGATGCAATAGTGTGATACGTGTTTTGTTAGGGCATGTCGTTAATTGTTTTGTTGCCATGCTAGGCTATTCGCATGTTCTTGCTATGCTAGGCTTTCACGCCCTTGCTATAGTACGTGTTTGCTACCAAGTTCTTTATCAATAATGATGGGGTTCATGACCGATCGGGTTTGCTGGCTACAGCACAACTAGCCTTACAGGAGTTCTCTTCTGCTAAGAACCTATGAGCGGGTGTGATTGGTTAGTGCGGGGGAGAATACCATACCTACCTAAGCACATTTCATGTTCCCTATAATCAATGCAAGGAGAAAGGCTAGCTAGATGAGGAGTGGGCAAAACCCTTCAAGCCGGTCACAGTTGAAGAAGTTCTAGTTGAACTCCCACTATTCCCGTTATTGTATACGCCCGATGGGTCAAACAGTATGTGTCAAATGCTCAAGTTTTTTTGCAATCCTTGTATTTCTTGTGTTGTTATGCTAAGCGTGTTTTGTGAAAACTATTGCAGGGGTGAAAAAGCCCCAAGAGGTGATGGTGGTATCCGCCGAGATGTAGGGGGCAAACATCTACTTCAAATACAGCAAAGTAGAAGCAAGCCAGCATTGGCTAAATCATGGGGCCTTGGACTCCCTCGTCCAAAACGTCCAAAAGGCATGGCCTATGGATTTTTTCATGGCCCTGAATCTGAGTGTTCCTACCACTGAGATGTTTTCCTCGATCAACTCCTTCTTTGAAAGGAAGGGCTACATCTGTGCGCACATACGGCACATGTGAGTGGTCGTTGAAATCAATGACCAACTGTTTATGGACCTATTCGATGTTCCTGCCGATGGCATCCCCATAGGGTCAAAGGGCAAGAGGGAGTTAACCCTTCAGAAGAAGGATATCCAGGAGTCATTGGGGCTTGTTAAGGAGTGAAAAGGGCTTCCCATGGATAAGCTTAAGGACAGGCCTGCCATGGAGATTTACCCCATCTTCCATGCTCACGCATTCCCCCAACTGCTTACCCAAGGGAAGATCCTAGGGCTCGAGCAAGCCTAGATAATGCAGAAGGTTATGGAAGAAGGGGCCCATTACAACTGGGCTAGTTTCCTATGCAAAGGCTTGCAGTTTGAGATTTTGGGACTTTGTGAAAAAATGAAGTCCTGCTCCAACATACATTATGCCTTCTACATAGGCTGTCTGAAGTGCTTCGCGGAGTTTCTGGTGGTTCAAGAGGATGGAGTCTGGGTCATGCGAAATCACAACCAGATTTTTAGGCTAAGGATTCGCCAAATCCTCTAGACCACACGAGCCCAAGATCCCCCAAAAATAATCAAGGAGTCATTATCTGTAACGACAAAGGATCTCGTGGCTCGCAATGTTCCTGGCCAAGACAGCGTAGGAGAGACACCCCCTGCTATAGCTGGTAGCGTGACGCAGGGGAAACGTCTCATAGCCAAGACTGTGCCCAAGGAGCTACAAAGGAAGAGGCCTCCCCTAGCCAGGGAAACTCTTCATGTGGAGGAAGAGGAACGAAGACTGTGGCTTAAGCTTCATAGGACGCAACCCCCTATTGGTAAATTCTTTTATGTAATGCTTACTTCCTTATTGTTTGCTACACTATGCTACGCTAGGCAGTGTAGCGTAGCATAGCATCTTCTTTGAACTAACTTGTTTTGGATCAACGCAAATATGCTTCTTTGCTAGCAGAGGAAGAAGAAGAAGAAGAAGAAGGTGATGAAGAAGTGTTGGCCCCTAAGACAAGGGTGACGAATGACGACGTAGAGGCCCCAGTCTTGAAGGAAAGGGCCCTGATCAAGAATAAAGGAGCTTCTGTCTCTAGGGCAAGGGCTCTTATCATTAGGGAGGCCTCTCCTACCAATGACAAGGCATCTCCCTTGAATAAAAAAGATGCTAGTATTCTGAAAGGAAAAGCACCAACGCATCAGGAAGGGGCTCGTGTAGACTTAGCAGGGCCTTCCACCAAGGCTATCGCCATCGTCTTGCATCAACAAGAAGCAAGACCACAGTTGGATGCTGGTGATTTTGAAGATACATCTACCTTTTCATGGTCCATTATGGCCATTGCTGATATGCTTAGTCATGTAATAGGTGCTACTGCTGCTGCTGCAAGACCCCCATGCAGAGTCATGGGCCGAGATCCCTGATAAGTTTGTGTTCATGCAGAGACTTGTCGACGACATGATCAAACGTCTTCAACAAGAAGACCCTAACACAGGTAAGTAGTGGTGTTAAGTGCCCTTATGTTACTACACTAAAAAATTTTGACTTTGTTGATTTTGCTATACTAATGCGATTGCTACGCTCTTTGTGTCAAGGTAGCCTCTCAGCTCAAATGGGACCCGGTGCGACCTATGAAAGTTGGCATCGTGCCTACACTCTCACCTAATCTGACCGAGGTGCCTCATCGCACATTCGATGAGGCTTACAAGTGCATCTTGCACTCGGAACGCTCCCTGTGGGAGTATAAGCGCATCAACGAGGACCTATGGAAATGAGTCTAAAGGGCTAAGCAAAGAGAGGTTGACCTGGTCTCTGAGGTGAAGGATCTCAGGTCGAGGAACGAGTTCCTTGTAACCTATGACCCTAATAATGAGGACTGGTGCACAGCTATAGAAGACTACGCCAGGTTTTGGACTATCATACGTCATAACGTTGAATCCACTCACAAGATAATTGAACAGAAAATGCAGATGGACTTGCTAGCCCAGAAGTGTCAAGACATGAAAGATTTCAGTGCCAAGGTTTTCGAATGGGGGCAAACCCAGAGAAAACACAAACACATGTACAAGCTGGAGAATGACACCCATCGAAAACTATACAAAGGCGCTGTTGTGGACGCATTCACATATGAAGCATTCATGAATGCCATTAACACTTCTAAGGCCTACGTCAAATTCAAAGAGCAAGTAAAGATTACGAAATCTCCTAACTTGAAAGTGGACCTTCCCACAGGAGAGACCGTAACCCTCTCCCTTTCCCCAGGACCTCCAAAATGGACTACCATGGAAAGGGAGAGAGCCACTACTATAGCTGCTAAACCTAGCAATAAGTGTTGGATGGACATCACGATAGAAGAGGTCTGGCATCGCCTTAGACTAGGTTTAGACTGGATACCCTTTGAGACTGACGCAGGCCCTTCTTAGGTTAGTCGCTTTACTATGTTGGTGCATATGCTCTATTGTAACTTGCATTTGTTGCCCTAGCTGACTACTTCATTTCCACGATGCAGGCTCTAGATGAGGGTGCAAGGCCCATAGAGGGAGGGAATGGAGAACTGATAGAGGACGACACAAGGGAAGGTGATGCAAAAGCCAATGGCACAAAGGCGAGCAGCGAGGCTAATGCAAATAGAGACAACCCATGACTACATGGGAGTCTCTTTTTTTGAAATTTTGAAATTTTGTACAAGTTTTGCAAACATTGTCAACAAGTGAAAGTTTTGAATAAAATGAAAAACTTTAGAAAAGAAACCGATTTTGTGTTAACTTATGTATCATGTAAAGTTTTCATGCTTTTATATGTTAGTTTTAGGCCATTTTGGGCCTTTGCGTAACATGCCAAAAGAATTGTATGTTAATAAAGCAAAAAGCAACGATGCTAGTTTTAGGCTGTTTCAAGCCATTGCTAGTTTTAGGCTGTTTCTGGCCATTGCTAGTTTTAGGCCATTTTGGGCCATTTCTAGTTTTAGGCCATTTCGAGCCATTACTAGTTTTAGGCCATTTCAGGCCATAGCGTAGCATACCAAAGAATGGAATGTTAGCGAAGCAAAAAGCGATGAATGCGTATGGGCTGGCAAGTGGGTGGGAAGCAGTACGGTTGCTATGCTATGTGTAGCTGCCTCTTGACCTATCGTGGGTTGATCAGAACATAAGGCCGAGACATTCTGCCAGAGCCTTCATCTACGTCGTCACCTCCAACTTGGAAGGGCAACTCAGTCCATGCTTTTTCATTTTGAGGATCAACTTGCTGAGCTGACCCCTCTACTAGGTAGTCAATGTAGGTTGCTACAGGCACTTCATTTTGAGAAGTTATGACTTCTGAGCCTTGTTCCACGCCTATGTTGTGAATTTCTTGTGTCCCTACTTCATCACCGTGGATCACCACTTCTCTGCCTACGTATGGTAAGTGGATTTACTAGTGTATGGGTGAGGAAATAGCCCTAAGTTGTGCTAACCATGATCTCCCCAAGATCAGGTTAAACCCAAGCATTTCCTTAACCACAATGAACCTTGCGTTTGTGGGGAACTGATCCCCTACTACGAAGTTCATATGAACTGTGCCCTTTACTACGACCCATGCTCCATTGAACGACCTCAAGCATGAGGTCGTCGTGGGTTTGATCAAGTTGACCAAGCCTAGCCTATCCACAATGGGGAAGGGGATGACATTTGTAGCGGCCCCATCATCAATGTGTATCCTTCGAATCTGGTGTTGGTCGACCCGAATTATGATGAAAAGAGGCACCGTAGTCACCTAACCTCTCTCGGGGCCTTTCCTAATGGCATTGTCGTGGAAGGTTAGTTGAGGTTGTTCTAATCGTGAAGGCGCGGAGGGAAGCATGATCGAGTAAATCACTTCTTCTTCCATGGGCATTTCTTCATTGACTAGAGTCACTATTAAAATGCAGATCAGAGCTTCGTGATGTGGAATAAATGTCATGATTAGGTCATACAAGCTCAACATAGTGTTTTTTTGTTTTAGAGCTTGTTTGACCTATGTGAGGGCATCCAAGAAGTCTTGGTTGCCCTTTTGTTTGATGCTTTCTTCCTCTTCTATTCGTCCCAAAGACGAATTTCTCAAGGAGAGGCAACTTTGGATCTGGATTTAGATCCTTATTGGCAAAGTGATGCAGGCTGCGTAGTCGTGTCGACCTTTGTCTTAGGCTACGAAGGCATAGATGTGTGGGACGAAGATGTAGGCTTGGGGGTACCTTTGACGAGATTTCCCTTCGACATCTCACCCTCAAAGTGGACTTCTCACCTTGTGGGGTGAGAAGGCTGTTCAATCACGTTGCACGGGGTAGGGGCCGTCGAGGGCATCGACCTTCTAATGACGAATGGACCTAAAGCTGTTAACGGACCGGACCCCATGGCTATGCTAACAGGTGGTGCAAAGGTGGATGCCCATGATGGGACTTTTAGGATGAATGACTACTACGAGCTTTGGTTAGCCGCTCATGGTGCTGGTGCACTACGCTAAGGCACATGGACCACGAATGGCTGTCGGGGTGGCCTAGGATCACTGTCAATGCTGATGGCATTGATTACATAACAGACATTTTTGGCATTAAGGGGATCTATGTAGATGTACTAGCTTGCTTTCGTCTAGCACCAGTTTCCCTAGGTCAATTAATCTTTGGATGTCATCCTACAACGCTAGACAGTAATCAGTGTTGTGGCCACACTATTGGTGGTAGTCACAAAACCTATCCAGCCTGAAACCCCTAGGAACTAGAGGCTCATTGGGCAAGGCCAAAGAGGGGTTCCTAATGAGTTCACAATAGTGTTGATGTCTCATGTTTGCTTCTTCCGACATCTACTTGTGTTGGATGTACCCTGCTACCAACAGTTGCTTCAGGAGTTCTAAAGGTTTGAGGGGCAGTGGAGTGTACTTTGAGCGATCTTTGTGCTCAAAGTTGGGTTTGGTTTGCACAGATGTCTCACGTGTAGGTATAGCAGGTTGCGGTACATGGTCCTACTTGGGCACAGGGTTAGCTGTAGGTATGGTTGGTTTCTTGTTGTTCTTGCTACCATTGTTGCTAGGCTTGGGCTTGGCCTCAGTCGCCACAATGGCCACTATGGTTGTCCGGGCCTTACCCTTGTCCTTCTTTACGAAAGTGTTTTCGTAAGCGATGTAGGCTGGATCTTTGCTTGCCTCGGCTGTGTCTTGTATGCCCTTAGTCTGAGTGAAAGCCTGACTAAGGGAGCAAGGAGTGAGGTAGTACAGTTTGGATTTGATGAAGTTGTTCACTGCATCCTTAAAGACGGCCAGGAGATGAGCCTCCGCGATGGGCTCACGGATTGCGTTAAGGGTTGCACTCCAATGTTGAATGAACTTCTGGACTGGCTCTTGAGCATCTTGCTTTACGCTCATCAACTGGTCCAGTGTGGTTTCTAGCTTCAAGTTATATTTGAAGTGTGTCACAAACTGGGTCAGCAGCTCTTCCAAAGTTGAAATGGATGAGCGTGGCAATGCGCGGTACCAATCCAAGGCTTTCCCAACTAGGGACATGGCAAAGATATGAATAATTGTGTGTGGCCATTGTTGCAATAGCAAAGACTTAGACCTAAAGGTAACAAGATGTGAATTGGGATCTCCCTCCCTGTCATACTTAGTGAAGTGTGGGAGAGACATCCCTGGGGGTAGTGTTAAAGAAGGGATTGCAAGGCTAATAGATTCGTCCTGGTAGAAGTCCATGACTTGTACCGTGTCAGACCCAGCAACTTTGAGGCATTTTATTTCCTCAGTGAGGGTCTGGATGAGATGGAATGCTTAGTCCAAACCCGATGACGTTGTAGATAGTTGGGGAACTGCGGAGGCAGCTCCCACTTGTTGCATGGTGGGGGTGGGGCATGACCCATTGGCGGTACCATTGGGATGACCCCCATGAGCGGTGTTTCCTATGTTGTCCACCACCCGGTAGGTGGTATTGTTAGGGCAAAAATCGCAGGTTAGGCTACTGGATGGACTACTTGCGTCGTCGCCAGCGTAGACCATAGCCTCGTGTTGGGTTGTGCCATCTATGAGGCTTGGTGGGCTTGCAAACAGAGGTAGTGAGACATTTTCGATGCTTGTGGAATGGGCGAAGAAGCAAATGGGGCCCACCATGTGGATAGGCTGGGGCCCACCACAGTGGGTGGAACGGATGTGAATGTAGGAATAGAGACAGAAGTCATGTATGATTGTGAAATAGGCACAGTACGAACATGTGGCAAGGTAGCCACGATTGGCATATGATGTGCTATAGGAATGGACTACTGAACAGATGGCAAAGGGATAGTAGCTGCAAACAACATAGGCGAAACAGGCGAAAGAGGGTGTTGGAACCCCACAGGATTGGCGTGGCTACCCATAGCAGATGTAATCACGGGTTGAGGAAGCATAGGCATAATCACAAAGGGAGCAATGACAAATAGCTGCTTAGCCTAAAAGGATTGGGTAGGAGGGATAGGAATGGGGTTGGTTGGACCTCCCTCATCTGATTGGGAATCGAGTTCCTCTTGTCTATCTTGGAAAGCATCGTATTGGTTGGACGCAGTGTCCTGTTGCTCTCTAAGCCTAGCCAACTGGATTAGTTGGTCTAAAAGCATTTGGTACAATTGTGTTAAAGGTAAAGAAATGCTGGGAGTAGGAACAAATTCCTTCCCGTTGCAATAAGCGAACTCGAAGCTATGTTTGTCCTCAAGTTTGTGTACGTCCAAGGGTAGATTGGCCTGCACCTTAGCATAGAGGAAGCTGTAATGCTCGTGTTGTTGGGCTAATCCCTTAGGTCCTTGGTTTTGGATTTTGAGAGATCGGCGTGTTTCCAGAATCAGGTTTAGCGGTTGTTCGGAACCAGTAGTTCCTTGAACCGTGATGGGGTCTTCAACGTTGAAGGGAACTTCCACATTGAAGGCATTGGCAATAGTAGTTGAAAAAGCCATTGCAAGCTGAGCAGTTTTGTAGAAGAGACTGAAAGCCAAAGAGACTGAAAGGAACAAAGAGACTGAAAGCCAACAACAAAAAGAAGGCTCCACCTCTTGCCGGATTCCTAAGGAATTGTCAAGGTGACCGATCTGTACTACACAAAGCGTAAACAACCATGAAAGGGTGTCACATTTACGCCAATGCATGATGAGGTACAAAGCATGTGCAAGACTACCGTAACATAGGTAAGCTAACCAGCGATCAAAGGCTTTGCGTCTCATAGGATCCCAGAGGGACCGTCGAAGCGACCGCTCTATACCACACGAGATGGGGTACAGAACGCATGCAAGACTACCATAAGATGAGCTAGTTAGCTAGCGACCAAAAAGTCTTTGTGTCTCGCAAGGTTCCAGAGGAATCGTCGAGGTGACTGGTCTGTACCACACATGATGGGATATAGAGTGCATGCAAGACTACCGTAAGATAGGCAAGCTAACTAGCGATCAAAGGCTTTGCATCTCGCAGGATCCCAGAGGGACCGTCAAAGCAACCACTCTATACCACACGAGATGGGCTACAGAACACATGCAAGACTACCATAAGATGAGCTAGTTAGCTAGAGAACAAGAAGGCTTTATGTCTCGCAAGGTTCCAGAGGAACCATTGAGGTGACTGGTCTGTACCACACGCGATGGGGTACAGAGTGCATACAAGACTACCGTAAGACAAGCAAGCTAACTAGTGATCAAAGGCTTTGCATCTCACAGGATCCCAAAGGGACTGTCGAAGCGACCACTCTGTACCACACGAGATGGGGTACAGAATGCATGCAACACTACCGTAAGACAAGCTAGTTAGCTCGCGATCAAAGGCCTTGTGTTCTGTAAGGCTCCCAAGGAACCATCAAGGTGACCGATCTATACCGCACAAAGCGTAAACAACTGCAAAAGGGTGTCACATTTATGCTTATGCATATCAGGGTGTAGAAGGCTCACAGAACTACCGTGACACATAGAAAAGGCACCAAAAGGCCCTTCTTCTAGCACTAGAAAACTGTAGCGATCAAAAACGTCGATGGCTGGAAAACATCGAGGGGTCGACAAGCACCACAGTCTCGACCCCGTACCCACGAGAGGATCATGCTAGGTGTGAGCAGATATGGCACCCCCGGAATGGTTTGGTCAATCAGACAGGGACTTAATCAGCACCTATATAGCCTTTTGCAACATATAATTTGAAAATGGAAACAAAAATGCGAAGTAATGCTTGGAAGTAAAAAAAGTAGAAGAGGTAGTGCAAAACGCAACAATAAGCGGGAAACAAGGTAAAATGCAGTTAGAAAAATGCACTGCTCTGAAGCTACAAGCTCACTCTATCAAGGTGGATACAGTCAGTTGCATAGCGTGGCGGAGTGCAGAGATCCTAAGAGTAACCAAGACGTGTAGAGAAAAATAGGATGTGCACTTGGGTGCAGCCTTGGGTGCTAACAATGTGGGGATTCTACCAAGGTGGTAGAAAGGGAGATAGAAAAAAATGCCAGCTAAAGATGCTAACTGTTTGTAGTGTCAAATAGAAAGCTTACAATGCTCAGTGCTCAATGTTACGATGCTTGCTTTTTTGAACCTCCAGAGATAGTCCAACCCCTTGAGTACTGCTCATTAGGGTATTTATAGGGCTAAATGGCATGCGAAGGGGACGATTTGAATGCCACGTGCCCTGGGCCCACGTTGACTTGCTACCATCGCACGTGCCACGTATGACCATTGGACCTACATGACCGTTGTAATGCAAGCTTGCTATACCGTAACTGTGAGCCTTCCACACCGTAATTGCACCGTTAAAATATAGAGACATGTGCCAATGGTCCAATTAGGTGAAGTGCATTAATGTCGCACAACCACTTGCATGCCTTCCTGTGCTTTATAGCATAACATGCTTAGCAGAGCGTAGCATGCTTAGCATAGCATAGCATGCTTAGCGTAGCGTAGCACCTTGTTGCGCGTTCCACTACATGTATGTTGCATGCTTGCTACGCTATGCTACGTTACGTAGCATAGCGATTGGCCTTAGTCATGAAAGCTTTGTTAATTTGTAAACTTTGCTTCCTACAATGCAAGACTTGCGAACTTTGCTGATTCTACCCTTTGAGCTGCATTCTGTCTCTTCGGTAGGATTGCTATGCCTTGCTACACCATGTAGCTCAACGTAGCGTAGCAGTAGACAGGGTCCACCACTTCCTGATGGAAAGGGACATTGTTGAAGGATTTGAAATTGGGCGAGGGGACTGGTTGTGAAGTTATTGTCATGCTACGCTACGTCACGTAGCGTAGCGTAGTGTCGCACTTCATTCTGCAATCATCTTCTGAAGCTTGCTACACTACATAGCAAGGCGTAGCGTAGCGTAGCAGACTTCGTGACTTAGAAAACTTGTCGAACTGTTTCACGCATCCAGAATGTTGCTGTCAACTCTGCACATCGTTTTGAGCAAGCTGTCGGCTGGGCAGGCTACTTAGGTGGACAGGCAAGATGGCCCGTAAAGCCTATTTATGCCTAAAGTAGAAAATTTGCCGAACTGGCCAGCCTGAATTCAAAGCGTTCTCCTCCCGAAGAACTGTTGTGGTGCTGCATGAATTGCAAGGCCTGGTGAAGCAAGAATGACTTCGAATTTTTAGGGTGTTTCACTACATAGTAGCCATCACATGGACCTTCATGGGCATTCTGTAAGACTCTCTATTGGTCACATTCTAGCATAACCATTTGATGATCCCATCTACATAGATCTTGTATAAATTACCATTGATTTCCAGATATCTTTATGCTCTATGAAGGAATTACTCTTATTATTTTTTACTTAATTTAGGAAGGAGCTCTTGTGTGGATAGATAAGTTAGATATCCTATGGTTTATGGCTTCCCTATTAAACTTATAGCCTTTACTATTCTAGTAAACAAATCTTCATCAAGAAATCAATCTGATAAAGGTTCTACTTGATCTTTAAAATCCCATTTTAGCCTTAATATATGTTGGCTATTACATTTTCTATTTCTTTTTTATTAATCAACATGATCTCAAATTCTTGTAAGATAACAAGTCATCTTATCACTCTAGGACTAACTAATGGTATATTCATGAAAAATTGGATGGCACTATGATCAATATGGACATACATATAATACCTAAGCATGTGATGTCTAAACTTTTCAAGCACATACACCACTCACATCAGCTCCTTTTCTATTGTGGTGTAGTTCGGTTATGCTTTGGTGATGCTTTTACTAGCACAGTATATGTAATAAAGTCCCTTCTTATCATCTAGTTGTATGAGTGTTGTACCAAGCGCATAGTTTGAACCATCAATCATGATGTAAAAAGGCCTGAACCAATCCAAAGCTTGAAGGATTATGTTGGCGACCGTTTGGGACGCGACCGCCAGCAAGTGTCCTCGAACAGGATTTAGGTGCCTGCTGGTCTCTGGCAACACCAAGGCCCAGATACCTCCAAATAAACTCAGTAGTTAATGTGAGTATGTGTGTGTGCTATTGCGACATGCGGTTGTGTGAAATGTAACGATTGTGTTGTGTGTAAACTACAAATGACTTACTTCAACGAGATTCAGCCAACTTTGTCAAGTACTGTGAGTTGTTGAAAGTTTCCTATTTTGTTCAATTGCCTAGTCTACGCGGTCCTTATAATACCTACATGTAACAAATAAAATTTTGCAAAAACATTTGAGCACAACTTCACAAATCTACTCCTAATTTTCCCCAGAGAAAGAGATAGTTCCACAAGAAAACTAGAAATAGAGCAAGATTCAATAGAAATAGACAGAAAAGAAAAGAAAGCAGATTTGTGTAGACCTCAAATATTTAGACAAGGTAAAATGACATGAGTAAACACTTTGCAATAAAGCTATCCCAAATTCAATAACTACGAATTGTTCAAACTTCTAAGGCTCAGACAAGCAATTTCTTCAAGACAATCCTACTATGCTACCAAAAAATTGCTGCATAAACTACCATGTACGAGACTCCATTTTGACTAGATAATAGATGTCAAAAATTTCATTCAAACTAAACCTTTAAAAGACTTGACAATTTCTGATTGAAATACCATGGGAATTCACTTTAAAGATAAAAAGAAGCTATTCTGGTCTCATCAAAATACCAAAGATTTTCTGAACCCTCTCGACTACTGAATTGTTCAACGGCATGACTACAAACAGAGGCTCTCTTACAACAATCCCAATAGCAATTCCCACACGTTGCACAATAACAAAATTTACTACTAAAATGCTCTTAAGGCTTTTAAACACAAGCGCTTCTATGGCAAAATTTTAATAGAAATTTCTTTCGGGCAACAAGAACAGTAAGAGCAATCTAAAAATCCCAAAATTACTTGCCAAGGATGATACTATCTAAACCACTAGCTAAGCAATTTAAACAAAATAAAAAATGAAATACATAACTCACAGGACTATGACAAAGAGGCTGAAATCTTTTCTCTAGCAAGCCATCATTCACAATTTCTTCTTTACAAAGCTCTTCTCAAGACCCCAAAGTGTGTCTTTAAGTGAGAGCCCAAGTGCTAACTAGTAGCCTTACAAAATGTGATGTATGAGTCCTCCAAAAATCTTCAAAGTGATCCCCCCCCCTCCTCCCCCCCCTTCTTTTTTTTTCCTTTCCCCTAAAACCTTCTTATAGGATTTAGAGGTAGTTACATATAAAAATATCTTACCTAGCTTCTCTCCCAAGCAACTTGGCCAACCAATTAGGAGATTACTTGCCCAACAAGTTAGGTAAGTTACAAAAATATTGGGTGGTTGTAACCATCATATAGATAAAAAAATCTGCAGCTGACAAGTGTCTACTTCATGTATGATATTGGGTAAATATCCCAAGAATTTGGGTCTTTGAATATATCTTAATATAGAGGTAGGTATCCAACATTTATATCCAATGTTCATCTTGTTAAGTTGAGGCTTTAGAAACGTTTCATTCTCACAAAGAATATAATTGAATATAAAATTAATTTAAGGGATGGCCGATGAAAGAAAATATATGTTTCAAAAGTAAATAATTTTCCAACGTTAACTGAGATATCGTGGAGGACGCAGTTTGCAGTTAAACCAGTAGCCCAATGGCTTCTCCTGCACGCAGCCCATCTCCGCAGCTTATGCTCCACTACGCCGAACTTGTCTCACTCACTGGACCTCCCAAAAATACGATGGCAGTTGGAACCACTCCCATGCACGGCTCGGTAGTAGTTGCTATTTCTCCTATATCGGTAGTGAAATGGCTTGGAACTGCAAACCCTCAGTGATGATGACCTGCTTCTACACGTGGGCTGCATTCAAGTTTGGCGCATTAAGTGCCAACGGTGTGAGTGCGTCTGCGGTTACCACCTGTCTTTGGTGAAGAAAATAAACACCTTCCATGTTCTTGGAAGCGCTCAGCATTTGTGTTTTTTTTTGTTTCTTTTTGCCAATAATCGTCCATAACCGCAAGCACAAGTGCAGGCATGGTAACCACCTGCGTTTTAGCCCTGTTATGTTTATTTCGTTGTAACCTGTTACTCCAAAAACTACTAAACTACTTATTGTTACATGCTCTGGCCAAGAAATTAGGCTTACTGTGAAAACAGGAAAACGAAACCCTGCGTGGCAAGCATTTGACAAAATTCTGAAGAGGAATATGAAGTTATCCCTGGTGGTTCTTGGCAAAATTTTTATCAGCAAGCATAACTTGTTTTGGTTGCCGTATTGATAAGAACCACCACGTTGCTTTTGAGAGTAAATGTACCATTTTTTTTCCAGCTTCCAAAAATGTTTTTCCAATGCCTAGACTATGCCATATTATATCACAAGATGCGCCTCTGTTTCTGAAGGTATTCAGTGCAGTACATTGTTTCTTCTTACTACAGAATCCAATTTTCTCTATTTATTGACTTTAATTTGAATCTGTAAAAGCAGGACCGACCCCATTCTTGGTTAATGCTCATCGTCAATATGCTTGTATAACAAAGCCATGTATATCTACGCGTCCACCACCACTGCTGAACCATTTCTAAGCCCATAACTGGTTGAATTATAACCTTTCCCGATAGGCATCATGTAATATGCCGAAATATTAATATTACACTCTTTGCCCAATGTATAAGGTTAAAAATAAAATATGTGTTTCATCACCGTATAACTCATCCAAATTTTTACACATATTTTATTTTATTTTTATTCTCTTTTCCTTCTATTTAAATAGACTAAAACTCTTGCTCCATGAAATGGCTTGAAATGTGCCAACAGATTAGTGTCTCCACTAGTTTTTGTTTTAGGGCTTCAAATGCATTTTCACATAACTCTATCCATTCAAAGGATGCATCCTTCTTCGTGAGTTTCACAAGTTATTTTTCTATCTTTGAAAAATTTTCCATGAATCTTTTATAATATCCAGCATGACCTAAGAATGATCTTACATATTTCACTATTTGTGGCCTTTGAATGATATTTTGTATAACTCTAATCTTTTCGGGATCTACCTCAATATCTTTTTGGGAGATTTTATGTCCCAACACTATACCATCCTAGACCATGAGATGGCTCTTCTACCAGTTGATCTTAAGGTTGGTTTCTATGCATCTTCTTAGTCCTTGCTTCAAGTGATCCAATGCTTGATTTAAATCTATCCCATATGTCAAAAAATCATCTGTAAATACTTCTACGTCATTTCCTATCTGCTTCTAAAAGATGATTAGTACCAGTCTCTGGAAGCTAGTTGGTGCATTACAAAGAGCAAAGAGCATTTGCTTGTAGGCAAACATTCCCCATGGACTAGTGAACATTGTTTTCTCTTAGTCCTCAAGTGCAATGAAAATTGATTGTATCCACTATATCCATCTAAAAAACTATAATATTCATGTCCTACAATGGTATCTAGGACCTAATCAACAAATGGTAGAGGGAAGTGATCCTTGAATGTAGCAACATTCAACATTTGAAAGTCAATGCAAAGGCATCATTAAAGAACAAGCACTACATGACTAACCCTTTCACTATCTGCAATAGGATGGATGAATCCTACCTTTAGTAATTTCTTCAACTTTTTCTTGACTACTTCTTTTAGTTTCAGATTGAGCCTTCATTGGGGTTGGCATCATGGTTCGACTGTAGGGTCAATATATATCCAATGTTGACTAATTCTTGGATCAATTCTCATGATCTTATCATAAGACCATGAAAATGCAATAGGCCATCTGTTAATTACTTTCAGCAACTTCCTCTTCTATTCTTCTTTCAGATTGGCTTGATTATTACCAACTTCTTATTGTTTAAAAATGCATATTCCAATGTTGCTGATAGGACCTTCAATTCCAATGGTTCTAGTTCCATAGTGTTTGAGATCTCCAATCATCCCCATTTTATCTCCTCTTCTTGATTTGTTTGTGCATAGAGATGTCTTTTCCTTAATTTTTTTAACTTATCAGTCTCTTCAACGTAGGCGCTAACAATTTACACTACTAGTTCCATGTATTTATTAGATTCAATCTCTTCATTTGTGGTTAGCCACTGGGTGCCTTCTTGTTATGTGGCTACTGCATACAGACATTTTTGCATACATATTTATTCTACACATCTATTGCATGCCTTGATATCCTCTCATCTAATAGCCCATATCTTTTGCATACAATTGCACCCATTATCCTTGTATGCAATACATGAAACTCTCTATCTTTGTATAATATTAACTTCGTCTTCCTTGGAAATCTCCAAGGACAAGTCACAAATTCCAAGCTTAGCATCAACAATGCTAAGCCAAGCTATTCCCATAATAATTGGAAATTCTCCCTTATTTTTCCTCACATGAATGACTAGAAAATCTGCAAGGTAAGACTAGCCACTAATGGTTGTAATCACATCATCCACTTGTCCTAGTGGAACTATGATTGATTGGTTTGCAAGCTCTAACTAAATGTTGCTTTTCTTTAGTAAAAGTAGATTCCAAGCCTAATACATGTCTTGTGAGATCAAGTTCACTCTTGACTTAGAATCAAGTAGAGCTTTGCATGGTTTCTACCGTACTATCTGGAGATAAACTAAGGGACTTCCTAGATCAATTTACTTTTTCAAAAGGGCTACTACCTTTATCTAGTGTGTGGTTGTCTAAGTAAGGATGACAATTATGACATTTGGATTTGATGAAGATCAAACCTTGTTGTGTTGACAAGGATTGGATGTGGATGGGATAGAAGTAGATGTGCTTCCCATATATCAAATTTTTTTAGGACTTGTAGAAGAATGATCATTTTTTGGGTTATGATTCATATGCAATCACATCCTCTTGTGTCCTAACTACCCTTGTTGCACTCTTCTATTGTAGTTGTGATGGCAGTTCCCCTACATGATAGGAGATGGCACAAGTGGGAAAGGATTTAGGTGTTGATTTGAACTAGTTGCTAATGGATGCATGTACAAGTTTGGATTTGTCCTTGGTAGTGTTGGTCTATGGTACTCAATTGGGTAGTATTGTGGAGTTTGGATAGCAGCGTTACCCAGGGAGATTGGACGTTACACATAGTATCTATATGGGTATGGTTGCTGATATGGATATTGTTGGCATGGTGGTGGAAGGATCCAAGATTGGGGTTGTTGCCACTATTAGTAGTACTACTCTTGTGGCTATGGCAATGCTCCACTAGGATAGTATGTTGGTTGGAAATTCTGCCTATAGCTACCTTGAGAATAAGGTAACCTTCTAGGCATTTTTTTCTTAACAAATTAGGATTAAGTGGATATGCCCCTATTTCTTGTAAATATGTCATTATTGGACAACATCCCTTGGGATGTTCATAGTGACACAGAGCACATCCTTCTTCATTGGTGGAGCTAGTGTCTAAACACTCAACCACTAAAGTCACTTTGCCCTTTCATTCAAAATATTTCTTCTTTTTCTTGTCATTGCCTTTTCCAAAGGCTTACTCTGTTCTCTCCTTCACAATCTTCAATGTTTTTGCAAATTTTTCATCTACTGATTCCCACATTTTCTCTACCTTTTTAGCAATATTAGTTACAATTTTCTAAATTGGTAAAGTCTTCTTTTGAATTGCCTATTCCAATGTTTCTTTTTCTTGAGTGTCACAAACTTGTGCATCTCTTTTTCTAATAGATGGATCTCTATTACATTCTTTAGTTAATTCTCTCTTTCTTAGCTCATCTTCTTCCTTCACCATTGGTCGATTAGTCTCTGGATTCAATGGGCAATCATCTCAAATAATCTATCTTGGGCATAAACTCCAAGGGTCTCTCTAGTTTTGTTCCCCAACCCATCTACAATGTGCCTTAGCTATTCCCATTGTGAGAATCAATGGCCTAGGCATTTATGCAATAGTGAATAGTATCTACCCATTATTGCATCAAGGGTTTCATGAGTTCCTTACTTCCATCCTTGAATTTATTTCTTTTAAGTTGGACACCCATGAGTAGGTTTGGTATTTATCATTGAAGATCTCTAACATGGTACTCCATCTTCTAATTGATTTAGGTTCAAGTGATCTATACTAGCTCTCAACCTCTTTCACAAGTGTTCATGGAAACAACTTCAACTTCTACTAATCACTTTCAATGTTTTGTAAGATGTAGGCATCGTGGAATGCTTGGAGGTGGTGTTATGGATCAACATTATAATCACCTTCAAATCTTGGCATGTTATTCATATCAAGCCATTTAATACAACTATCCCTCACGTGCTTAGTTAGAATGTGTATAGCTTCCTAAATTTTAATCATACTTTAAGTAGCCATCAAGGATTCATCATCTCGATCAAGTGTATGTGCTCGGTTGCAGTAATGCCCCCTTCTATGCTCATCCCTTTCATGATCTTTTCGATCCCTACTTCATCTTTGTTCATATCTTTCATCTTTTTTGTCAAAGTACTTTGAATAATGGTCATGATGATCATGAGTCCTTCTCTCCTCCCTATCATAGTCTCTGTGCCTTTTTCTCCTTCTTTCAAAGTCTATTGATGACCGTGAGGATGTGGATGAGGCAGTAGGAGAATGGTGTTGGCTTGTCCTCCTTCTATGACTCGAATGTTCTTCTTTGTAAGATCCAATAGGAACTCTTGGCCTTGAGTCTTGCTTGTGCCTTGAGTCTTTTTCCTCCCTTTTTAGTGTCTCTGCTAAGTCAGAGCATGACTGATTCTTGACAAGTTCCTCTAATCAGATGATAGGCATTTATGACTAGAAATCATGATTTTGGTGGAGTTTTTCAGCAATGAATGCATCTCCATCAAGCTCTTCCAAGACAACAAGAGAGTTGACTTTCTTTCCTTTGTCTTGTTCATGTCTAGTTTTCATGGCATTGCCTCTTCTTAACTATTCGTTAGTGGGCTCATAAGGTCTTATCATGTGTTTGATCACATGATCTCCTCCAAGTGTTTCACTCAATTTCATCTCCTTGAGAGTGATTTGAAGCATGATGGATGCTAAACATTTTGGTGGTAGAACAATGTTACCTTGAAGATCTCTCCACCTTAATTGCCTATCCTAATGAAAGAAGAAGGTAAAATTAGGATAATAAGGATCATCATGAGCATATGAGATCCTTGTTTGCATTGGCATACTTTAGTCTTCTTCTTCAACAATTTTGTCATTGCTTCTTTGTAGTTCCTCGGTAGGTGATGATGTATCCTTGTTTGAAGCCGTGTTTTGGTTTAAGACATTTGTTTAAGTGTGCTTATTTAAGAGTTCTAAGTTTTAACTTTGAATTCTAATACAATGAACTTTGTAAAATCAATTACTCATCATATATGGACTTGTCCCCAACAATGGCACCAATGATGAGTGATGGAGTAATTCAACATCCAACCATACAAGTCATAGGTGTTCACACATGACCAAATCATAATCTATGGATGAGGCAATATGAATATGTTAATAATTAGCTTAAGTTCGAGACCATTATCTTCCCATGTGGAGCTAACGTAGTCTACATGTATGGTTTAGCTCACAATGAGGCTTATGATATGTTGATGTTAATAGGCCATTTCTCCTAGAAAATATGGAAAATTGAAAATAGTTTCTAATTCTAAGGAAATAGTAAACAAATCTATTCTATCCTAAGGTGATGGATATCCATTCTTGATTTGTCATACACGTCTTGGGCTTATGTAATCGTTACTAAGATTACCAAGTACTTGGCTACTAGGCAAACTAAGCAATAATACTACTGGGTTACCAAACAATCACACTTTATGTTCAAAATTAGTTGTATCCGTTCCACATGCTAACAATAGTAAAAGTAAAGTACATGGAAGAGTAAAACATTAACTAGAAAAGTAGTAATTAGTGATTTAAGAGAAAATAGTAAACATTATTCTAAATAAATTAGTAAACTAGGAGAATGCTTCAATAGTATGAAATAGCTCAATCTATATTGTCAATCACACTTGTCCCCAAGTATAAGATATTCGAATAAAGACTTCATTCACTAAGTCACACTATATTGTGGGCATTCACACTTCTAAGTACTTAAGACTAAACTCACGAAGACAAACTAAAAGAGTTCTACTACTACTAAATGAAATCTATTGCAAATCCATGAGCCTTAAGTGTTGTATTTATAGGTTGGCACGCATCCCACAATATTACATATATGATGACGTAGCTAGAGCTACAATATTGTAGTCCATCCAAAATTCGTTTTATCACTTATCAAACTTAAAGTTGACTATGGCTTACTCACTACCATCTAAAATATATTCAAAGAAATAACTTTTAAATTAAAAGATAAAGAAACTGTGTGTGTGTGTGTGTGTGTGTGTGTGTGTGTGTGTGTGTTATAGCAATATAGAAGGAAAATAAGGTTGTCTTCTTTTACCAACATTATTTGCCATTTTTATTAATGAATTAAAAGAGTGGATTAAAGAGATACCTACAAATCATGCCATTAAAGTGGATTAATCATGGATACAACTTTTAATTTTTGCAAATGATGTAGCACTAATGGCAAATTCAAGAACAAGATTAAAAGTAATGTTACATTAACCAAAAAATCCTGCAAATATACAAAATGAAGGTGAATGTTGACAAAACAAAAGTGCTAATTTGTGGAACTAATAAGAGAGATTACATTTTCTAGCTAAATAATAAAAAACTTAAGATTGTGAATACATATAGATATTTGGGAGTAGAATAAAAGATTATCACCCGAAAGCTCAATGCTCATCTCACCAAGGCGAGGTCCTAGAAGGGTTGGTGAATAAGTGAAAACTTAAACTCTTTCAAGTGTCTCCACCCAAGCTTGAACATAGGTCTTACAACTTGAAAAACATCTTACTATCACTCCAAGTGGTGGTCCTTGTCTTAACCAAGAATCATTAACAAAATTGAAAAACTTCAAAAACAATTGTTATTGGATGCATCCAAAGTGAAAACTCAAGTTCCATATGTAGTACTTTTATTAGAAGCTAATTTGTTGCCATTGGTAACTAAAGCAATGTATCAATTCTTAACATTCTACTTGAATAATAAAAATAACAATATGATCTTAGGAAAGATCATCTAAAAATCTCAACATGGGTAGTTCTATAAAGGACTACTAGGACTACAAAAATAGGGTATTGATAATACTAATAAATTCAAAATAAGTTTGGAAACTTGTTATAGAAAAAGTTTTAGGGAGATGACAAAATGAAGCAAAAATATAAAAATAAAAATAAAAAGTTTCTAGCAAAATATTAGAGGTAGCAAGACATGATGAAACAAAATATTTACATACAATGGTTCTAATATCCATAAGAGCACTAATTATTAGCAAAGTAAGAATGGGAACACACCAACTCCAAGTTGAAACTAAGAGATGGAACAAAGAGTAGCAGGAAGATAAAATCTATCAATTGTGTTTATTGTAATTAGTAAAAGATTAACAACATGTATCATTAGAATGTTCCAAACTAGACTTCTTTAAAAGAAAATGGTAAATCTCTAATCTATCTTCATATGAGCTATTCAAGCTACCCATGTTAGTTATGGGGACTTATATAGAAGACACATTCAATACTCAAACTTTATTGCTACTAATGTATTTTGCACAATTTCATTTATCTAATAGATCCTTTAAGTCTACATAAACATAATAAAATATCAATTTCAATTTTAACTATATTTTTTAAAAAAAGTTATGCATGTAGACCTTTTTTTTCTTCTTCCTCTTCTTCTTCTTCTTTTGCTTCTTTTTCTAAAGGTTGTGCCCTTTCAGTATCAAGGTAACATTGCTAGGACAAAAGATGTTAGCCTAAATTGAAAATGCAATCGCTTTAGCCTTAATGTCAAGTAAAAATAAAGCATACAACATGTGTAAATATTATTATTGAATTGTAGGTATCATAGAGATCTACATGAGGAATAAGCATGCCAATTTTAACAATAGTAGAAAACAAGCATTCTCAACATTGACAAGAACCTTTGCAACACTTGCTCATTCTATCACTCCACTTATAAGAATTATGCATTAAAACATGCAAAATCTAAAACCAACACAAAATTGTGAAGAAAAAGTAAGTACCAAAACATGACAATGAGGTAAATAATGAAGCGGCAAGTTACAAGAATTCTTGAGGTGAAAGCTATCATCTTTTGATTAATAGAGTCCTAGGGTGAATGCAAAGTGCATCTTAGTTATTCACAAAAAATTGATCTGTGTGAACTCTTGCAAACAAAGGACAAAGAAAAAGCAATTCTTGCTGCACATATTATGATAGTGATACTACTAATTGGTGGAGAATAGAAAAAGCAAAAATTGACAATAAAAATACTAATTTAATGGATTTACGGAACAAAATATACTTTAAAAGCATAAATAGATCAGAAAAGGTGAGAAAACTTGCACCTTCTGCAAAAGACTAAAAACATGGCAGAATATGAATGAGAGTTTGTTAATTTAATGATGTGTACAGCAAAGCTTCCAAAGGTAGGGTACCAGAAATTATGTTAACAAACGAAACTTGTAGCCCAGGAGAAAATTAATTTGTTAGGCACCGTAATAGTAGTGAAAACAACGAAAGATAAGATTGGTTGAGAAAGAGCACCTAAGCATAAAACCATGTACAAAAAGAACTGTCTGTTGAAAAAACACAAATAAGGAAACCATTCAAATTTTAGAAACCTTTGAAAATGAAAGAAAAAAATTGTCTCCATCTTGAGAAACCTCTCCACTGGAACATTTTGGTTTTAAAGAAAAAAAGGATAAAAGCCTCCAAAGTAAAGTTGTCGGACTTGAAAAATGGAATATAAAAGCCTCCCCATTAAATTAGAATTAAACCTATTGGAAAACATATTTTACCACAATGTTAACAAGTCCTCTATATAAAAAAAATTGTTCCGAGTTCCATGCTAACAAGTCTTGCATCAAAAATTGGTCTGATTTCTAAGATACTTTCCTTCGTTTGTAATATTTTTAACTCGCAATGCTGCCTGGCAACGGGCAGTGACGACTTGGGATTGGCACAAAAACGGTAGGCGATGGTGGTTAGGGCAGCGTCCCTTGGGAAAAATGCACATGAAAAAATAAAAAGAGGCTACAGTGTAAACCCAACCAAAAAAACAAAACAAAGTAACATATGGAAATTCATAAACCGGTCAAACCTTGTTAGTATAAATGTAGAGATTTTGGTAGATTTCAGTAGAAGAAATAAAATACTCGATGGAGCCAGATTCTAGGTGCAAATTTCAACAACAATGCATATTATTTAATAGACAGAAAAGAATTGACTTGCATTATACATCTGGCTGAGTGGGATCCTGGAAGAATTGGTAGATCTGGGAAAGCCTAACCAAAAAATGAGCACCTTACCATCACTCCAAATAATGATCTTTAACAAAGATGTAAATATAATGAGATTAATATAACAATGAAAATGGAACCAAACGTAAAACTAAGTGCTTCTACAAGAACCATGTGGAATTTAGCAACCAATAACAATTAAATTGCAACATCGAAATATAATAGATCTCACAAAACAGAAGACAAAATTTATTTTATTTGTTCACAAACACAGAGTTGCAAATTATATTACTTCCATGTCAGAATTTGGGAGAAACATGCATTGGATGACAAGTTGGGAGATTCATGGAAAACATGAAAGGAAAATGCAACTAATTTAATGGCTAGCATCTTCTTCTTCACAGAAATGCTTGTACTTCTCTGCATTCATCAGTGTGTCAATTTCGGAAGAATCCTGAATGCGTACTTTTATTATCCAGCCTTCATCATATGGACTTGAATTGATCTGAAACAACAATAGACACCAATTATTTGGTTCAGTCTGCTTAAATCTTTATAATTTTTTTTCACTCCCTGCAAGATCTGGTATGTTCTCAAACACAATTAATAACCATAAACTATGAACAATGAACTAAAGCATACTATCAGCACGGGGTATTAAAGCATGCAGCATTGCATTAAACAGTAATTATGACCCTAAACCTTGTCCACGTCATATAGCACAGATACAATAATCAAAACAGTAAAATATAAGACGGGCAAAAAATGGCTAATCGAATAATAGATAATGCCAGAATAAACAAATGATAATAAATGAGAGAACCAAACAAAATTATAAAATTTAAACTAAAAGTGTATAATTTAAGCGCATTCCCAAAAGTGCGTTAGGATCGCATCTATTATTGTAACAATGAAGCGCAGCCACACTGAAATCGTCACATTTCAGTCACACTGAAATTCAATACATTCCAATGTGTTCCAAGGACCCACAAGAAATGGCATTGCAATTACACTAACAAAAACCATAGTTTCAAATTTTCATTACTTAATTACCTGCCTTCAAAATTCTATTTGATCAAGGACCTAATTCCCATTAGCAAGCTCAAGACTTGGACATGACGTAATTTTTGAATGAATGAGAATTTAACAATGAATGGCAGTCATGAATCTGGATTAACAAATATGATAAATAAACTAGTACGAATGCACAAATTTTAATGCGTACAATCTCACTGTTTCACCATTCAATAATAATGACTAATCAAATAATTCAATAGTACTCAAATTTGTGAATCATAACAATGAAAAACCAGCATGCATAATGAAACTGAAACGGTAAGTGTTTAATAAAATCCACTGGAATGGAACCTATGTCGTGGCATTTCCAGGTCAACACCCTTATCACTAGGTTAAGATCTCATTGTTACTATGGTCATAACTTTATGGGCAGATTACAGCATTTTCAAAATAAAAAGAAAATTAAAACATTGAAAATTATTAGATGCAATCAGCAGTGGAAAGGAGTTTTCAAAGCTATTTCAAATTTGTAACTTCGTACAAACAGGCTGTAAGCAGTAACATCTTCTGTTCAACTATTAAAAAACCGGTTCACATTTATGCAGCAAGAGAGCAATAAACAAAGCAAAAGGAGTTCATGTTCATTCTCCAATGCCAAACTCTAGTTGGACATCAAGAGGTCACAACTTCCTAAAAACAAATGAAAAGTGTCCAAAAAAAAAAAAAACAATTAAATGTTCAATTCATTGTGTTGATGCCCCAAAAAATACTTCCTAATTTTCTTATTGGCTAACCAAGTATATCTATGACACCATTGCCATAACTTCTCAACAGAATATAACCTTGAATTGAATGAATATTGGAAAAATTTATTGTAATGACAACAAAGGCCAGCAAGGCATTTAAAATGTTAGCTATCTTTCACTTTCAGGAAAATTGCACATGTATAAGTTAAGAGTAGCTAAATTCCTGGCCCAACAGTGAGTCCCCATCATTGTGACATATATGGATGGGTTTGATTTTCTATATTGGCAACAACAGCCAATCTATATCAGTCAGCCGGTTATCATAGCTTTTGTCACAATGTTGGTGAAAATTCACACGTTAGAAATTACGAATAATTGAGAACACAACTAAGTATTATCATTAACTCTGGAAAAAATCAGTGAAAAGAAAATCTTAAGGAAAAAGCAAATATTATTCAAATACGACATAACCATCAAAAGAATCCTAGTAATAACTACTTGTGCTACAACCTTTTTACCTTAAAATATACAGATTTCCCACATATTAAATCAGATTAAGTGCGGATTTGAGAAGCAGGCTGAAATAAACCCGGTGCTATAGGTATTTGAAGGAAGAACCACTTGCAGTATGATTCCAGGCATTAAGCAAGCTGGTTTTGCACTGGTATAATAGCGTCTCAATCATAGTGTGAATTCATAACTTAACTTCTTGGTTGACAAACCAATCAAGTTTAAAAGTGCAAAATGCAAAAACATGGACAGCAAAATGAAAATTTATCTAAAGCAAATCAGAAAGCAATTTTAAACATGAGGTGGATGCCAATTGGGGCACCCCACCTTCCAACCTATGTAATCCACCCACAAGACGACAAGAGCTTTCAGTAACCAAGATATGTTTTAATGCCTCTTAAAAATAGACTTCAAGCCCACTTACACTAGGTTTAATACATTCAACCTTAGAAAGTACCCACTTTTTGGAGAAAGGAAAACATTATAAGCTACCTTTTAATGATTAATAATGTTAGCCTTTAACAATGAAGTGTTAGCTTAGTGACAATAGTCTTGGCCTGAACACCCAGGTCATAGGTTCAACTCCAGTGGGCTAAACTAAGTTATGTACAAAAAAAATTTCATAAAAGAAATTCTGAAACTGATCTGACAGATCCAAAGGATCTTAGTGGACGTAAATCAAATTTCGGTTTCAGGAATTTTTTTAAAAACTCTTTAAGAAAAAATTTTGCATTGTAATTTAAAAGGTAGGCCAAATCATCTTCACATGCAAACAAACATTCGAACAAGCATGTACTGAAAAATTAGGTCAAATCAAAAAATTTGGTTAGTAAAGAAATTTCAATGAGAATTAACATTTTTCCTGAACACAGCATACTATAGAAATTGCATTAAATTCATTCCCATTATTTTATCACTAAAAGCTACATTGGTCATCAAAAAATAGTTAAATTGTCACATTCTTCTTAATATTTCAATTCACACATGATCATTCAATCTTCAGCTGCAGAATCCCTCTAATAACAATAGTTAAACAAAACAAGTACAAAAACCAGAAATTGCTGAAAGACAAAATGCATGAAATATATAGGCAAACCGAATAAATGATGCAACATAATGCATAAAAACAACCATGTCAAGCAAGCTGTCTCAAAACTCATGTTCTCAGAAAAGACACAAACTATCAAATGAAACTAACATTTTGGACTATCCACTTTAAAATTGAACCAAACTAACTGAACTGTTTTTATTAAGTCTATGTAGAAACCTGCAAATATGTTCAAACAGTTCAATTTCAGCTGTAGTCTTTTTCGCAATATATTTATATGTCAACATAACCGGCTGAGATTAAACCTGTGACTTGTAAAATGCAATTCATGAGCCTTAACCAACATAATGTGCTCAAGAAAAGGAATCCTCAAAATCGACC
The DNA here is from genome assembly GCA_015680685.1 of Gnetum montanum. NCBI lineage: Eukaryota > Viridiplantae > Streptophyta > Gnetopsida > Gnetales > Gnetaceae > Gnetum > Gnetum montanum. Next base: position 101,517 of record MNCI01003654.1, on the reverse strand, counting down.
CTACAATCATGCAATGATAATACAGACCTATGGTGATTGGATAATATCCAGATACATTTCAGTTTGGTGAAGATCTAACACGGAATCAATGGTGAAAATTTATTTTTTAAAAATGCTTATATAATAGAACTTTGTGATGTCTCTTGGTTTATTTCTAAAATCCAAAAACAATCTTGGCAGTACTCCAAATCTTATTTTATTAATAAAAGATTTTTACCTGTTTGAAAAAATATTTTTAAAAACTTGTTTTGCTACATTGAGAATAATCTACTAGCTTATCATCATTAAATTTAAACAAAACCAAAACAGCATAATATAGTCATCAAACAACAATACTACATGCTAGACATTGGTTAACTGGATATCACATAAGAAAACTTACTATGCCAGGTTTCTCCCCCAGCTTTTCATTGGTCTCTACAACCTCCCCAGAAACTGGAGACAAGATATCACTTGTAGCTTTAACACTCTCCACTGCACCAAAAGAACTGCCTTTGGACACAGACGTGCCCACCTCTGGTAGGTCAGCAAAAACAACATCTCCAAGGTGATCCTGCACAGAAAGTAATATTGATTAAAACAAGAAAGCATCTACTTTTTTTTTTATTTTTCTTTTTCTTGACAACATAGGAAAAGTCTTAGAAGCTTTATAAATGAAAAAGTTGGGAAAAAGCAGGCAACTAAAAAACCTGAAAAGTATTAACAGTGAAGCAGAGAACTAACTGTACAATAGCAGAAAACTGTGCTTATTTTTCGCTAGCACAAACTTATAGAGACTAAATCAGACATGTATTATTTTATTATTTTTTGTCATGGTGAGAGACATTTTCTCTTTAAAAAAGTCACCAATAATTCAGAACTTAATGGCCAAAAAATTGCCCATAGTTTTTAGAAAGTTAGAGGAAAATGAAGCCTTACAAAGACAACATTTCAACCAAAAACGTGCTGATTGTTAACTAAGTTACATATATTTTCAACTCTATGGACAAAAATGATCATACAAACCCAAAAAATTTAATAACTAAATGCATAGAAACAGACAAACACAAACCCTGTGGTGCTATTCCAAACTTCTATTGTCAAATTTGACATAGGCAAAAGGTAAGTGAGATCATTTACTACAGTGATGTGATAGTCCCAGTAGGTATACATGCATACTACAAGCCACATGCTTAAAATTTGACTAAGAAATATTTTTTCAAAAAAAGTATTTAACATTGTATGTTTTATTTTGTTTTTATTTAGGAATCTATTGTTTAAGGGAATACTTGGTTGTGTGTATCTCTTGATGCTGCATTTGGAGATTCCACCTCTTGTATTTAAAAAATCATTTGGTTTTGTATAGTTTTATCCTGATAAATCCTCAAATTCTCCTTGGACCCACCAGATACACCAGTTTCAGTTGCTTTTGGACTCTTTCCAGATTTCACCTTCCCGGGTGTAATATATCCTAATTCATCAATCCGCAGATTCAACATTTACATGGATTCAGCATCTACAAATGCAACCAACCGAACATGCCCTAAGAAATTTCACTCAAATGGCTCATGTGGGGCTGTCTAGCAAAGAGCACAAGGCTAACTGGAGGAGATTACCAATAAATTCCTAAAAGTAAACAAAATAATAAAACTGCATTGTGAAAGCATACAATGCCAAATATCCCTTTTTTACCACACAAACTTTGAGCAACAGTTTCATGATGCATGTGTTTTCCGCATGGCAATTTCATGATCCCAGGCCTTGAACTCTATAACGCCAGGTGCTAGAAACTCAAGAGTAAGCAAACACTATTAACCTGAGGTAGAAGATAATTTTTAAAACAATCTTACAATGTCGTTCTTCTCAAAACCCAGCCTTTAAAAAAACGAAAACATTATGCACTTCAACAGAATAATATAACCCAAAAATTAATGGTGGCAGCACCAATGCATCAGATCCTATCAACACCCCACAGCTGAATGAACTCAAAACTAGCATGGTAATGTAGTGTTGCTTTCCAAAAAAGCTCGTCGTTGCAATCTCTATTCACTTTAGTCCCCATTCTTGTATTAGTATTTGATTTGAATCTCTAAGGTCAGGTCATACGCTATCACCAATTCTAAGAATTTTCCATGTGTTCAAACTCCACGAGGATGATTACGATGTGTCTGAAAATAATGGATAGGAATAGGCACCAACATTTGAATAGAAAATCCCCGAAATGATATAAATCTTAATGCAAATGCCGGAACTTGATGCAAAGTATTGCAAACAGCGCAAGAAAAAAAATTACACAGCACAAGCTATCTTAACAAACATCAACTATGTCCTCGTTCCAGGAAACCAGCAATCTGATAAGGCGTATTCTTATTGAACCAAATCAGCATTCATACTGATTTCAACCATTTATTGCAGCTAGATACTCGCTGAATAAAACAACGATTTAAAGCAGCATTTTTGTCTGATTCGTAACATGAAATTACAAATTCTCAAACCTGTGCGTGATCGGTAATGCCCACGGTAACAATATCTCCCTCAGTCTTCAACCACTCGTGGGATTCCGAATACTTCAAGCCTTCCACAACTGAAAACACAAAACCCACAAAATCAACCAACGTAACCAACCACATTCCAAACTAATGTAATAACTAAACAAATCAGGGCGATATCATAAACCACAGAATCCGACTAAGCAGAAAACCAAATCTAAATCAAATTCATGAACCCATCAACTAAAGCTAAAATATCATCCCTATACGGCCCCCATAACCACTAGGGTGTAGCTAAAAGGATGCACTACCGTGAGAAAATCCTCTGGAAAAAGGCTTCAACACATTAAAAGATGGTGCAAGAATAGGACTTCTGCACTGGATTCGGAAAGTAGATGCAGTTCTGGAAACAATAGCCCTGAGTGCCATCGCTCCTACAGTTCTAGGCTACTGCTATGGCTTCTATGAAAACATACAGCAATTTTGCTTATGGTTTGGAGATTGGCCTGTCAATATAAGGTAACCATTATCGTCAACGCTGCCACTTAAAAATAATGAATAAAACGGTCCACATAGTTGCCATCCACCATCTCACCAACCATCATGTTATCTTTTGGTTGGTTATGGTAGGCTCCATGAGTTGGTAGGGGTTCTTCTATCCACGCTGAAATTATAACTTACGAAGTTGTTCAGGACCTTGACTTTCCCTTCCTCTTTGCCAAATGACGTAAGTTTGAATGTTAAGTATTCTTCGAATGAAAAGGTTTATTAGAGGTTGCTTTTAATTTAAGGAAGCAATGCATGCAAACTTTTGTTTGTTGGTTGGTTTGTTGTTTTATTACCATGCATACTAAGGTACTTGGCAGCATTATTATTTAGAGTGATGGTAAGGTGCTTGTTTTTCATGTTGTAAGACCTTAGTTTAAGCTTGGGTATAAGAACTCAAAAAAAAAAAAAAAAAAACTTACACTTTCATTTATCCATTACAACTTCAACCTAAAAAGGTTCCAATGAAAGTTGAACAATTAATTTATATCCTACAGTATTAATGTCTTAATTTCTTTTGGTTTTGAAGACTTAATGATGAGAAGCCTTCAACTTCTATTGTTATTTGTTCTTTTTTTCTTTTGCTTTAGAAATAGTTTTCTCCTTCTTTTTACATCAAACCCTTAAATAAGAAGTGAAAACTTATGAGCATGCTTCTAAACAAGAGTAGGGATTTTGTGGAAATACTAACAAAATGTATCGATTTGGTAACACTAGACTTGGTCAAACTAGTTCATAATCCTTTTCCTACACTAGTGGGAATGTTTATCAATAATGGTTGTAAGGATAGGAACTTGAATAGGCATCCCAAAACTATCGAGCTTTTTCTTTAGACTCTCTCTTTGTTTATTTGATGTACTCTGAATAGGTTGAAGGTTGCTTTGAAATAGGTTGGAAGAAGCATGGAGGATTAGCTTGAGTCTCATACTATTTTAACCATCACATCTCTTTGAGAACTAACTTCACCAATACCAATCCTAAGCCTGGATACAAAAGAAAGATGATAAGCATCAGGTTGGCAACCGTTTGTAAAACCTTGCCAAATCTCATGGATGAGTTTCTTTTTCAAATTTTGTAGATGGTAGGGCATTCCCCAATGCGATGCACAATAGTCACATGAAACTTCAAATAAACAAAGATCTAGCTCTTCATAGAGGCAAATGGCAAAAGAACACTCTTCTTAGGGAACTACATAGTCTTAATTTCTACATACTACATGGCAATGGTATGTAGACAATCATGTTTAAAGCTTTTGATAAACTCCTCAATGAATAAGGTAATTAAGGCTAGATCTATGTAGTATATTCTATCTAGAGGTACATCCTAGCAAACTTAAGTTAGTACTGTGTCTTGTTGTGTGTCCAATTAGTCTGTGGTTCTTGTGTATGTTGGTTTTAGTGTATTATCTCTCACATATTTATCCTTAGCATAGCCTCTATACTTCTAACCATTTAGACTAACTTGTGTTACGTAGCCTTTGTAAAATGTTTGCAAGTTCATATAGCTATTTAGGGGAGGGGGAAGGGGTGGGAGATGTCAAAACCTAAAATAAGTGAAACATAGGTACAATAGAACTTGCGACTTAGAGTTACCATTTAGACTAACTTGTGTTACGTGGCCTTTGTGAAATATTCACAAATTCTTAAAGCAATTTGCGAGNAGGGGGGGGGGGGGGGGGGGGGGGGGGGGGGGGGGGGGGTGGCGGTGTCGAAACTTCAAATAAGTGAAACATAGATACAATCAAACCTATGACCTAAGGTTACCAGGCCAAAACCCACACCACTAGGCTAACACCTCATTATTTACCTTGATTATATTCAAGTGACTAGGGGGATGTTGTTCAATGCTTGTTTGAGTAGTGTCATAATAAGTTGGTACTAAAGAGTTGGTTCAAAAGAGAGGGGTGGGGGTGTTGGAACCTAACATAAGTAAGATCTATAGAAGTTTATAACTCAGTGGTACCTAGTAGAATTGAACCTGTGACCTAAGGTTACCAAGCCAAGACCCATACCACTAGCCTAACACCTCATTGTTGGTTCAAAATAAGATGAAAAAGATGATGGTGTTAAATTAGTATGATGTGGGAGTGTAGTGGTAGAAAAGCATGTGTAGGAAAACATGCCTTGTTAGTGGATCAAATGTTGTTTCCCTTAGGAATGGGAGTTAGAGAAGTGTGGAGATTCTCACATGTTCTATGTTATTACAACCTTCACTAAATAATAATATGGTCCTGATTCCTTTGTGTACTACATCACAAGAATATGTAGGCTTACAGAGGAGCTATGGCTTTGATGCTTGAGCCACTATCCTTCTCTTCAGAGTGAGGCTTGGGATTAGATGTATTATAGTCGAAATACATCTTAGCTCATTTAGGGGAACAATGACTCTTGTATGGTTGCTTGTGCTAGCTATGATCATATGTATGTGTGTGTATCACATTGGTTCCATCGCTTAGATGATTTCATGAGATGTACTCATTACGCTCCTAACCTATGGATTAACATGTTCTGTAAACTTATGCTATGCATGTAAGTGTTATGAATATTAAGGTGTAGTCCATCTTGGATTCAATCTAGAATACTTGGCTAGTTTCGAACTCAAGGGTGCTATCGAATAACGCTTCTCTAGAGCAATGTCATTATAGCATGAAATGTGGTGTAAGTAAAAAAAACATGTCTCTCTTAACCATATTCAGGATGAGGAATTGATGGAAGAGGTGAATGAGACAAAAGAAAATGAAGCATTATTAAAGTTACGAGAGTTTTGGAATTGGTTACTAGAGGTGGATTAATTATTTGAGCTTCCTATATCAAAAGTAGAAAAGATCCATAAGATACAAGAGTTGATCAACCACGGTGCAGTCCCATTCATAAGAAAGTTGAGCTTAACTGCATATCATAAGTTTGTCTTGACTCAATTTTACCTATTGAGAGATTGCATGAAGTATTACAAGTAAGTCCTAAACAATATCTAGGTCAATGTACAAGAAGTGAAATCTCTAATTGAGGAATAATATGAATAGATTCAAGAGTTAAAAACTCAATTGGCTTTATAAGCAAAGGCTTTGAAAACATGAGCAAGTCTTCAAACTATGCCAACATTAATGTTTTAAGAAAAGTAGTTGAAGGCATATAAGAGAGAGTAAGATGATAAGGTAATTAACATTTTCCATCACAAATTAGATGAGTTTTTAGAGTCATATGAATACATGTCAAGAGAGAGGTGCAAGTTGTTGTAAAGTTTTTAGGAGGAGTTAAAGAGACTTCATGGCGTGAGGTTTTGAATGAAGAAAATGTTAGTAAACTTTCAAAAAACCTATTAAGACATAGAAAGAAATGTGAGAAGCACATGTTGAGAAGTTTTACTCAAGAAATACAACTACAAGAACCTAGGTGAGATTGAAGAACATTTAACGTATGAGTGAGTTGGTGGATTATATTTGAGGATATTAAAAAATTTTGTTAGAAATCACATATATCAAGTAGATGGTCGAATTCCAATTATTTCTACATGGCCTCAAATCTTAGGTTTAACATTAGATTACTACTAGCAAAATGATGGAATATAGGAGGTAGTTCATGTTGTAAATGGTTTGATTGATTTGAAGGTGGAAATGGTTTTAGTGCATCTCAAGAATATTAAGTGCCTTGTTCTAGCATCTCAAGGCACTTAATATTCGTACATGGGATATGGAAAATGTAGGGCTCATCAAGAACAAAATAATTTCAATGATAAGAAGCCACATCTTGTGGGTCCAACTACAAATCCTTCAAGATTGATAGAACTAGGATGTTATATTTACATGGAAAATCACTTGGCCAAAGCTTGTCTACAAAATACAATTAATAAGAATGATAGGAAAATTTATATTAAGACTTGTATGCTAAATTCCATTAAGCATTGGTATAATGCTTAAATTAAGGTGACCAACATGATTAACCATAAACGCAATATGAGGAATTTGGTAATAACTCAATAAATATTTCATTGCTTGGTAGTCATGAAAAAAATATTCAAGAAGATTAGGGTGATGTTAGAAGGAACATTCATTCCATCTAGATTATTTCAATAAGGATTTCAAGAAGAAAGTTAAATGATTTTGTCTATATAAATGTCAACCATAACTTCTTCACTTCAAATATTGCTTGTGACATTAATTTTTGAGTAGTCCTAGCCATGATAGCCTATAAATTAAGCAAGTTTCACCGCATCAAGCGTGTAGAATCGACATAGAGAGTTTTGATGCAAGTGGGGTAGTGAGGTAAAAAGTTGGAGTTTTTTATGCTAAACATTGACTTAATCCAAATAATCCCTATTTAGGAGTCTTTGAGGAAACAAAAAGGGTTGGTTTTTTCACATTTAAACATCTTGTACATATTTCATAGGGGTTCATCCTATGCATTGAAGACTCATGCATCCAAAGTAACTTCCCTCGACTAAATCTTTGTTAAGGGTATTACCAAGGGAAAGATTTAAGTAGAAAAGCATATAGTGAAAGTTGAATAATTAATTTATTTCCTACAATATTAATTTATTTATTTTTAGGCTCAATTTGGGGGAAGCTACGAACCTCTATTATTATTTATTTATTATTTTTTTATTGATGCTTTATTTTATCTTTAGAAGTTAAATGTCATATTCTCAGATATATTGCTTTTTAATTACAACTTCAAGCAAAAAAACTTTCAATGAATATTGAAAAAGTAATTTTTTTTCTAGAGTATTAATTTCTTTTTGTTTTGGAGGCTCATGAATGGGAAGCTTTTAGCTTCTACTACTATTTGTTCATTTGTCTAATGGTAGCTTTCTATTGTCTACAGAGAAATTTTGCACTTTTTTTATAAGAAACCTTTTAGTAAGAAATGAAAACCCATGATGGTGATTCTAAATTGAGGCCCTAAGAATACTCGAGGAAGTGGTTTTCAAATGTTCAAATCTAGAAATAATTGTAATAAAGGTACACTTCAAGATATATAGTCTAATAAGAACTCTCTAACTCAATATTTTCCACCAGAATCAAACCCATGACTTGGAGCTTTTAAATCAAGAGTCTTACCACTAGGTTAACACCTCATTTTTTGGTGCTTCTAAATGAGGATGAGGCTTGATCCTTTTCCTAACATAGAGGGAAGGTTTTTCAGGATTAGTTTTAAGGATGAAAACTTGAAAAGGCATCTCCAAAACTCTTGGGCCTTTCATTTTATATTATGCTAGAGTTTCATATCTCTTTGGTGCTTCTCTATGATGGTACTCTCAAATTTTTCTTTAAAATACATGTTGTTTTTAAGGTTCAAGACCCCTCATCCAAAAAAATTAAAGAAGAGTTATTCAATGATTCTACTATGAAAACATATAGATTTAGGTGCATGATTGGGTTCTACTAAATATGGATTATGTTAACCAAGTTTGACTAAATAAAAATATCAATTAAAAGCTTTTAAGAAGGCATGTTTCTTCTTTCAAGGTGTTGGCACGCATAAATAAGATTGCTTACAGGATAGTTACCTACTTATATGCTAAAGATGCATCCAATTTTTTTATGCAAAAATGTTGAAAGCATTTAATCAAGAAGTTAATCCAAAATAAATGAATCTTAGGGGATTGCTAAACATTAAAATAATAATAGGTCAATGAATCAATTATATTAGGAATTTTTGTACAACTCTTTATGAAGTAGATTATAAGATTAAATTCTTGGTGCATTAGCAATGTGCTTATGTGAAAGACATATTAGAGGATTGATATTATCTTGAATATAAAAAAAAATTGATACAACAATTTTGTGTCCAAAATCATATTGAGTTACCTTCCTATGTTATGGAAAAGTGACCTTGTCACTTCTTTGTCAATGAAATATGACTAGCCTAGTGCCATCACTTCTAGTTACTATATAGTAATGAATGTTTGTAAGAAAAAGGATGTTGGTGATAGGTGGTTCAAGTGGTTAGCTCATTATCTTATTGGATAAAAGATTGTAAATTTGATTTACGTTGGATGCATCATTATATTTCTCTATATTTATACTAAACTAGCATGTTGGCTATATGCCTTGGGATGTACTTATAGTTATTTTTTTGAGTTCCTATAATCTATACAAGAAAAACTACACAAGAAAAAGGATTAGTGGATGTAAGGATAGATCATCTTAGAGCAATGAAGCATTTGGTATCTCGATACCTCTCACATTTAATTAGATGCAAGCTATATTATTAATAGCAAAGTTAATGGTAGATGAAAGTTGCACCTAGGAAAATTATTAGAGTATACTCCTAAGTTAAGGCACAATATTTAGTTTCTTAACTTATTCTAATACTAGCTACAAATAATTGTGATGGTTTAGTAAACAACTGCAACACCTTATGAAGGATAAAATACCACAACCTCTCACTTCATAACATAAGTAGAAAAGAAAGATAAGTGTTGATAAAATACTTTATCATGCAAACTATAATATCGTAGCTCTACATACACCTCATAGATATGATGTAGTGCCATGGTCATGCCCATAAATACCAACCCACCATCACGTCAAAAACAAATTTTGCTAAACACTTAGCAAAATTCTTGCGATTTGTTTTATGGAAATTAGAGTTAAAGTGAATGTTCGTGGTGTGGTAAATTATACTTGTATAGAATCTTTATTTCGAGTGGATTATTCCTAGACATAATTCATGAATGGTGATGAATTGTAAAGTTGGACTACATTGATGAGCATGTGTCGATGCATCCCTATGGATGCATGAGTTAATGCATCCACATAGCGTCTGTCTTTGCCCATATAAATGCACGTACCCACTGCATTTATGGTATTGTTGAGTCAATATCATAACAAAGTTCTTGCAGTTTATTCCCGTAGGAGTTCAAATATTTTTCTAAGTGCCCATAGTAGGAGTTCAAGGATTGTACGGATCCTTATTCGGGCATCAATGTACCTAAACACTTTGATGTGCTAGCAATAAAGACAACATTCTTGAAATACCTTGTAGCACTTGGAATAACTTAATGTTTAATTTTATGCACTTTACTATTCATGCACTTTAAATCCATGTTTTTAATTAATTAATTAATTAATACGCTTAAGTAATACACATAAGTATGACTGCCTCAAGCATACCATTAACGCTTGGTAATCCCAACATTGTTATTACTTAGTACGCCCAGTAACATAACACTTGGTAACCTAGTAGTGTCATGATGAGTTCAAGATGTGTATGGAAGGTGGGCTCAAATACTTATGTTAAGAAATAGACTAAGGCATTAGATAATCACTTAGATTAGTTTGCAATTAATTACTTCATTTCACACTTAAGATAATTAGAATAAAATATGAAAATTGATACAAATCATGTGCCTTGGCTCCTACTCAACCATACACTTGCACTAACACAAGTGAAGCCAAGAAGACAACGATCACATCCATAGATCACTATCTTTACTATTGGCATTTGGAGCACCTAAATCCTTGACAACGATGCCAATGATGAGTGATGAGTAGTTCCTATGCCCAACCATATGAATCACAAGCATTTACTAGTGATCTGATCAAATTTTGTGGACTTTAGCTCTCCAAATGCTAGTAGTAAAGATAGTGACCTATAGACGTGATCATTGTCTTCTTAGCTTTACTTGTATCAGTGCAAGTGAGAGGCAAGACACATAATTTGTATTAATTTTTATATTTTGTTCTACTTATCCTAAGTGTGAAATGAGGTAATTAATTGGAAACTAATCTAAGTCATTATCTAATGCCTTATTCTATTTCCTAACATAATTATTTGGGTCCACCTTCTGTGCACATACTGAACTCATTATGACGCTACTGGATTACCAAGTGTTATGCTCCTAGATGTACCAAGCAATAACACTGCTAAGACTACCAAGTGTTAACGGTATGCTTGAGGTGGTCATACTTATGTGTATCACTTAAGAATATTAATTAATTAATTAAAAACATGAATTTAAAGTGCATTAATAGTAAAGTGCATGAAAGTAAATATTAAGCAACTCCAAGTGCTCCAAGGTATTTCAAGAATCGCGTCTTTATTGCTGGCACATCGAAGTGTTCAAGTACACTGATGTTTGAATAAGGATCCGTACAATCCTTGAACTCCTATTGCAAGTAGTTAGAAAATATTCTAACTCCTATGGAAACAAACTATAAGAACTTCATTATACTACTCACTCAATGATACCAAAAATGCGATGGGTACATGCATTTGTATAGGTAAAGACAAATGCTACATCAACACATATGTGTCAATGTATCAACTCATGCGTCAATGAGGATGCATTGATACATGCCTATTAATGCAGCAAAACTTTGTGATTCATCATACCCCCATGACTAAGTGAAAACTTATCTTTGAGTTAACAAAAGTAGGATCAAGCTTCTTACAAAATTGGGAAGGTATGAAACCAAAAACTGACTGACTCACTAACTAACTCTAAGTGCTTGATTATGCATATTTACAATGATTATAAAAATGGAAGTTTAGGAACACAAAATTGAACATCCTTATAAAAATGGACATTTGAAATCCTTTGATGTCTAAATATGAAGGGAAGATCAAATAGTTCCAAGAGATGAAAGCTCCTGGGATGCTGAAGGACCTTCTCCAACCTTTGGTGCCTGTGGAGATGGTGATTTAGGCTAAGGCAGTGGCTGCAGCTATCCTACTACAACTACCACTTCTAGTGAAAGGCAAAAGGCATCCAGTAGTGCCTTCATCTTCTCCTCCTTACTTCGTGAGTCATACATAGTCCACATGGCATCACCAATGTGGGCTACTATGGGAACGTCCCACTGATAGGGCATTGCAGGGGACAATTCCTTAGCATTAACAAACCAGGCTACGAATTGTTTCCATTCAACATTGAACATTTTGACAAGGTTTTGTAGTCCCTCATAGTCATTCATCCTTCTAGCTAGGTTCTCAATAATAGATTGTTGGTATGTGAATCAGCTCCTATGAGCTTCAAGCTCTACATTCATTGTTTCTAGCTTTTTCTTTGTGTCCTTATGGTGCTTCAACTCAACCTTGTAGAGGACGTATGATCTAGCCACTTATTTTTCCAACTCTAACCATGGTCTTCCTATTGTCAGCATTACCAAGTTTGCATAACAAAGGTTGGCAAGCTCCATGTACTCCATCATATTTTCAATATGCAACTCCTTTAGGTGGATTTCTACTTTGTTGTATACATTTAATCCGTCAAAGATTGGTTGCCATACATCACCTCTTTGTTGGAGTTGCTGGAGGGCCTTGTTCATTTTTTCCTTTACTAGTTGAGTCTCTTTTTCATTCACCTTCTTGAGGAGCCCAACTTAGTCCCTATAATGATTATTTACCTATTCAAATTTCAAGGCCTTATTTTTCCAAGTGGCTACCTCAATAGCTATTTTTTGGTGAAGGGTATAGCCTTCCCCCATTAAGAGATTTCAATTTTTAGTTACCAACCTTCTATGGTCCATGTTTACCTTAGCAAGCTACTCCTACTATTATCACACAAATTTCATCAAGCGATGAATGTCCTTGGTTAGAGTAAGATTCTCCTTGCAGACTTATGAAAAGTCCTTATCAATGTTGAAGGTTATGATCTTCGATAAGGACACATTGAAGACCATTATCTTCTTTACATTCTTAACCTCTTTGAGTTTGTTTTGAAGTTGTAAGAAAGCTTCATCTTGTGTAATTACTTAATTGAGAATGGTAGGATTGGCCAAGAGGCCTATCAATTCCGTAACTTCAATAGCCAACCATCGATTTTCGATTATAACTACCTTAAGTTGGGAATTTGCAATGAGGAGCTTGCATTTAGCCTCTAGCAGCTTTGACTAGATTGCAGTGATGTTATTCAAGAGATCAAAGATCTTTGAATGTGGTTGCCCAATTTTCAGTAGTTGGTCCAACATCTCCTCATGTTGGGCTGCACTTAGCCTCTCGCTGCCTTCTCCTACATACATCTACACATCTTAGAGTGTACAAATGTTTGGCATGATAGTTGTAAGAGCATTCAATGCCTCTGCTACATTATCAACCAACACCTCTACCACTATTTCTTGTCCAAGGTGCTACATCACTAGAACAGTTGCCCCCTTGCCCTCCTCTAGGTGCACCAAGAAAGTGACAGCATTCCCGGAGATCTCTGGAAATTGCTACTATCCAAGGATGGACACCATCACTTCTTGGGTGCTCAGATTTGATATTGGGGGCACCTGCATTCATTGTATAGAAAAAAAATGGTGTAGTTTCTTCCAGATAGCTTATTGTTCAGGTTATTTCATTCAAATGGCTCAAAGCTGGTCAGTAGAATTAAGGTTCCCCACCACTTGGTCCTTCCTACTATTGCTGTAGGAGTTGCTCACAGAGCTTCTACAAATGCTTGATCATAGCATGAGCCTCTATCATTGTTTCTTGAGTAGGTGGTGGTGGTGGTGGCTACTCCTCTTCTTGCAACTTTGGGGGTGTCTTATCCTTCATCATCTCCTACAAGGATGCAATAGAGGCAAGATGAAGTGTGTTGCTAGTGTAACAGGCTATCCCTCCCATTTTGCAAATTTTTCTAATAAGGCAAGGGAAGGGGGATGTCTTTCTCCCTTGCTCATTCTCTTTGAATCTTTTCTCCATCTCTAGGAAGATAAGTTGTGGAAGGTTGGTTAGGAATTTTTTGCTTAGAGTAGCACATGCATAGGTAGAGAAGGTGGTGATCTTGCTTGGCCTCACCATTGGGTTTAGGTGGTAGGCCACAAGTTTGAAGTAAGCCCTTGTTACCTTGGTGAGTGCACCACACTCCTTACAATCCACTCCACAGTACTGTTGGACCCAATCCTTTTTGATGTTTGGGTTTTCCTACATTGAAATCTTCACCAAACTTGCCGTACTATTAGGCAACCTGAGGACCTCTAAAATGGCCTCGGTTGGATAGGACACATTGATGTCCTTGATCCTAATCATGGAATTTACTTGTTTGTTATTCTAGAAGAGGTACTCCTCTCCCATATACCACTCCCCACTAGAAGTGAGGATAGGCCACATGGAAGAGGCTTGCAATTGTGTTTTTACCTCTTTTGGTGCCAAGTCCAAGAAGGAACCAAAGTTAAGTTCTTGAAGAACCACACTCTGAACCTCCTTAGAACAAATTTTTCTTAAGCAAACCTTGATTAAGATGACCTTCAAGTTAAGTCTAGGCCTTAGCACCTTGTCTAGCCTAGATTAGCCTATTTCCACTATGGGAATTTAATGGATAGATTCCCTTTTAGACTCCTCCTGAAGAGGTCCTGTGGCATGTGTTTTTGCCTCTTCTACTTACAACGATTGCGGCTGCTAGGCCATTCTCCCTCATGGTTGCTTCTCCCATGGTCTAGATGGTTCTTCTTCTGGTATCTTTTTTTGCACCATCTGTGATTACAAACATAGCCAAGGATTATCATTTTATGTGTAACTTATAATACTTTGATACCTTGTCTCATTGATTAGTTACACTTAGGCTAAGTTGTGATCATGGTAGATTGATTATTTTAATATTATTTTATTATATTGACTACCTAAGTTTGTTGGTGAGGTTTACTTGGATGAATTTGTGATATTTAATATTATTTTATTAGTTAAACCATGTGCAAGTTAGAAACATTTTGAAACTTTTTTTTGTTAAAAACCATTGATTTGTGACCCCCACAATGTAAAGCTCACCTCCAATAGCTACAAGGTCAAAGAATAAGTAGATTTGAATAAGCAGTTAGGAAGTTATGGGCTCTAGAAGGTTTTGGGCTTTAAAAACAACAAAAACTCCCTTGGGGTCTAAAGGCAAGTGTGAAAAATTGCTAAGTTTCGATGCATATTTATAGGATTTTTATGTTGTGTCGACGAGGATGTGTTAACACATTGGGCTATGTTGACACAACTGAAAAAAAAATTATTCACATTTCAAAACTAAGTAAAAACAAAGAGTTTTTCATAAAACTGGAGTCTAGAGGAAGCTAGAAAAGCCTAGAATAATGAGGAATTCTTGAAGAGGGCTTGGAAATACATGTCAAATGGTGATTTATTAGGAGATTTATGTGCCAAGGAATGCAAAAATTGGATGGATCACGGTGGAAAACATAAAGTGTGAAAGCAAAATGGCTATGGGATAAGGAGTTTAACCATTCCAACCAAGGAGTATGCAACTAGATCCTCGCCATAGTAGACTCAAAGGAGTTTGTGGGCTCCAAGGGTGATTAATGGTTGTGGATTGTTAAAAATAAAATTACCAAAGAAATCATCAAATAATTTTGACTGTTTACCACACGAATCCATCGACACACTCATAAAAAGAGGTATTAAGGTGGTATATGGAAAGAATCGATGGATGAGAGAGAGAGTATGGAATGGAGTCCCACATGTTGGTCACATCAAGTTCCTTATGGAAGATATGATTAATATGATCAAAGAACTTCCTTCCTTAGTCCGAATCAAAACATCCACTTCCAGTGACTTCACATTGACACATTATACTATTCTACCATCCAAGGTACAAGAACATCCCCATAGATCACTCACCATGAAGAGTAGCGGGTACCCCCTACACCCAACCATATGAATCACAAGTGTTCACATGCAATCCAGTCAAATTCTATGGATGGGACTAGTGTGGTATCTAGATTGTTAAGCATTGATTGTAGGCCGTTATCTTCTCACTTGGACTAGTGGTAGTTTGGTCACGTATGGTTTAGTCCAAAGTAAGGCATATGATTATTGATGTTGTGTGACCCTTAAACTAATTGGATAATAATGTAGAAATTAATTATTTAAACTAATTAATAACAAGAAGATAAATTCTAAACTAGCCTATGGGTGATGAGTGTTTGTTCCCAACTTGTCATACATGTCTTGAATTCACGTACATACTATTGGGATTAATAAGTATTATGCTACTGGGTGAACCAAGTAATAATGTTGCTTAAATTACCACACAAATACGTGTTTACTCTCAAAACTAGTTGTGCTCATTCTACTAATTGATTAATATGCATGTAAATGTCAATATTAACTAAGTACATCAAAAGTACATTGCATTAAAAGTAAATCTATTCTAAGTTAAAGTGCTCAAATGAATATCAATCTCAATATTATTGACATTCATGCAGTGTGTCCAAGTACAATGCCACTCAAATAAGATGTTGTTCAACTTACTCAAATGAACACTACAAGCACTCATTGACTATTTGATAAGATCATGAACTAAAACTACAATATTCTAGCAACTAGAATGATTAAAAGGTTCCAAATATATGGTATGTTCTTGCATATTTATACGAAAATACAGGAATTGCATCGATGAATATGCATTCACGCATTTAACTACATCAATAGGGATCTATCGATGTCGATACGTCGATAGGGATGCATTGATGGGGCTACATCAACACATCTAAGACGTGTTGCCTATAAATGCATCTATGCATTTTTATCCACACATATGTTAATGCATCTAACAGGCATTAACAAGGATGTGTCTGTAGCACCCAAAAAGTTGGATTGCCAAAAGCTGAAAATTCTAGGCGGCATAGCTTTAACCCCAAACCCCAAGGGCCTCTATGAAAAATAAGATTCAAGAAACCCTAGACAGTCTTGCCGATCACCAAGGGACCTACAAAATGTCAATGGGGGTAATACAAAAATGAAAATGAAGAAGATTTGATATAAAATAATGCATGAAATATAAGAAATGTAAATTAACTTACACAATAAACTTTATTACAAAAATAAAGAGAGTTCAGAAATGTGTACAAGGGTGCCTGAGAAAGAAGGGGGGTTCACTTCACAAGGGTTTGGAATCCATTAAAGCTAGTAGCCTTGGGCGCCACAATCAGCTCCATGATCCAAATGCTCCACAACTCACAAAAATATGAAACCTTATTGCAATCCTCACCAGATTTGTAGCATTGGTGGTGCAAGGGGGTGAGATATGTGGGGGTTTTGAACTACAAACAAGAGTCACGATGAGAGTCTTGATGTCTAGGTTGCTTAACATTGCTGCCAAAATGCCACACAATCTCAGGGGTGTAAAATAATGGTTGCAATGGCTATGGATTCCACACTAGGGATTCCTCAAAAGCTTTGGCTTTGCCAATTCTCCAAAGCTCTTGGATGTAAGAATATGGCTAAGTGTGAAAAAAAAGTGGAACCTTTGCATGGTGTTAGGGCTTAGTTTTTATAGGGTTTTGGCCATAAATTTGGCAACAAATTTCTACCTAATTGTTGATAGATTATTGCCATGTATAGGTGTTGTATGTGTCCAAATCTAGGAAGGTTACTATGTATGGTAAGTTTTGATGTCCCCATGGTGTTAAAATCATTTTGTTTACAAAAAATAGTAAACAAGAATTTTTTCCACACTAGCTTCCTTCATGCACAATGGACCTTCCAATAGTAACGTTGGACCTGCAAGATTAACGCTAGAGTTGGAGCAATGTTGAAGTGTTAAGCTATGTTGGGGGTGAGGGGATGGGGAAGGTGCAACATTGGGGGATGTAATAGCAAGACTGGAGGGCAAGAGTTATACCTTCCAACACTAGGCATGGGTGATGTTACACCTTTCATAGTGTTTCCAACGTAGCAAAAGTTATACCCCCTATAAAGCCCCATCAAAATGGTAATTTTGGCATCCCAAATGGCATTTTTGACCCTTCCCCCAAGCCCAAATATGGACATAATATGACTTTTTCCATTTGAGGGTTAAGGCTTTGGTCACTTATGAAGCATTTTTTAGCCCAAAAAGCTAAAGTATGTAAAATTGCATCTCTTGGATTACAATCTTCACATTTTACAATGAATTTTTAGCCTCGGGTTTAATGGGTTAAGAGTTATAATGTAAAAGGGTTAAACTTATTTTCAAGTAATATATAAATGGACGAAGTTTCATTACAAAAATTGTGGGGTGACCAAGACTATATTTGTAGTCATTACAAAACTAAAGTATCATGTTACAAAATTTTATTCAAGTGGATGTATTACAAAATGATAAAAAGATTGGACAGACATCAAATTTTGTAAAATTACAAAGGTATTAAAAAATCTACTAAAGATAGATCTTCTTGTTGTCGTTAATGGTGGTAGACTTTCCAACTGGATTGTAATGTTGATGCTTCTCTTTTATGCAAAACATTTTTGAGAGATGGACTAAATTTTCTCCTCATCATCCCATGGGTCTAGCAAACATGTGATGTTTGAGCTTTAATCCTTGTATGTGCTACTATTTGTCCATGGGCATATCCTCTATTGTTCCTTAGCTTTGTTTCCTTTGCTTTTTACAAGACCTTCAACCTTAGGGATTCCATTTGGCATCATTTGAAATCACCAAAGGATCAACATTAGTTTTGATAAATTTTCATTAATAATTAACCCTTTCAAAATCCTTAGTTAGCTCAAAATTCAAAAAAAAATCCTTATTTAGCTCAAAATTCAGAAGAAATATAGCATGTAAGCTCAAGATGATTTTATAATAATGTTTCCCAAGGCTCTAAGATAACTAAATCATTAAGTTGTTTAAGTTATTTTGATTCTTTTTACTATTACTTATCATACTATTTGAAAATGGGGTGTTAGAAAAATTTCAAAAAGTACATCCTTAACACACCCCCAAACAACACCCACACCCCCCTCCCCCCCATGATAAATGAGCTTAACTATAGAAGCACACATGTTTTCGAGTAATTAAAACCAAAGGTCTAGTTCATAAGATGGCCAAGAAATTTTGAATTTTCATATAAAAGCATTAACAATAACGTGAAATTGATAAGAAGTTGATTGCAAAATCATGCATAAATTTAGAAAAGTAATCAATGATGTTCTTGAAGATGTGAGGTTTGGTTCAGAGTCATGATCAACAAAAGTTATGCAAGTGGGTCCTCCCCAAAGTAAGCTTCTGCCATAATGCCCCTCCATAACCACTTCTGTAGTTGTTTATGGATACCTTAGAAGTTAAATGTAGATCATGCCTTTGTAAGATGTAGATCATAATCGCATACAGCAGTGAGGTGAATAATGGGATGAGAAGGGATTGCAGAGATTAGAATGTAAGATACTTAACCATGTCCGCAATAGGTTCTTTGTGTCAATTGTGATTAAGATGATCATCATACCTATCCATCCCAGTTTTAGATTGATGAGTGGAGAGGTACCCCTACACTCAACCATACGAATACGAGTGTTACACGCGTGATCCGGTCAAACTCTGCAGACTAAGTGCCTACACACCTTATGGAACACCTAAGGTTAATTAGTCGTTGTCCTCCCAAACTCACTTGTATTTGTCATGGTTGTATGGTTAAGTGAGTTTGAGGTATGTGATTTTTATATCTTTTCTCTTTTATTGCCTATGCTAATGAGGGAAAGGGTGAAGAGACTAAGTAACTAACTTTAACTAACTAAGCCTTAATTACCCTAGCACCAGTATCCATTCCCACTTGCCGTTTCACACCCTAAACCAATGCAATGCTGCTGGGATTACCAAACGCTATTCGTTACTGGGATTACCAAGCGTAACGCACATGCTCAAAGCGGTTGTACTGAATGCACTTAACTAGGAGTTAAGGGTTGAGAGAGATTTAATTAACTAATAAAGCATTTAAAAAATTAACAATAATTAAAGTCATATTTAGCTTAGTCCATGCACTGCAAGGTTTATCCAAAATTTTGTCTTTATTGCCATACACAATTGTGTGCTCAGGTACAAAATTGCTCGAATAAAGATCCGCTCACTTTGGGACTCCTACTGCGGGCACATAGAAATTATTCTAACTTTGGAATGGAAAAATGGCAAGCGTTTGGCTAAGGTCTAGATCTAGATGGAGAAACAAGGGAGAGCCACCTCTTATTTATAGAACTGGCGACGGACTGCGATATCGTGTACGCGATATCGTAGGGAAAGACGCGATATCGCGTACGCAATATCGCGGCCCATGTGATATTGCGTCCCATCATAGACCAAGTCCATACCATTAATAGTGGCCTCACATTGATGTGTTCCTTCTTACCAACCATCATGAGCTCATAACAACCACAAAGACTGAACATCACTCCAAAAAGAGAAAAAAAGAAAACAAGAAAGGAAGGAAGGTCATTAGTTAGAGGGGTACTTTTAGGCATGGGTAACATGTCTTTCCAACCCCATAGCTAGTGTTTGTAGCCCATTATTATGTCTAAGGGATGTGCTTTGAATGAAAATTATTTTTTTTTCTCTTCTCTTTTTTTTTTCTTTTATTTTGTTTTTGTTTTTTCTCTCTCTTCTTTCTTTTTTTATTGGGAATCACACTATGTAAAGACATGGTTCATTTTTATTGAATGATGGTAGGAGTAATGATATGTTTCATGATGAGTCATAGGACCCTAGAAGGAAGTTAAGAAGAAAACCCAACAAATCCCCTTGAAGTAACACCCTTTGCCATTTCCACTTCATCTTTTCCTCCTTTATCCAAGGTACAACAATCATTAGTTAATTTTAGTTTCATGTAAGAATTACCATATTATTTTCATGATAAAAACCTTTAATTTAAAGAATTGGATGAATGGATGATGTGGTCTCACTACTTTACACAATTATTTACCTAATCATCTTGATAGCATAGAACAAAGATCCAACACATCGTATTAACTTCTACATCATGATCAACAATATTTTTATTAATAAAGACATAGTAGGCATTCATAAAAAATAAAGGAAATGACTCAATAAAAGAGAAAATTATAAAGAAAAGAAAAATAACAAGAAATGGAAAACATATTAAGAATTAGAAAATTCTTGAAGAAATAGGAAAAGGCTAAAAAATTGTAAAACAAAAAAGTGAAAATGCACTTATTAGTTCTTGATTCAAGATGAAGCAATCTCCCCCAAAACTAAACTCATGGGATGCATTTGGAAAATGGACCACACATTCCCTTTGTTATATACCATAAATTTACCATTTATCATCTTTAATGATTTAATTTTTGCTTGGTAGCACATTTAACAGTGATGATAATCACATTTCAATCATTTGGAGACATATCTTTAGCTAGACTAGAAGACGTTTTCTTTTTATGGGGTCCAGACATGTTTTCTTGTTTATTTTTTATCTTAGTTCTTATGTCTTCTTGTTTAATGTCTTCTTTTGGTGTATAGTCAAAGTGTAAGATGTTATCTCTAAATTTTCTATTTGGTTCATTTTCTTAGGACAAGAACTAATAAGTGGATTGGATGTTTCCATGCATCTTTTGAAGGGTTTTATATTCTCATTTTCAAGCCATTGGGTGTCTTTTGGTTTAGTGGCTATTGTGTAGACTTGGTTTTGCACACACACTTGTTCCTTATGTTTGTTGTGGGTTGGTATAGGGATCATGTTAATACTTTGAACCTTCAGCCCACAACTACACCCTTTATCATTATTAATAATGCATGGAAATTCTTGTCTCTTCATAATGATAAGTTCATCTTTTACGTTTTGTATTGGAGCAATGATGGTTGTTAGCTTTTGCATAGGATTAGGAGACATTGTTTTTGTGAGGAAGGATGTTGCACTAGATTGGCCTTGTGCTAGTTCTAATGAGCCAATAGTTCTATGAGTTTTATTCACATATATGAGACCTATTCTAAAGACAGGACATTTTCAAGACTTTTACTGAGATCTACTGACATTATCATTTACTTGTATGTTCATAGCACAAGTGGCATTCTTCCATTAAGCTTGTGGTGCCAATCCTTCCTACATTGTTGGTTGTGACATATTGTTGGCAACTATTTGGGATCGCCAATGTTTGGCCTCTAATTGCGCAACTTTAGGGCCATGGGAAATGAAGGTGTTTCATCAAACAAGTTTTAGGTGCTTGCTAGTCTCTGACAACACCAAGGCCTAGATACCTCCAAATAAACTCAATGGTTATAAAACAAACTAAATGTGAATGTGTAGGTACTATTATGATTGTTGAAATGGTTGGGTTTGTGTATGAAACTGTAACTAACTATTGTAATAGAAATTTAGCTAACCTCTTCAAACATTGTGAGTCATTGAAGATTCCTATTTTTTCAAGTCACTTAGTCTATATAGTCACTATAATATGTTACTTAAAACAAATAAAATTTCACAAAAATGCTTAAGTACACCAATCTACTCCTAATTTTCCCTAGAGAGAAAATTTCTTAAGAAAACTTGAAATAGAGCAAGAGTCAATGGATTTTAGAAAGAGAAAAGAAAAGAAAGTAGATTTGTGTGAAATCTCAAACATTTAAACGAGATAAATTGACATGAGGAAAAAATTCACAATAAATCTATTCCAATTCAATCTAAATATTACAAATCATTCAAACCTTCTGAGCTCAACAAGCAACTTCATAAAAGACATTCTTATTTAACTACCAAAATGCTTTGTAAATGATAATGTACAAGCTTTTATTTGGCTAGTTAATAATTGTAAACAATAGAGCTTTCAAAAAAAATTTACAATTTCAAGATTAAAATATTAAGGCAATAAACTTTTAAAAATGAAGTTATTTTAGTCATCTCAAAGTATTAAAGATTTTCTAGATTATCTAGACTCAAACAGGTAATTTCTATAAGACATTACTATTAAATTTCTCAAGATGCTTTTCTAAGACAACATAAGCTCTTATATGGCAAACCTAATAGAAGTCTTGCATTGTGCAAAAATAGAACTATAAAAGCAACCTAGAAAATCCCAAAATTAAATGCTAAGAATGATACTATCTAAACCATTAGCTAAGCAACTAAAACAAAATGAAAAGAAAAGAACTCACAGGATTAAAAAAATGCAGTTGAATTGATTCCTTTAACAATTGTTCTTTACAATCGTCAATATTCTTTTGGATCTTCCCTCCAATTCCCTGCATAATCCTATCTTTGAAGCCCTTTTTATAGTGGCCTTAGGGTAGTTACAATCATCATGAGAAGTTAAGGGCTGTTACAAATATCTAGGAAATTAATTCATAACCACCCTAAGAAGTTATAACTTCCATAAGAAGTTATGAAAAATTTAAGCCATAGTTGGCAAGTGTCCTTCCCTACAACTAACTTACAAATATTTTATTTTATTTTTCTTAATATTCTTGAGGCTTTATCCTTAATATGAGCTCATCATTTTTGTCTCATCAACCCCTATTATAGATCTTCCTATGGAGTGGACATAGTTTATGTTCAACATGTTCAAGATGGTGAAACAAGGTTTTAAAGAAGAAATAGCTCCAATTCTAGGTTCCTTCTTCAATTCTAGGTTACCTGAATATAAATACAAGATAGCTAATCTATTGTTGATTACATATGGAGCAAAAAAATGTTCCCTTTAATTTAAATTTCATTTACCAAATTTAATTATTTTATTTTATTCTTCTTTTTATCATTGTTTTATTCTATGATTTCAATTTTTGATAATCTTATAACAATTTAATATCAAAAATTTGGTATGAATGCATAAAATATAAAATAATAATAACATAGAAAAAATAACATGGGTGTTGATGAAAGTGGTAACTGCAAGTGATAAACGTGATCATCTGAATTGCCAACTAACAAACGTAATGTGCTATGATTATAATATGCCTTGTTGGCACTACGTGCCTTCGTAGAGTAGCAACCACTTGTTTACAACTCCATTTCTACCTCCATCATTGCCACAATGATGCATTGTTCTAGATTAAATTTTCACAATGCCATTCTGCAACATGAAGGAATGAAAAACAAATGGCACTAACTTTACTACCAGTGTGAGCACCATTGTTGATAGGTAATCAGCCACCATGTCTCTACACAAATTTGACATGCTTCTTCATGATGTCCTTCATTGAAAAATCGACATACAACAATGAGGTTATCCTTTGGTAAAGCTCTTACAAGGTAAAGGCCGCTAAGGATTTTTGGGCAAATGTGCGATTATTGATGGTTGTGAAAGTAATGAATTTGGGAGAATTAATTTGCAAAGGAAGCACTAAAATGAGTGTGTGTGTCCATGAAATGGATATTACTTCCATAAAATTTTATTCAATAGTGATCCCTAGCTATGAGAATCTAGCATGCCTAGTAACTTGGTAATTAACAACTTAACAATGCTCTCATATCTTCATTGCTTCATCCACTGAAGTGGTCAACATTAAGTGAGGAAGCAAAATGCTCCATATCTTATGATATGTTTTCTAAGATGATCCTATCTTTCCTAAATTTTAGGAATTCTCTTGACACTTGTATTTCCCATAGACCTGTAACTCCCTTGGCCTTGTCAGCTATGCTCCATGAAAACTGTTCCCATGGTATGTTCCTAGGAGAAGCCATTGAGGGACTTTTAGACTTGACGGATACATTAGTGCTCCGATGTACATGGCCACTACAACCCTAGCACCAAATTTTCCAAACGCATGAACCATGCTTAAGCCATCTAGGTTGTGCCCCACCAATATCACTCCTCCAAGGATAAAATTTCTTGGGGATACGAAGGTTCATTTCCCAAGGCCAGCAGATCCATGGCGACGTAATCATTAGAGGATGTCTTCATAAGGTGCTTGAGCTTGAACCAGCATCAAGCACTATGGCCGCTAATTTCTGCTTGAGTGTTTAGATGGAGTAACACGTGATCACTTTGTACCAAATAAAATATTTACAAAATTGCATTATTTAAGGGTACTAGGTTTAACAATTCTATAATTTAGATATATGCCATCTAGCTACATATATTATCAAATATGAACTGTTATATCCCTCACATAAAAGGATCACACTCAATATTCTCCTCCAATTTTTTTTATTAAAAACACATTCAAAATCTTTGCCTTGTCCAATGTATTTACCAAGCTAGTTTCAAATGCTTGAGGAAACCAACATAACGTAACTTCATCAAGTTCTCAGGGCCTATTTGTTATAGCAAGAACAATCATTGTGCCATAAAAATGGTAAAAAATGTATCAATATTTATTTTCCATTTCTTAAATTCCTTAAAGACTTAAAATATTTAAGATCATTCATTAATGCACACCAACTAAATAATCACCAAAACAAGAATTTATTAAACATTTTTACAAAAACCACAAATATATTTTGAGGAAAATTTCCACCAAACTCAGGGTTTGATGGTATAAAAACTTCACCACTATAAAATTAGGAAATTATACAAACATTGTCTTATATAAACTCTTTTATAGGAGGGAGGTATCCTCATGTTGTTAGTTCTTTCATATTCAATTTCCATGGTGATGAATGCTCTTCTTTCTTCTCCTTGCCTCATTGAAGCTTCAACTTCATCTACTTCACCATTGTTTCCAAAAACTATCTTCATCTCTTTTTCATCCAACTCTTTGGCTACTAGATTATGTTGCTCCTCCCAACTAGTCTCTTTCATATTTTGAGATTCAAAAGCTTCTATCCAAGAATCATCTTGATTAGACTCTCCTTGGTGTTCAACTTTTTTCATGCATTGGTGAAAATTACCACAAACATTCGAATGGATGGAGTGACCACTAATGAGAAAGCTAAATTCATTCAAAAGCCAAAGTAAGAATGGACTTTTAGATGATGCACCATGAGTAGTTACCTTGCAAAAGGCTCTCATGACATGCTCCAGGCAATAGCCAATCACATATGGAATAAAAGGTCTTCTTGCAACCATGTCTTTTAAGCTCACTATCTATCTCAAACTACAAATACTTCAATTGCATTTCTAGCTCAAGAACTAAATTGAAAGATGTTGTGTTTTTAGGCAAACTGTAACTCTTTATACAATGCAAGAAAAATTTGCAATTCTCATGATTCAAATAACCAACTTTCCTACTCAACCATGGCTTCTTCACTTCCCACCACCATATAATTGATAAACTTAATTTCCACTATGTGGTTAATTTAATTTAATTTTCCACTACATGATTACTTAAACTTCCACTCCCACTTAATGTAGTTAACATACATGATAAGTAATGATTACTTGAGATAATGCAAATTTAATATTCAAATTAATGCTCCAAATTTAATATTTAAACTAATACTCTTAGGTATACACATTTTATTATATCATATATACATGTCTTAGTATATGTATATGATATACACATATTATAATTGAACATTATTCGTATATAAGTATGCATATAACCATTATTTATTATATACATTATTACTAAGTGATGAGCGATGAGGTACTCCTACACCCAACCATACAAATACAAGCATTTACGCACGATCTAGTCAAACTCTAAGGATTAAGTGCTTATGCGCTTACACAGAACAAGGATGGGTTATGCGATCATTGTCTTCCCAAGCTTACTTGTAAGGCAAGATTGCATGGTTAAGCAAACTTGAGGTATATGATTTTTATGTTTTTTATGTTTTATGTTCCTAGTGCTTGAAATGGAGAAATAAAATAATTGAGTTAACTAATTTAATTTCACTAATCAACTATGCTCTAACAAGTCCTAACACCAACATCTGTTCCCACTTGCCAGACACATCCTGAACTAGTGTAACACTACTAGGATTACCAAACGTTAGTCATTACTAGGTTGACAAGTGTTCCATGTATGCTCAAAGTGGTCATACTGAGTGTGTTAATTTGTTGATAATTAAAAATTCAATAAAATATCATTAATTAATTAATGAGAGTAGTGAGTAACAGTAAATAACATTTAAATAAAATAATTAAGCTATTCTGAATGTTGCAAGGTTTGTCACAAAGTTTGTCTTTATTTATGGACACAAGGTGTGCTCAGGTACACAATGCTTGAATAAAGATCCATTCACTTTATGACTCCTACTACAGAAACTCAAAAATAATACTAACTTTAGAAAGGGAAAACTACAAGAGTTTGGCTAAGGGACTAAGAAAACTAACTGTGAAATCAAGTGCCCTCGTCTCTTATTTATAGGCAATGAGACAAGCTCTGATATCACTTTGGCACCTCTGATATCATGTACCCAATATCGAGGGTCTGATATCGTGGGTCCGATATCATCATTCATCATGCCCTTACAACTGAATGAAAACTCATCCTCAAGTTCCTTACAAAATATTAGGAAGGTATGAGATTATTAACTGAACAATAACTGACGGTGACATGGAATGACAAACTCAAAGCACCCAGTGAATGGATCAACAAACATATTATAGCATTGGTGTTCATAACCATTGTGATGAACACTATACATAGATGACATCTAGACCCTCATTTGATAGCTTACAGAGAGAGAGAAGAAAAGGAAGCACGGTGTTGCCAATGTCAAAAATGTGCACAACGTTGTTCATTCATGTCCATATGATCAAGCTTGTTCCTTGCGTAAATGCTTTTTGCTCCAATCCATCTTGGGTGCTCCCTAATATCCTAGTTCATTGTTCATGTGATCACCATCTACACACATAACATGATCACAAATTAGCGAGGTTAGATAAGGTATAATGTAATTGATACCTTGCCTCGATATGAAGCACATTGGCTAGGTTGTGGGTATGGTAGATACTGGGTTAGAGGTTTGCAACTGATAACTACCCAAGGTGTAGGGGTGAGATAAGTAATGAAATGGAAAAATTTGCAATAGGCCCCCATGACTAAGAGCGAACCTCCGATAGCAATAGAGTGGAAAACGAAACAACAAGAAAGATGAGAGAAATAACAATAGTAAAGCCAATAAAACAAAAAACAAAAATAGATGTCATGGATGGGGTGAAATGGAAAATAGTTGATTGCAAGAAATGTTTAAGGAAAAGAAGTTAACAATTGCACCAAAAAGAAATGCCAATGGGCCCTTCCCAAAGCAGGCTCATGCCCCTGATGCCCAGATAAACCCACAAACCAAAGAGTCCATAGGCTCTAGGAATGTCATATGGAAACAATGGTTAAGAACT
Source organism: Gnetum montanum (assembly GCA_015680685.1). Classification (NCBI taxonomy): domain Eukaryota; kingdom Viridiplantae; phylum Streptophyta; class Gnetopsida; order Gnetales; family Gnetaceae; genus Gnetum; species Gnetum montanum. Next base: position 73,658 of record MNCI01003654.1, on the reverse strand, counting down.
TACCCACAAGAATTTACCAAAGAATAACAATGCATCAACCAAGATATAGACTAATCATAAAATTGGCAATGAGGTGGAATATGGAAAGCAATACAGAAAGAGAGAATGGAATGGAATGGAATTCCAAAATTAAGGTTGTGTAAAGTTCCTTGTGTAGTATGTGATTAAGGTGACTTAATAATATTTGGCCCAAATCTAGATTAAAACTAATCACATCAAAGTGACCTTGCATCAACACACTTGACTAACCCATGCTCCTGAAGCAACAAGAATGCTTTCACAAAGCAACCACCATTCCAAAAGGAGAAGAATAGAGAAATAGGAAGTGAGGAAAGGCTGTAGTTAGAGGAAACCTTCAGGCATGGGTAACTTGTCTTTCTAGTGCTATAACTAGTGCTTGTAGCCCATGTTTCTTTATTATGTCTAAGGGGTATGCTTTGAATTCCCACCATTTTTTTTGAGCGAGAACCACACCATGCAAAGACTTCTTTAATTTAGTCAACTTCCTGATATTGGTCAATATCAGAATGGTGGAAAGACATCCAAGTACCCAAGAGAATAGCCAGCACAAATGCGTCGAATCCCCTTGAAGTCACATCCTTTAAAATCCATTTTTATCTTTCCTTGGTTTGAAGAATACCAAGCAACCAATTCATTAATAAGTTTGCTTAGATAAAAGGATAGTACATTTCCAAAACAAAGGGAGACCATGGAGTTGTATGGATAAATGGATGACATGGACTCATTGCCTATTTTATCCAAAAGAAAAAACCATATCTTAGCATCAACATTAAAAGTCAAAGGTAAAAACCAAACATTAACAATCAACACCATTATAGTACAATCAACCATCATGAGCACTTATTATATGATGAGTGAGAGTAATTCAAACAAAATGTAATAGAGGAAGAAATAGTAAAAAATGTTAACAATGGTGTAAGAAAAAACAAAAATAAGTAAAGATGAAGAATGTGTAAAAAAAAAAAGATAAAGGAACTAGGGGCTTTAGAATGGTTAGCATTAATGGCCATCTCCCCCACAACTGAGTTGGAAGGAGGAGATCTGAAATAATGAGCAAGGTTGTTCATTAATAGAGGTAGTGTTAGTACTAGTTATTTTAGGTTCATGGAAAGGTTTGGTTTGCTAGATGTTGACTAATAATTTCCTATTTGGGCTTTCAGGTTTATAGATCATCATGGCCCTTGAAGGAAAAGTTTCATGAATGATATAAGGTCCTTCCCACAACATTTGAAATTTATTTCATTGTGGCACATGTGCGAGATTCCAATAAAGAACCTTATCTCCTGGTTGGTATCTAACTTTTCTAATTCTTAGGTCATGACGTTGCTTGTTGAAGGCCTTGTGCAATTCATTGGATGATAGGGCGGCTAATCAATTTTCATCTAGCAAGTTAAGGTTCATTAACCGTTCTTTTTGTGCTAGATTGAGGTAAAGGTTGAGGTCACATGTTGTAGATAGTGTACGGAGCTCAGCTTGGATAAGGAGTATTGGAAGTTTACCATACACTAACTCATAGGGAGAATACCCTATATGGAGTTTCCATGTGGAGCGGTATGCCCAAAGAGCATCATTCAATTTGGTGCTCCATTCTCACCTATATTTGCTAATTGTTCATGTCAATATTTTTGTGATCTCCCTATTGGTGACTTCAATTTGACCATTCACTTGAGGATGATATGGTGTAGTCAACTTATGCTCAACTCCTAAGCGTTGCATTAATTTTTGAAAGGTCACACCTATAAAATGTGTACCATTATCAAAAAAAGGTGCACAAGGCATACCAAACCTATTTATGATTTGTTGTTGAATAAATCGTGTAGTGGTAGATGATGTACAATCAGTAACAGTGGCTGCTTCTTCCCACTTTGTAAAATAGTCAATAGTAACAACAATGTAGGCTTTTCCATTGGACATTGGTGTGATAGGCCCCATAAAATCAATTTCCCATATGTTGAAGGGTTCTAAAGGTTAAATCCATTATTATGAACCCTCCATTCTAGCAGTCATTCCCCCATCACATTGGTAGCGCTCACAAGATTGGACGAAATTATGAGCATCCTAGAACAATGTAGGCCAATAATATCTTGCAAGCAAGATTTTAATGGTCGTTCATCTCCCAGCGTAATGACCCCCAGAAGGGCCCTCATGAGCATCTTTGAGAACTTGCAATTGATCTTCATTAGGAACACACCATCAAACCATACCTTATAAAGGTGTTTGTTGATTTCCATAAAATATTTGGCTCGGTGAAGAAACTGTTGTTTCTTTTTAATGTCTAGCCCTTGTGGTGTTTCTTATGTGAGAAGATAGGTAAGAATGCTACTATACTAGTTTGTATCTGTGGTTAATTGATTGTTTATTACACCTGCAAAGAGGAGTTCATCAAGGAAGCAGTCAGAAATTGGATCTTCATCATCTTGTTGTCCCATTGTAATCGAGATAGGTGATTAGCCATAACATTCTTGGTGCCTTTACGATCGATCATCGTAAGATCAAACTCTTGTAAGATCATGAGCCATCATATGATGCAAGGGCTCACCATTGGTTTATTCATTAGAAACTGTATTGCACTATGATCCGTGTGTACAAATATTTTATAACTCAATACATAGTACCTAAATTCTTCTAGTGCAAACACCACAACCATTAATTCTTTTTCTATTGTAGTGTAATTGAGCTGTGCACTAGCAATACTCCAACTTGCAAAGTGAATGTAATAGGGTCATTTTTGGTCATCTAATTGTGTAAGTACAGCTCCTAAAGCAAAGTTGGACGTGTCAGTCATTATGTGGAATGGTCTGGACTAGTTAGGAGCTTGTAGAATGGGTGTTTCTATGAGCTTCTATTTCAAGGTTTGGAAACCTAGCTCACATTCCTTAGTCCATTCAAAGGGTACATCCTTCTTCGTTAATTCTACCAATGGTTTTGCAATCTTTGAAAAGTTCTCAATGAAGCATCTATAATAGCTAGTATGTCCAAGGAATGATCAAATATCTTTTATAGTTTCAGGTTGACGAGTGATTCCTTGGATGACTTTAATCTTTTTGGGATCTACCTCTATCCTTGTTTGTGAAATATTATGCCCTAACACAATGCCTTCTTAGACCATTAAATGGCTTTTTTGCCAATTGAGCTTTACTTGATTTCTACACATCGTTCCAGTACTTTCTCTAATCAGTCCAATGATTGTTCAAAGTTCACTCCGTAGGTGGAGAAATCATCCATAAAGACCTCCACACCATTCCCTATTTGCTATTAAAATATGCTTAGAACCAGAAGTTGAAATGTTTCTGGGGCATTGCACAAGCCAAACGGCATCTGCCTATATGCAAATGTCCCCCAAGGACTTGTGAATGTAGTCTTGGCTTGGTCTTCTGGTGCTATTTGAATTTGATTGTATCCATTGTAACAATCCAAAAAACTATAGTAGCAATGCCCTGCAATGGTATCTAGGACTTGGTCAACGAATGGTAATGGGAAATGGTCTTTAAACATTACCATGTTTAATAGCCTAAAGTCTATACACACCCTCCATTTACCTCCCTTTTAGCACAATGACTAATGGAATAACCCATTCACTATCAACAATGGGGTAGATGAACCTAGCTTTTAGAAGTTGTTCAATTTCTTCTTTAACCACTTGCTTAAGCTTTGGGTTTAGTCACCTTTGCAGTTATCATCGAGGCTTCATGGAGGCATCAGTGTAAATTCTATGTTGGCATATCTTAGGATCTATTCTGGTTAATTCATGATATGACCAAGTAAAGGCTTTTGACCATTTATTTACCATCTTTAGTAGTCTTTCTTTTTATTGAGGAGCAAGCTTAGCGTTAATGATTACAAGTTTACCATTCTGGAGAAATATATATTTCATACTGGTGGGCAACAATTTTAATTTGAGGGGCTCTCACTTAAACTAGTCAGGACTTTCCAACTTCCCCCAATTGATATTTTTGATGTCAGGACTTGGAAGTTGGTGATGGACTTGCTCTAATGTATCTATGCTATCAATATAGGCACAAGTCAAGCTCTTAGTTGGTTCCATGCATAGAGTTGAATTGCTCTCTTAGTTAATTGTCAGCCACTGGGTGCCTTCCTATCTTGTGGCTACTGCATACAGGCATCTTTGTATGTTAGTCACTTGTGTACACTGGTTGCATGCAGGTAATGTTAAACATTGTACAAACTAGGACTTCTACACACAGTTGCACCTTGTGTCACTGTATGCAATGCATGAAACTTTCTTCTTCTCAATCTTTCCAAATGTATTTTCCTTTGATATTTCTAGGGAAAGATCACATATTCCTAGGCACGCATCAATCATGCTTAGCCATGCTCTTCCCATTATGATCAAGAAGTATCCCTCATTGTTGTTGACTTGAATCACTAGGAAATTAGTTGGATACGACCACACACAAATAGTGGTGACAATGTCTTCCACTAGTCCTAATTGGATAGTGATGGACTGGTCAGCCAACTCTAAACCAATGTTACTCTTTTTTAGTAGAGGCAGGTTCTAGGGTCTGTACATTTCTTGAGAGATTAAGTTAACACCAGAACCTAAATCCAAAAGAGCTTTGTAGGGCTCATTCCCAACAATTTGCAAATATATAAGAGGACTTCTAGGATCAGAGAATTTCCTAGGAAGATGGCCAGCTTTAATCCAATCGGTAATGGCATGCGTCAACATGACCATGTGCATTGGGTGCGAATTTTGGTTTGAAGGAAGCTCCGAAGATTCAAACAATGGTGAGGCAATTGGACAATTAGCCGCTTGTGGTTGTAAGGACTTGGTTGGACTATTGGTTCTAAATATGGATCTCTTCTTTATGCAATTTTTTGAACCAATAGTAGGTTGAGGATTAACAACCCTTGTAGTATTACATTGTTGCGACTGTGCAGGGAGCTCACTTTGCATAGTTGGAGCAGGTGGTAATGGAGCTAATAGTGGAAGAGGTGTGGTCGGATGAGAAGGATAATATGTTTGTGGAACACCACTCCTAGGAGAAGGAGTTATAGAGTACTCATGGGTCTGGTGGTGAGGCTAAGGAGCAACGTGACTAGTGAAGTCATGTGCAGAGATCGACTACTGCATGTAGTACCCATATGGGTCAAGTTGACAGTAAGCATATTGTTGATGTGGTAATGGCATTCCCCATGATTGTGGATGTTTCCATTGTTAATACTGTTCATTTGGTTGTGGTGGAGCTCCACTCAAATAATACGTCAAGGGTTGGTCGAACTACCTTGGGTTACCTTGAGGATAAGGTAACCTTCTGGGTGCTTGCCGTCTGTTTAATTGTGGGTTTAGTGCATACATCCTAGACTCTTGCATATGTGAGACTACTGGGTAACATCCTTTAGGATGATCATATTGGCATATCTCACATCTGCCATCATTGTCTGTGTCTGTATCCACAACCTGTTCAATGATGGCAACTTTGCACTGACCTTTGTTACATGCAGACTCAACTTCTTTCTTTTTTCTTCTCTCTCGATCACTACTTTGCTCTCTAGACTCCTTGACTATTTTTAGAATAGTTTAAAATTTATCATCTAGGGAGTTCCACATTTGATCTACCTTTGCCGATACATTTGATGCAAATTTTTAAAAAGGCAAAGTCTGTCTATTCGCCATCTCTTCAAGTGGTGACTCTTCTTCATCTTCACAAAATCTAACTTCCTTCTTTCGAAGGGAAGGATCTCTATTGTATTCCTCCATACTTTCTCTTTTTCTTAACTCACCTTTCTCTTTGGCAACTTTCTCCAACAATCTTTGTATTTGATGGGCTCTTATCTCAGATAGCTTTTCTTAGGCATAAGTCCCAAGGGTTCTTCGCATTTCATACCTAAGCCCATCCACGAGATGACATAGTTGTTCTCTTTGTGAGTAACCATGACTAAGGCAATGATGTAATAATGCATAATATCAGTCCACCGCAACATCCAAGGGTTTATGTCCTCCTTTTTTCCATCCTTGGATTTGCTTATGTAGGTTGGACACTCAGGAGTACGTTTGATACTTATTATTGAATAACTCTAACATGGTACTCCATCGACGAATGGATTCCGGTTCTAAGGACTGGTACCAGCTTTCCACTTCCTTGATCAGTGTTTGTGGAAACAACTTTAGTTTTTGCCACTTGTTTTCTATATTTTGCAAGGCACATGCATTGTGAAATGCTTGTAGATGGTTTTGAGAATCAGCATTATATCCCCCTTCAAATCGTGGGATGTTGTTCATGTCTAGTCTTTTGATCCTACTATCCTTTTGGTGCCTTGTTGGAATCTTAATGACCTCTGTTATGTCTAACATACTTTAGGCGGTCATTAGGGGTTCATTGTGATCATATTGTCTATGGTGTCTATGATGCCTATACTGTTTCCTACTCTCCCTTCTTTCGTGATGTGTTTTTCTGGAATGCCCTTGTCCCCTTTCTCAACTATTTTGTCTATGGTCTCTATTTTGCTTACCATTTTCCTCATGGTCTTTTCCTTTGCAACTGTATTCAGATCTTGAAGAAGAGGGGGAAGGAGATGATGAAGGTGAAGAGGAAGGAGGACTAGCACTGTAATGGCGTTTGTCACTTTCTCTTTGGTGGTCTCAGCCTCGATCACGGTTATGATCAGAATGTCCGTCAATGTCATGTGTTCGTGTTCCTTTTTTAGACTCTTTGTGTCCATTGGCATAAAAACCTAGGTTATGAATAGTTGAGTGAAGATTTTGATACAGAACTCCTTAACTGAAGTTAACGAGAGGAACATCGTTTTGTGGAAAACCTCCCGATGTAGGTTCACCACCCTTATTTTCACTTAGGACATATGGAACATCCTGAGACCACTTTACCTTCATAGATTTGTAATGTCTCTCCTGTTGTTGATCCCTTTAGCATTGTGCCTCCATGGGTTGATACTCTCTTGAGTTGTGTTCATGCACAACGTACTTTGCCTATAAGTGTTGCATACTAATTCGTGTGAGAGCATGAAGAAGCATGCTTGGGATTGAGCGATCTGGAGGTAATACTATGTTACCTTCTAAATCACGCCAATGCAATTGTTCATCCTGGTGGAGGAAAAAGGTAAAGTTTCATATATATTCATCAAGATGAGCATATACCATGCAAAACTGTTCGAGTACTAGTGGATCATCATGTGTACTACACCTCCGATTGTTCATTGTGTCGAACCTAGTCAATGAAGCACTCTCATAAGAAGGAGACATGATTGATTATTTAGTGTGCAATGATCTTTTTCAATGATTTTAGGATAACTAACCCTAAGGGTTTGTTCCAAAGATGGAAAGATTTCCTCCTAAGTTCTAATTAGTGCACAAACAACAAAATCCCTGGCAACGGTGCCAATGATGAGCAGTGAGGTACCCCTACACCCAACCATACAAATACGAGCATTTACGCATGATCCAGTCAAACTCCAAGGATTAAGTGCTTATGCGCTTACACTGAACAAGGATGGGTTATGTGATCGTTGTCTTCCCAAGCTTACTTGTAAGGCACAACTGTATGGTTAAGAAAACTTGAGGTATATGATTTTTATGTTTTATGTTCTTAGTGCTTGAAATGGAGAAATAAAATAATTGAGTTAACTAATTTAATTTCACTAATCAACTATGCTCTAACTAGTCCTAACACCAACATCCGTTCCCACTTGTCAGACACATCTTGAACCAGTGTAACACTACTGGGATTACCAAACGCTAGTTGTTACTGGGTTACCAAGTGTTCCATGTATGCTTGAAGTGGTCGTACTGAGTGTGTTAATTCATTAATAATTAAGTATTTAATAAAATAACATTAATTAATTAATGAGAGTAGCAAGTAACAGTAAATAACATTTAAATGAAATAATTAAGTGATTTTGAATGTTGCAAGGTTTATCACAAAGTTCATTTTTATTTCTGGATACAAGGTGTGCTCAGGTACACAATGCTTGAATAAAGATCCATTCACTTTATGACTCCTACTATGGACACTCAAAAATAATTCTAACTCTAGAAAGGGAAATCTGCAAGAGTTTGGCTAAGGGACTAGGAAAACTAATTGCAAAATCAGGTGCCCTCGTCTCTTATTTATAGGTGATGAGACAAGCTTCGATATCGCATGTCTGATATCGGGGGTCCAATATCGCAACTCATCACTAAGCATATATATCTTTTAAATCTTATATATACATTTTTATCTTTAATTACTATGTATACATAATAATATTATTATCAAAATCATTTTATTATTATATTATATTGTTATATACATGTATATATCATTAATATATATGTATATATCAAGTTGTGGCTGGTTGCACAAAATAATCTTTTGTATGTAAAACATTATACGAAAGTTGCAACTCCATTCCACTTAACATGCATCGTTTGTATGTATCTTTCCATAATTGTCTCTTGATCTGAAATAAGCCCATCCATATTGCCAAAAATTTATTTAGCTTTTTCATATTCCAAAATAATACAAGATTGCCAATTTTAAAAGTTCTTTTCAAAGCCTTTCTATCAAACCATCTTTTAACTTCAGAAGCATTCTTTAATAAATTATTCTTAGCTCTATCCATTTCAACTTCTCTTTTACTAAGCAAGGTCATGAAACTTCTATCTTTATTACTTTTTTCACTATACTTTTGTACAAAATCAAAGGCTGAGCTTATAATCTTATTCATAACTCTTACAGGCAAACCATAGACTAAGTTATAAGCTAACATTCCAATAGCCTTTTTAAATCTAATACAGTGAGTCTATAATGTAGATTGCAAATAATCAATCCAATTTCTTGGATTCCCCTCCATTGTCTTTTTAATGTAGGAAATAAACTTTTTATTTGTAGGTTCAACTAAGCCATTCCCTTGAGGATAATAATTTGAAAGAAGGATTTCTTTGATGCCCATGTTATAAATTTTTCAAACTGAAAAGTAGCTCCATTATTGGATACTAGCACTTCAAGCTGACCAAAACGACTTAGAATTTGATCTTCTAAGAACTCAATTATGTTTGATGCTAAACTTTTTCTCAAAGTTTTTGCTTCAAATCATTTAGTAAAGTAATTGGTGGATGTGAGAATAAACTTATGTTTGACTCTTAAAGGAGTAATTTTGCCAATAAAATCTAAGTTCCATTGCTGACATGGTCTGTCCACAATTATGAATTTTAAGGGAGATCTAGCCTTTTCAATTTTTGATCCATGAATTTGATATTTGTAACATCTTCGAATCATTGAACTAATATCTTGTTTTATACTAGGCCAATAAAAACCATAGTGAAGTATATGTTGCATGGTAGACTTAGGAGACTCAAAATAAATTAGAATGATAATGGAATTGTTCTAAAATAGGATTGATTTGATCATTATGAACACATTCCAACAAAACCCCTTTCAGGTCCTTTCTATATAAGATTCCATCTTTATTCACAACTTTATTTGCCCTTTTGAAGAAAGGTCTTTTCTAACTTGTAGTTAAATTATTTGAAACCTTTCTCATTTTAAGGAATTCTAGAATTTTATCATACCAGTTTTCTTCATGAATCCTTAGCATGGATATTTCATCTTCCCTAGCCATTAACTTGGTTAATCCCATTCCTTTAATAGTTTTGCATATTTCTAATGAAAATTTGAAACCTTGAAGTTTTATAAGTCACTTCCCTTTTTTCAATTTAATTTCATTTTGAGCCAAGGATTGTTTGACTGTAGGCTCTATTAGCATAATATAAACCAATGAGCTTTATAAGAAATATTTGAAATGTAGAAGTGCTTTAATGACTATGAATGTTTGTTTCTCTAAATCAAAATAATTTAGCTTAGAGCCTTCAAGCTAATACCCAAAAAATCCAATCAATTCATCTTGACCATTGTCTCTTTGAGTTATAATAGTAGCAATTGAATCATTTGAAGTAAAAGCATATAACTAGAAATCTCCCTTCAATTTTGGTTTTACCAAGTTCTTGAATAGCCTTTCTAATTTCTACTAAAGCTCTTTCAGATTTTGGTGTTTTCCTTAAAAATTTCAATGAATCCTAGGATAAATTTCTTAATGAAATTTATCTTTTTAGAGAAAAATTTAAGAGACTTTTTATTCATTGTATGCTTGATATTATGTACTACCTAAATTCGTGCATCATCTATAGCAATTCCTTCTTGATAGATTACATGACCCAGCAAAATTCCAATCTTAACCCCAAGGATACATTTTTTAGGATTTAATGAAATACCATGCTCATGACATTTATCTAAAATTTTTTGGAGATGACCAATATGATCTTCCTACCTTTTTGAATAGATAGTGATATCATCTAAATAAACCACAATGAACTTTCCTATTAAACCTTCAAAAGCTAAGTTCATTACTCTTTGGAAGGTAGGTCCAACATTTGATACTCCAAATGGCATTCTTTTGTAGGCAAAGGTAGGCATTTGGTGATAAATTTTATTTTATATCTATCACCCTTATCTACCATAATCTGATTATAGCCTAAAAAAGCATCTAGGAAGGAGTATACTTGACATCATAATACATTGATAAATATTTCATCAATTTTAGGAAGTGGGTACTTATCTTTTTCAGAGGCTTCATTCAAATTTTTGAAATCCACACAAAGCCTAATATCCTCATTCTTCTTTCTTACTAGAAAAGAATTAACAAGTCATGTTGAATACCAAGACTCCATATATGATTTGAGCTTGCAATAGCTTCTTAATCTTAGCTTCCATAGCTAGTTCAAATGATGGATTGAATTTTCTTTGCATTTGCTTAACTGTCTTACAACCATTTATTAAAGGAATTTTATGTGTCATCACATCAAGTCTAAAAGCTTTAAAGTCATCATAAGACCAAGTGAAATTCTTTGAATTATCCTCTAATAATAATAAAAAATTATGTTTGAAAATTGAATTATCTTCCTTTATGATGTTTAACATCTATGTTATCTCAATAGACTTGAGATTCATTGTTTCATAAGCTTGATCATCAAAATTCTGTATATCTTTTCTTGTTAGCTAATTTTTACTAAACTCATGTTCATAACTGATCACCTTTTTGGGAATTTGGCTATACTTAGAACTCAATGTTGTTTGAGGTGTGATTTGACTTTCAAATTCTTGCTTATTCTTCATGAATCTGAGCACTTGATCATCATCTTCAAATACTTGTAAATGTCTTATGTTATCTACTACTGATGTTCATTCTTGATCATTATCTCTTCATATTTTTCTATCCTTTTTACATCTAATGTTAAAGCTACATTTGCTAAATCATCTGCTATATAATTAGCTTCCTTACCTATATATTCTATTTGATAGTGGTAAAACTAACCCAACATTTTGTAGACAAGTTGTTTATAAGGCTGCAAGAATGAGCTTTTAACTACAAAATTTCCCTTAACTTGTTCACAAATCAATCTTGAATCTCCTTTTATGGCGGTTACCTTGATCCCCATTTCCAATGCTACTTTAATTCCAATACTTAAAGCTTCATATTTAGCCTGGTTATTCATGCAAAGGAAATATAAATGAATTGTCTTAAATATTTTTAGGGAAGTTATCTTTTACTAGGACTATTCTAACTCCAACACCTTTACAATTACAAGAACCATCAAAATATAATTCCCACTTACTCTTATATTGAGATTTTCCCTTTTCTATTTATAAACTTTTTAAAGCATGCAAATTTTTGATTCCTCAGCTCTTATTTTGATGACTTTGTTCTTTCCATTTGAAGTAACATTTTCAATCATTAAAAGTTCACTATATATGTAAATCTAATTCGGTTCCCCCTTCCAAGGTAGCCACATATGGGAGTAATCTGTTAATATGTAACTTGAGAAATTCTTACTCTAACTTCTACTCAACAAAAGGCTATTTTAATATAGTATATCTACTACTTGAATAGTTACTCTAGTTTTTATATGAGGTTCAAAAGTGATTTCTAATAGAACATTTGGTAGTTGATTCATAATCTTCACTCTACTTTTGTCCACATGAACAATCTTTTTATTGGATTGTTTAGGAATCAAACCAAGTTCTTTGCATATAAACAATGGCATGATGGTAGATATAGCTCCAAAATCAACTAGACAATTATGAAGATATTTATCCTTTAACTTAATTGTCAAAAGAAAACAAGGATCTTCCTTACCAAGAGTGCAGTCATAGCTAGTTTTGTTATCTTATCAATGTTAGATGCATAGCTTAACTTTGATTCTCCAAGTCTTCTTTTACCTTTAATAAACTATAAAGCCTTTCTTTACTAATCTCCTATCTGTAACAATTGATAAATACTACTACTGGTCATGACATGTTTAAGATCCTATATCAAATTATATTCTTGATCTCCATTGAAGCCTAGTTTCTTCATCCATTTACTAAAAGTTTGATTTTGAGCACTTTGCTCTCCTTCATCTTCTTTACTTTTATTTTTCTCTCTTCTACTTGGTTCAAAAATATTTCTCTTAGTAGATGAATTAGAAATGACATTTGAGGGTCTGAAAGTTGTTAATCTTTCTTTTGATCAATGATTATATTCATTTTCTTCATTGTTGTTACACTATTTATCTAATGACATATCCTCTTCAAAACTTAACAAGAAAGAGGTATCACTGGATCCATTGTTAGAAAATTTTCTTATGTAATGAACACTAGATAGCTCATTATCTAATTCAATATTAAGGAAGTTGGACATAGCAAGATCACTTTCATCTTCAAATTCTACTAACCTAGTATCTTAATGCTTATGTTTCCTATTTTTCTTTTCTTCCTTAATTTTAACCTTTGCTAAAGCTTTTTCTAGTTTCACTACTTTGTTGGACAAGGCTCTCATTAATTTTTCTTTTTCAGATTCTCTATTTTCTAACTCTTCTTCTATCATAATGTGAGATGGCCCTAGTAATACTTTATGTTGGGTGAAATCTTGCACAAAAATTATCATTTTCTCCTTTTTTCTGAGTTGTAATAATTTCTTCATTATTCAAGCTTAGTTGTTTTTCTAACTCTATAGCTTCACTAAAGTATTTACCATTAGCACATTTGGAGTTCTTCTCAACTAGATTGAGATATTGGGATTTATAGCTTTAAGATAAGTGTCTCTAAGCATTTCCTCTAATGGCCTATACTATCTTTGAAAAAGCCCACAAATTTGTTAAAATTTAATGTTGAAATCTCTAATTGACTCTTTAACTCCATGCTTAGCTTGTACTAGCCCATAGTACACTTATTGTTGATCCAATTAATTGCCAAGCTAGGCTAAGGAAAGGCTTTTCATATCATCCCAACTTGTGAGACTATTACTTGACAAGTTTTAATACCAAATTTGAGCCATATCCTTTAAGTTTGCTACGAACAACCTACAAGCTTGATCTTGGTGTTGAATATTTGCATGAGCTAAAGCTAACTCAAATAGATGAATATATTCTTTATCTAAGTGAGCTTTTCTAGGAATAAAAGGTTCAGGCAAATATTTGTTAATTGCTTTAGGATTATCATTGTAATTTTGAAATCCTAATGGAATAACTCTTTGCCAAGGATTAACTTGTTGCAAATTTTCCATCTTATTAGAACTCCTTTTGATCATTGAACTCTTATATTTCTTTGACCTTCTCTTATAAACTAATAAACCAAATAGAAAAGGTCATCTCTTTATCTTTATAGTTTTTACTCCACTACTTGTCCCAAACTCAAAAATCATTTTTTTCTTCTTTTGATGAATAATTAGTCTTATAATATGAAAACCCTTTACGATTTTCAAAATCTACTAAATTACCAATCTATTTGCTCATTAACTCAAAATAATAACTAGTTTTCTTTCAAGCCCTTTTAACACCAAATAGAACTATTGGTGTGCTAGAACTATCGATCTCTTTGAATGCAATGAACTTAGGCAATAGAGTTTCTACCCTTCATTTAGCACCAAAAGAACTGTTGGTGATCATTTGGGACCGCCAACATTTGGCCGTTGGTCCCATGGCTTTGGAATCATAGGAAATGAATGTGTTACATCAAATAGGGTTTAGGTGCTTGCTAGTGTTTGGCAACACCAAGGCCCAAATACTTCCAAATAAACTCAGTGGTTATAGAATGAACTAAACGTGAATGTGTAGTTGCTATTGTGATTGTTAAAATGGTTGGGTTTGTGAATTAAACTGTAACTAACTATTGTAATAGAAATTAAGCTAACCTTGTCAAACACTGTGAGTCATTGAAGATTCCTATTTTTTCAAGTTGCTTACTCTATAAAGTCCCTATAGTTCATATTCCCCTTCACATTGTTTTTTTTTTATTAAAAATACTTTCAGAATCTTTGCCCTGTCTAATGTATTTGGCAAGCTAGTTTCAAATGCTTGAAACCAACATAACATAACTTCATCAAGTCCTCAAGGCCTATTTGTTATAACAAGAACCATCACTCCTCCATGAAAATGATAAAAAATGTGTCAACACATATGTTGGAGGGAAGTATGAGAGTATCTAGGATGTGATGGAGGATAAGAGGTATGAGATGGTGATCCCAGCAAAGATTTTGCAGGTTGATATTCAGGAGAGTATTTGGAGAGTCTTTTGAGGTAGTGGAAGTAGAACCATTTGGAGAAATAGGTTGTTAAACATAGTATCCATAAGGGTCCAGCTGGCAATAAGGGTATTATTGGTTTTTTGATGGCATCTCCTAGGACTATGGGTTTTACCATTATGGTTAATAGTAGTTTTGAGGTTGATAAGAAGTTCCACTGCAATAGTACTATTGGTTGTAGGAGTGTCTATAATTGCCTTGTAGATAGGACAATCTCCTAGGCATGTGCTTTTCTACAAACTTGGGATTCAAAGCAAAAATCCTAAACTCTTGTAGATGTAACATAACTAGGCAATAGCCCTTAAAGATGTTCATGTTGGTAGATGTCACATCCATCATCCTCTTCTATATCTAAGTTTGTAACCTCTTCTACTATAGCTATTTTTCCTTTTTTCCAATAAGTGTCCTTACCTATTTCTTTATTCTTTTTTCTCTTCTTGTTTTAATCAATTAATCCTTTTTGCTTGAGCTTCTCCTCTATGATTTTCAAGTTGGTTGTAACTTTTTCATTCATCAACTCCCACATCTTATCTACCCTTGCTTCAATCTCAATGATAGACTTTTTCCTAATCATAAATATGGACCTCTTTCTTTTAAAGAGTTGGACCCCAACTATATTCCTCTATGCTCTCTCTTTTACATAATTCTCCTTCTTTTGCCACATGTTCAACTAGCCTTTGTATCTAACAGGCTCTTAGTTCTAATAATTCTCCTTGGGCATAGATCCTAAGGGTTTACCTCATTTTGTTATGAAGCCCATCTATGATGTGGAGAAGCTACTATTTTTGAGAAAAACCACGACCTAAACATCTATGTAGTAGAGAATAGTATCTATCTAAGGATTCATGATTTTCTTACTTCAACCCTTGGATTTATTTTCTTAAATTGGATACTCTTTTATAGGTTTGGTATTTTTCATTGAAGAGCTCAAGCATTGTGAATTGCTAGTGGATTAAATATGGTTTCAACAATCTATACCAGCTTTCAGCTTCTTCTATTAGTATCCTAGGAAAGAGCTTAATCATTTGCCACTTACTTTTGATATTTTGCAAAGCACAGGCATCATGAAGGCTTGTAAATGATGTTGTGGATCAAAATTATAGCCTCCTTATAATTTAGAAATGTTATTCATATCAAGCCATTTGATGTAGCTTTCCCTTTGATGCTTATGGGATATTCGAACTACCTTCCTAATTTGTATCATGCTCCTAGTAGCCAACAAGGGTTCACCTTCATTAGACATGTCATGGTGATAATGTCTATTTCAATATGTCTCATAGTGATGATCTCGTCTATGCTCACTTCAATGTCTTTCAACTTGCCTTTGCATTCTATTTTTATCTTCATCTTGAACCTTTAGTGTATCTTTATCTCTATACCTATATTCATCTTCATCAGAACTAGACATTAAAGATGAAGAGGAAGATGGTGAACTAGGAGAATCTCCATGGCTCCTATATCTTCCCCTATGGTCCTTTAATTTATCTCTTCTAGGTTTGGAGAAGGCCCTAGGCCTTGAGATCCTCCTTGTTATAGAACTTGTTCCATCTCTTCTAGGGTTGTCTACATTAGTTGAACATAGTCCTTGAACGTAATAAGGGTCAAGATGAGCATATGAGATCCCTACTTATGGTAGTTCACTCCAATTCTCTTCAATATAGAACCTACCATTTTTCCAACTAGTGTTCTCATTATGTGATGCATTATTGATCCTATGTGAATGTGTGTGACTTAAAATATTAATGTTTTCTAAAAGATAAATCATTAATACTTTTATAATGATCATTTATAATATAACTAATCTAGATCACTAGCATCATCCTTAGCAACAGTGCTAATGCTTAGCAATGGGTACCCCATACACCCAACCATACGAATCACAAGCATTCATGTGCAATTTAGTCAAATTCCATGGATGGGACTAGTGTGGTATCTAGATTATAAAGCATTGATTATAGGTCGATGTCTTCTCACTTAGACTAGTGGTAGTTTGGTCATGTATGGTTTAGTTCAAAGTGAGGCATATGATTATTGACGTTGGATAGCCCTTAAACTAGTTAGATAATAATGTATAAATTAATTATTTAAACTAATTAATAGTAAGAAGATAAATAAGCTAGCCTAAGGATGATGAGTATCCATTCCCAGCATGTCGTACACATCCTAAACTCATGTATCCCCTACTAAGATTACAAAGTGTTATGCTACTAGGCCAACCATGCAATAACATTGCTTGGATTACTTAGTGAATAGTGTACGCTCAAAACTAGTCATGCTCATTCCACAAAGAAAATGTAAATATTAACTAAGTACATCAAAAGTAAATTACATTAGAAGTAAATCTATTCTAAGTCAAAGTGCTGCAATGAATATGAATTAATCTTGATCTTATTGTTGTTCAAAGAATGTGTCTAGATACAATACCACTTGAATAAGACATTATACAACTGACTCAAATTCACACTATGGGCACTCACTAACTATTTGCTAAGATCATGAAATAAAACTACAAAAGTCTAGCTACTAGAATAACCAAAAGGTACCAAATATGCGACAATGCTCACATATTTATAGGAAAATATAGGCATTGCATTGATGGAGATGCATTAATGCATTTAGCTATGTTGATAGGGCTACATCAATGCATCTAAGATGCGTTGATCATGAATGCATCTATGTGTTTTCATCCACAAATATGTGTCAATGCCTCTACAATGCATTGATGGAAATGCGTTAATGAGGCTTCATCGATGGGGATGCATCGACGAAGCTACCCAACATATCACGTCTCATCAAATAAAAATAAAGATCAAGATTGTTCTTCATCATTGTAGCATATCACTTAGCATAAATTAACTTTTTCATATTGTTTACTTTTCCTAAGTCATTTACTATTCTAATGTTTTTGAGTAAGACAAAATAACTATGACTAGTTTCCAATGTAAATTATAATTATTTGGTAGCCTAGTAGTGACTTTGCTTGATTGTCTTAGTAGTGAAGTTACTTGGTAATCCCAATAATAGTTACATCAACCTAAGACTCATATAGAAAACTAGGATCGAATACTTATCATCATAGGATAGAATAGTTTTGCATTTTCATTGAACTTAGGTATAGTAATTATATTCATTTCTATCATGTTTACACTTAGCATTATTAAGAGCCAATCAACATCAGTTTATCATATACCTTACTGATGAGACGCGATATCGCATGGGCCGCGATATTGCATACACGATATCGCAACCGTCGCGATATCGCATCCCATGCGATATCACGTACACGATATCACGGTCCGTCGCCAAATCTATAAATAAGAGGCGGCACTCCCCTTATTTCCCATCCTAGGCTTAACGTTTGGAAATTCTAGCACTTTGATCATGCCAAAGATAGAATATTTTCCATGTGCCCGCAGTAGGAGTCCCCAAGTGAACGGATCTTTATTCGAGCAGCTTTGTACCTGAACGCAAGTTGTGTACGGCAATAAAGACGAGCTTTGTGGATAAACCTTGCAATGCATGGAATAGAATTTATTATTTGTTATTTCTTACCTGTTATTTATTACCTGCATTAGCGTGGCATGAGTATGACTTGATTACTAGCATTGACGAATGTGTACGGCTAATCAAGGAATTGGCTACTCATCGCGATTAGTCTCTCTCACCCTCAACTCCTAGAATGCAGGATGAGTACGACTTGATTATGAGCATCTTTGGATGTGTACGGCTAGTCAAGGAATCGGCTGCTCATCACGTTTAGGCTAGTTAAGTGCCTCAGTACGACCACTTGGAGCACGTGCATTACATGTGGTGATCCCAGTAACGATTAGCATTTGGTAGCCACAGTTGCATAGTTTAGGGTGTGTACGGTAAGTGGGAACAGATGCTGACGCTAGTTAATTTAGACTTAGGTCCTTAGTTAGAGTTAGTTAGTTCTCTCAACCCTTCACCCTTTAGCATAGGAGAAAAACCATAAAAGACCATAAAAATCATATACATCGGACTTACTTAACCATACACTGTGACAACAACAAGTAAGTCTGGGAAGACAATGAATGATTAACCCCAAGTGTTCCATGAGGCGTTTAGGCATTTAGTCTGTGGAGTTTGACTGGATCACGCGTGCTACGCTTGTTTCATGTGGTTGAGTATAGGGGTACCTCACCACTCATCACTTATTAATAGTTAAACCATATGATTTGCACCTCACTAACTCTAAGTGAGAAGATAACGATTATGAACTTAACATTCACTCAATCGTATACTTACATTTTCCATCTATGAATTATGATTTGGTCACATGTGAACATTTATGACTTGTATGGTTAAGTGTTGGAATACCCAACCACTCATCAAGTATGAACCAAGAAGTAGAACAATAAATGAACAATGGAACAATGATGGAATAACAATTGCACAAGGAAGGAACAACAACAAATGATAATGTTTGTAATACAAAAGTGTTTACAAACCACAATGATTCATAAAATTATAGAATAAATAGGAGTATAAAGTAGTGTATGAAGATGCTACGAAGCATAGAAGTTAGAATGAGAAATTAAGCACTAGAACCAAAAGGTTAATAAGTAATTTATAAATTAAATAAGTGAATAAGAATCTAGTTTCCTAAATAGGATAAGAAGATCCAATGTGAGAGATTCATAATCTAGTTTAGTTTCCTAAAGAGGAAGAGAAGACCACCTAAGAGATTATGATGGAATAAAGGAAAAATAAGTATGAAGACTGATAGGCTACAATTGAGTAATACACCAAGCTATGGATCACTGAAGGAATCCAAGAAGGATCCAACCCATGTAAGATTGACCAATCAAAAAAATATTTGACAAGACCTATCACGAGTAACAAGAAAATGCAGGTATTGTAAAAATGTAGCCAAAGAAGAAGGTTATGCTACAAGGAAGTATTTCATAAAGTACAATGAAGTTAAGTTAGTGATGACTTAATGAAGTACAAGAGAATTTTGTGAATTTAAATTCATGAGGAACTTAATGAAGTACAGTGAATTAAGTTCAAGAACAAAGTTTGTAATACATTAAGTTATGGATAATAATTGTAAGCACATTATATTTTGTGATGGAGAAGTAAATACAAACCAAAACAAGATGCACTACTAGAAAGAGCAACATCATCGAAACACAAGAAGTTCTTAGCAAGGAAGTACCTAGAGATACAACAAGTCCAAAGATGATGTTATGAATTACCAAAATAATAAATGAGTATTGGTGGATGAGCAAAAGCATAAACTCTTCAAGTGGCTACACTTAGGCTTAAACTACATCTTTTAACTTGAGAAACAAGCACCATGCCATCACTTTAATGGTGGTTCATAAATGTCCTAGTCTGTAAATGTTACCAATAAAACATATCATCATCATCCTAGCCTTGTTCCAACAAAATGAAGTTAACTATGTGAGTTCCTTTTCACCATTCATTTCTAGGAAGAGCTAGATCTTTATTTATTTATAGTTTCTTTAACTCATCTTCATTTTTTTCATATTGTTTTTTGTCTTCATTTTGGTGGATTTCTTGGAATAGTGATCTTGTAACCTTTTTCTATAGGCTCATTATTTTATATTTTTTGTTTGTGTCCAAATCATCTAAATTGTCATTCTTGTAACTTATTTAAAATAAAAGCCACTTCATGTCTTCCTCTAATGTTTATATTATGAAGTTTGTCTATTTTGGTAACATTTAACATCCATCTAAGCATTTGCATTTCTACCACACTCATTTTTTATTCATGCCTCTTTTATACTACCCAACATTTAACACCACATAAGATAGTAGGTCTAATAGATGTTCTATAAAATTTCTTCTTCTATTTTATTGGTATTCTTTTATCACATAGAACACCACTAGACTGTCTCTTTTTTTTAACATCCTACCTTAATTCTATTTCTTATATCTTTATCAATTTCACTATCCAATTGGAGAATTAATCCTAGGTAGTAGAACCATTTGTAGTAAGGGACTTTTTGATCTTGAATTATCACTTCTATTTCACCATTGTTTATGCTATTATTAAAACTATATTTCATATATTTCAGGGGATGTTGAACCCCAAAAAATGAATAATAATATTAAAAAAAATCAAAGTACATCAGATCATTAAAGAGAGAGTCTAATGAAAAAGCCCAATGGATTTGGGGATGATTTTTAAAATTTTCATTCGTACAACTAATCATAAAAAATCTTCCATTTGGGGTAGGAAAAGCATTCGGTGTTTCCCTTATTCAAAAGCTTCATTATGGATTTTGACTTCTTACTAAAGGATTTCTTCTAAAGAAAAGAGAAAACTCTCTCTAAAGAAAAAAGAATACATTAACTAGAGATAATGAACAAATAACAACAAAAGCTATAAGATTTCCAACATTAAGCCTCCAAAATAAAAAGAACTTAATACTGTAGAAAACAAATTAAATTTTTAGCTTTCACTAGGAGTTTTTTTATTTGAAGTTATAGTTGAAAAGTGACATCTTTGAGAATCTAGTGTTTGATACCTCAAGAGAGATTATAGTTATGCTCTTGCTACTAGAAAATAACTACACACCAAAGCTTCCAAATAGAGTAGAAGACAAGAGGTCAAAGATAATTTTAAATGCAAAGAAATAAAGTAGACAAAGCAAGCTAATCACCAAGAATGACTTCATTAATGCTTGGTTGAAAGTTGTTAAGAATTCCGTATGTCCATTTCCAAGCATGATGAATAATATAACACTAAAAAAACATGAAAAAATGAGTCTTTACTTCTACAAACAGAACATTGAGAAAAAACATTTCCCATGTTTAAGAAAAGTGTTGATAGGAAGACTTTGATGAATAAGACATGGTAAAAAATACAAATTTTAGGAAATGTATGAGCTCTCTAAATATATTTTATTTTCCTTAACTAAAAGTGCAATGGTAATTACATTTTGAGGCCTTATTGAATTTTTTATGAAAAAAATCATTCTTTGCAATAATCTAATAAGGAACTTTTAAATTAAAAGGAAAAACATATCCATCATCCTTCAAAAAAAAATACTTGGAAAAGCTTGATGCAAATTGTTGTCAGTTTTAAATAAAATCTCAAAATTATAAATTAATTTTTTTACAATTTTTTTCCTCTTTTTATTGAAACTATATTTTTTAAAGCTTGAAAAATTCCATATATTTTTAATTACTTTTGCTAATTTTTAAGCCTTTTGATTTTAGAGCATGTCTCTACTTATCCATTTTAGAAAAAAAAAAATATTTTGTCGACCTATCTCCACCAACACAATAGCATCTACAAATAGCATACATGAAAGAATTTCATTTTTTATTTTCTTTGTTAACTCATCCATAAAAATGAAAAATAAGTACGGGTTAGGTGGAGACTGATGAGTGGTTGGTTGGATATTTCAACACTATACCATACAAGTCACAAGCATTCACATGTAACCATATCGTAATCCTTAGATGTACAATGTATGTAAGCTACAAGTTGATAATGGATTCATGATCCTTATCTTCCCACTTTGAGTTAATGAAGTGCAAATGTATGGTTTAACTCTAAGTGAGGCATATGATATCTTGATGTTGTAGGCTCATGTTACTCCTAAGTGCAAACATAATGAAAGTGAGAATAAAATCTAAATCTAAATGATAACAAAAATATAAATCTATTCTATCTTATGGCATGAGTAGCCATTCCTGGCTTGCCATCCACATCTTGGGCTCATGGAATTGTTACTAGGTTACTAAGTGTTATGCTACTAGGTGAACCAAGCATTACACTTATACTCTTGAAACCAATCGTACTCATTCCACCTTGCTAATGAACATGAAAAAGTAAAGTACTTAATAAATGTAAAGCACTAAGCTAAAGTAAACATGAAAATTAAAATAAGTACAGAAAATGTCAAAGTAAAACAAAGGAACTAAGTGTAATGCTGCAATGATACAATCCACTCAAATAAAGATTTTTTTCAACTGTTCAACACCACACTATGAGCATTCACTCTATTACTAAGCATAAACTACGAAGATAAACTACAAGAGTTTCCCTAAGATTATAATGAAACGTTCACTTGTCCGATGCGACCAAGTGTTGGTATTTATAGGGGTGAACAATACCCACTACATTGCATCAACAATGATGCATGTAGAGCTACAATATCATAGATGCAATATTTTGGCCTATTAAAAATAGGTTTTACCATGCCCCCACGACTAACTGGAAACTTGTCCTGGAGTTAAAACAAAAGAAGGATAGAGTTCATTACAAAATTGGGAGGTATGCTCATACTTTGACATGACTACTTATGTACATGACTACTTGACTTTGAATGACACATTGTGATGTGTTACAAAATTGTCATGCATAGCATGATGGATATACTTGATAATAAATGAAAGAAAAAAAATAAAAAAAAGAGCTTGATGCATCCTTTAAGTTCTCAGTGGTGGTGACTCCTCCATCGACTTCCTTTTTGTCATTGGGTTTTTGAAATGGTAATAATTGAGGAGTGCCTAGAGCTTTTCTTCCTCTAATATGCGGTCATGTATCATCCATGTGAATTTTATAATATTTAATAGTGTTGGTACTTTCCATGGACATGATAGATTTGGAAACATCTTGTTGGCTTTCACATATCAAGCTACAAACTGCCTTCTCTCTTCCGTAAATGCCTTGGCCACCTTTCTCAATTCTTAGTAATTAGTCATTTTGTGGGTTAGGTTTGCTACTACATCTTTCTAATCTTGGTAGCTGGCTTTTACTATTTCAAGTTTAGAGTTTGCAATATGTAGTTTCTATTGGGCATCTTTCTTGTCTACAAATACATTCTCGTATAGGACATACACTATAACTACCAATTATTCTAACTCATGCCTTGGCCTACCTACTGTTGACATGGGAAAATTAGCATACCGAAGGTTTGCTAACCCCATGTATTCTATGAGATCTTCAATCTACAAGTTTTTATTCTTCATTTCAACTTGATGGACATGGGTTAGGCTATCCAAAATCAACTACCAATCAAGTGTCTATTGTGTGAATGAACTAATTTTGGCTTTGGCCATCTAGATATATTTTTCATTGATTTTCTTGTACATGCCCACCTAATCTTTGAAGTATTCTTTAAGATATTCATGTTTCCTGACCTCATTCTACCATGCACTAATTTTGATTACTAATTTTTTATGGAGATCATGGACTTCTTCCATTGATAAGGTTTTGTTCTCTTTGGCCAATTTGCTCATGTCTTAGTTGACTTTGATTAATTATTCTCTCAATTGATGGATACTTTCTTAAGAACATTTTTCTACTTTTCTATGTTGATCAACCTTGTGTTCTCAATAGCAATTCTTTCATTTTCTTCTTCCAAGGTAGTTATTTCTTTGGCATGCACATAAGTTTGTGCTTCTACCACAAATGCATTCCATATTGCTTTCTATTTTCCCATCTCCACCTACATGTTTCTAGCTATAAGTTGCATTACTTGCTTAGTTTTGAATTTATCTAGTTGGTCTGGTGCTATATATTATGCAAGGTCTCTTGTTTCTATTCTTGAGATTGCTAATTCAACATACAACCTCTACACCTCATTTTCTGCAGGTTCTGCTCTTGTTTCTATCATTACCATCTTTCTCTTTGTTACAATCAAATTAGATTAAACTATAGCAATATCACTAGTGATATTAAAGAGATTTTCATTGCTTCTCCTGTCTGCAATACTTGATCAAGGATGTCTATGGACGTACTGGCTAGCATTTCAACATCTCTAGTTCTAATAATATCTGCCAGTGGCACAATGGAAACATTAAATAATTATTTAATGTGATCAGTGATTACCTCTATTGCTCTTACTGCATCTTGATATTGCATTACCACCACTATGGCTCCTTCTCTAGTTTCTAACATAACTTGGAAAGATGCAGTGTTACCTAAAATTTGTGGTGCCTAATTTTCATCCTCTCCTACCTATAAACATACCTAATCATTTGCAAGTCCTATTGATATTGTAGGCATTACAAAGTTATCTCTTACTTTGTACAATATAAAACCTTCCCTTGTTCCCCAACTTATTGTTTTTGCAATCCATTGTACGTGGCTCATAGAAGGCCTATAATCTTATTGTGCAGGAGGAGCACTCTATCCAGATCTATTGTTGATAGGTGTTGACCCACTAAGTCTTGCTTATTTTTGTTGTCCTATTGCTAGAATATTTCTTACTAGTGTCAATCCTACTACTTCCTTAGTGCCTGCTAGATTCTACAATTGATCTTTCTTTAGTAGCAACAACTTAGACATTTCAACATACGATGCATTATAGGCTTTATGTAAGACATTGTTAATGTATCCTAGAAGCCTGACTTGTTTGTACACACATTTGATGAGGCAAGGGAATGGCAGCATGAGTTTCCCTACCTTCTTTTCTTCAAACTTTCTTTGAATTTCTAAAAAGAATAAATGAGTTATGTTAGCATTGAATTTCCCCTTGAGAATGGTACTTCCTCTAGCAGCATAGATGGAAATTCTATTAAGCATTTTTGTGTGAAAAATATGGTAGGTTCTGATCTTGAAATATATCTTTTCCTTGATAGTTAATTCACTATACTCCTTATCTTCTTTTCCATATGCTCTTTGTGATTGTAGTTTCTTTGCCTTAGTGTTGGATTCAGTAGAGATCTGCATTATGTTTACTCTGACATTTTGGATATTAAGTGCATTTGCAATAGCTTCAACTAAATAAGGCACAGAGACTCCTTTAATCTTGACAATGACATCATCTTATTTATTTTTTCAAAGTTGGTATAATTATCCTAGGTATTATTCTCCATTGCATGATAAGATTGGCCATAGAGGAGAGGCTTGGAGTTTTTTTTGGACGTTCTCAAGCACAAACTCCATGAATGGTTCAAAATTTAGTTCCACAATCATCGTGGACATGATAGACTTTTCTTGGATTACTTGGAGACACTATGCTGACAATGTGAGGTGCTATCCTTGCTCATGAGTTGTTGGTATTTTAGCTTCGACTTGTGTGGACTATTCAGTAGTAGGTGTTTTTTGGTGAAAGATGAAGGATTAGACTTCTTGCTCTACTTGCGGGGCTTTTTTCTGACTTTCCATTTCCCTCAACCTCTTAGTCTTTTGCTTCTATGTTGTGAGGGTCCTTCTACTCTGGATCTTTTGGAAGCCATCTAGAATCATCAAAAATTCATTTAAGCATATCCAAAAATTTTAAATAGGTTTTCAATGATTCATAATCCTTTCTTGGGTTCTAGTATTTTATCATAAGTTCCTTCTTATTTCTACTTATGGTTCTCATTATGATTGTAAAGTTAGAAAAATTTTAAAAAGAAACCCTTGTATGTTATCCTTTTGATTGTGAAGAATTTTCACAGTTATCATTTCCTCAATCAGTGTGTTATTTGATGGTTGCTTAGGAGAATTGGTTAGATTTATTATATTTTATTCAATTAATTGATCGAAATATGCATATTTATTCTTTATTCTTACCCTTAATATACTCTTCCAGTGTTAAAAAAATTTAACTCAATTTGACTCTTGTGTGTACAATACTCTCTACCATAACTAAGTTGGTCACTCCATGATCAAAAAGGTTTAAGAATCACGTAAATTGAAGCTTTGGTGAGAGAGTTACGAAGCCTTGGAATTATGGGCATTAGAGGCTCAAAAAATCAAGATGAGTTCCCCTCGCTAGAAATGTGAAAATGAAAAATTTTTCTAACTCCCATGCATATATATATATATTTTTATCAACACGACATTGTAGCTGCAATGTCATAGGCCCTAATACATCATAGCCTTCTAAAGCACATAACTGGGATTATAATATAGGAATTTATTGCCTAGTTGGATTGATTTTTATCATATTATTGCATCATGTCTACATTTAGAGTATTTCTTGTGAATCTCATTACTTATCAAAGTTACAAGTCTATTTTCCTCTAAAAGGTTAATATTCATAAGATTTTCTTTCTGAGCTAGGTTTTAGTCTAGGTCAAGTTCATTAGTAGTAGCTAAGGTTTGTAGCTCTACTTAGATTGGTAGTGTAGGAAGTTTTGCATAAACTAGTTCATAGGATGAGTATCCTATTAGAAGTTTCCATATGTATCTATATGCCCATAGAGCATTGATGAGTGGCGAGGTACCCCTACACTCAACCATACAAATATGAGCATCTCACGTGTGATCTGGTTGAACTCCAAGGACTAACTGCTTACGCAACTTATGGAACACTTAAGTTTAATCAATCGTTGTCTTCCTAGACTTACTTGTATTATCATGGTTGTATGGTTAAGTAAGTCTGAGGTATATGATTTTTATGTCTTTTCTCTTTTTAATGCCTATGCTAATAGGGAGAGGGTGAAGAGACTTAGTGACTAACTTATATTAACTAAGTTCTAATTATCCTAGCACCAGTATCCATTCCCACTTGCCGCACACACACTGAACTAGTGTAATGCTACTGGGATTACCAAATGCTACTCGTTACTGGGTTACCAAGTGTTACACATGTGCTTGAAGCAGTCATACTAAATGCACTTAACTAGGAGAGTTAAGGGTTGAGAGAGAATTAATTAACAGTAATTAAATCCTATTTAGCTTAGTCCATGTACTGCAAGGTTTATTAGAAAATTCACCTTTATTGTCGTACACAAATGTGTGCTCAAGTACAATTTGCTCGAATAAAGATCCGTTCACTTTGAGACTCCTACTATGGGCACATGGAAATTATTCTATCTCTGGAATGGTAAAACTACCAGAGTTTAGCTAAGGGTCTAGATCTAGATGAGGAAACAAGGCAAAGCCGCCTCTTATTTATAGACAATGCGATGGACTGCGATATCACGTACGCAATATCGTAGGGGCCGACACGATATCACAGACACGATATCACATCCCATCATACCCCCATGACTAAATGAAAACTCGTCCTCGAGTTCCTTACAAAATATTGGGAAGGTATGGGATTATTGACTTGAATGATACTAATGGTAAATGGGGTGACATGTGAACGGATCATCATTACAAAACATGGAAAAATTTAGTGTTCATAACAACAAAAGTGAACACTATACACAATTGACGTCCAGCCTTATTTGACAGCTGAGAGAGAAGAGAGAAGAGAGAGAGAGAAAAGAAGAAAAGAAGAAGTTTGCTGCTGCCAACACCAAGATTATGCTATTCATTGTCCATCCATAAGCACATCATCAATCTTCTTCCTTGCACAACTACTTCAACACCAGTCCATTCCAAGTGTTTCCTCCAGATCCAATCTGTTGTTGTATGATTGCCATCTGTACACACAACACAATTTGATATTAGCAAGGATAAATGAATCACAATGTAGTTAATACCTTGCCTCATTGTAAGGTCCATTGGCTGAGTTGTGATATGGCTAATGCGGATTTGGAGATATAATACTAGTGACTACCCGAGGTGTAAGGGTTAAGAGAAAAATCGAAAAATTGGACCATGACCCCCATGACTGAGAGTGAACCTCCAGTAGCGATAGAATGGAAAAAGATAAGGAATAAGATAGATGGAGAAAAAGAAACAATAGTCACACCAATAAAATGGATGTCAAAGATGGAAATGAACAAAATAAATGGTGATTGCGTAAATGTTTAAGGGAAAGAAATTAACAGATGTACCAAATAGGAATGCCAGTGGATCCTCCCCAAAGTAGGCTCATGTCCTTAATGCCCTCACAATCCCACATTCAAAAGAGTCCACAAGCTCTAGGAATTTCATTTGGAAACAAGAGTTAAATTCTTAACCACAAGAGTTTACCAAGAAGAAAACAATACATCAACCAGAATATGAACTACTGATACAACCAGCAATGAGGTGAAAAATGGAGAAACAAGGATGGAAAGAAAAGAATGGAATGGAATCTCAAGAACAAGGTGGTGTATAGCCCCTTATGTATTAATGGTTAATATGACTTAGTAGATCTTATTCCAAATCTAGCCTCAAACAACCACATCCAGTGACTTTGCATTAATACATTTGGCCAATCCATCCACCCAAAGTAACAAGAATGCCTTCACCAAAGAGCCACCACCATTCCAACGAAACGAAAGAGGAGAAAGTGGGGAGAAAGAAGGACCTTAGTTAGAGGGAACATGTTTATTTTAGTCCCATAACCAGTGCTTGTAGCCCAAATGATTATTTTGTCTAAGGCGTGTTCTTTGAATTCTCACCTTTTTTTTGTGTTTTTGCATGAGAACCACACCATGCAAAGACTTATTATTTTTATTTTCTCAGCTTCCCAATAATGTGGCAACGTCAAAATGGTAAAAAAACTCAAGAAGAAAACATCCAAGCACCCAAGAGAATGGCCAGCACAAGTGCATCAAGTTCCCTTGAAGTCACACCCTTTTCAATCCTTGAGTCCTTCCTTAGTTTGAGAAATACCCAATCACTGATTTGTTGATAGTTCTTATTGTTGAGAAAGGAGACTATACAGTTCCAAGCCAACAAAGACCATAGAAATTTATGGATGTATGGATGAAGTGGACTCATTGCATGCTATATCAAAAGAACCATACCTTAGTATCAACATCATAACTTAAAGGTAAAAACCAAACATTATCAATCAATGGAATACAATTCATACCATCTTTGGAGCACTTATTAAGTGACGAATCAAACAAAGTAATCAAACACAAAAAGAAATGAAAAGGTATAAACAATGTTGTAAAAAAATAAGAAAAGTTAAAGAAATTTGTAAAACAAAAATTGAAAAAGGAACTGAGGGCCTCAATTGATTAGCATAGGTGGCCATCTCCCCCATGATTGAGTTGGAAGGAAGAGATCTGAAATATTGAACGAGGTCATCCTCTCTCAGAGGTATTGTGTGCACTAGCTGTTCTAAGTTCATGGAAGGGTTTGGTTTGTTGAATGTTGACCAATAATCTCTTGTCAGGGCTTTCGAGTTTGTATATGGTCATGGCTCCTGAGGGAAAGGTTGTGTGAATGATGTAAGGTCCTTCCCACAAGGTTTGAAATTTCGTGCTTTGGGGCACATGTGTGGGGTTCCAGTAAAAGACCTTATCTCTTGGTTAGTACTTAACCTTTTAAATTTTTAAGTCATGACGTTGTTTGTTATGTGCCTTATGTAACTCATTTGATGACAAGGCAACCAATCGATTTTCTTCTAGCATGTTTAGAGTTGCCAATATTTGTTTTTATGCTAGATCAAGGTCAAGGTGAAGGTCACGTGCCATGGACAGTGTACAGAGCTCGGTTTGAATTAGAAGCTTTCGAAGTTTTCTGTACACTAACTCATAGGGAGAGTATCCTATAGAGAGTTTCCAAGTGGAGCGGTATGCCTAGAGAGCATCGTTCAGTTTAGTGCTCTAATCTCACCTATATTTGCTAATTGTCCTTGTTAATATTCTAGTAATCTCCAAATTAGTGACCTCAGCTTGGCCATTAGCTTGGAGGTGATAAGGTGTAATCAATTTATGTTCAACCCCTAAGCGTTGCATCAATTTTCGAAAGGTTGCACCCGTGAAATACATTCCATTATCCAAGATAAGTGCACGCAGCACACCAAACCTATTTACAACTTGTTGCTGTAAAAATTGTGTAGCTGTAGATGATGTGCAGTCTATTACAATAGCTACTTTAGCCCATTTTTTTAGATAGTCAATAGCAACAATGATATAATCTTTTCCATTGGACATTGGTGTAATGGGCCCCATAAAGTCTATTCCTCAAATGTCGAAGGGTTCCAAAGGTTGAATCCATTGTTGTGGATCCTCCATTCTAGTAGTCATTCCTCCATCATGTTGACAGCGCTCACAGGATTGGAAAAAATGATGGGCATCCTGAAATAGTGTTGGCTAGTAATATCCTGCAAGCAGGATCTTAATAGTTGTTCGTCTCCCTGCATACTGACCCCCACAAGGGCCCTCATGTGCATCCTAGAGAACTCTTAGTTAGTCCATATCAGGCACACACCATCGAACCAAGCCATCAGGATAGACTTTGTAAATTTTTCCATTGTTCTCCATGAAGTACTTGGCTCTGTGGAGAAAATGTTGTTTCTTCCTAAAGTTCAGCTCCTGTGGTGTTTGTTTGGAAAGGAGATTGGTAAGAATGCTACTATACCACTTTGTTCCCATGGGTTGGTTATTCACTACATCGACAAAGAGGGCTACATCTAGAAAATGATCTAATATCGCGTATTCATCCTCTTTGTTGTCCCAGTGCAACCAAGATAAGTGATCTGCAACTACGTTCTCGATGCCCTTTTGATCTATCATCGTTAGATCAAACTCCTGTAGGATTATCAGCCAACGTATAATATGAGGGCTAACCATTGGCTTGTTCATGAGGAACCTAATTGCACTATGATCTGTATGAATGTACACTTTGTAGCCTAACACATAGTGCCTAAACTTGTCCAGTGCAAACACTACAACCATTAATTATTTTTCTATAGTTGTGTAGTTAAGTTGTGCACTAGCTATAATCTTACTTGCACAGTGGATGTAATAAGGGCACTTTTGGTCATCTAACTGTGTAAGTATAGCTCCTAAGGTATAATTGGATGTGTTAGTCATTATATGGAATGGTCTGGACCAGTTAGGGGCTTGTAGAATGGGAGTTTCTACAAGCCTTTATTTCAGAGTTTGGAATGCTCGTTCACATTTCCTGGTCCATTCGAATGGTGCATCCTTCTTCGTTAGTTCTACCAATGGTTTGGCAATCTTGGAGAAGTTCTCAATGAATCTTCGATAGTAGCCAGTGTGTCCAAGGAATGACTGAATGTCTTTCATAGTTTCTGGTTGTCGAGTGATTCCTTGGATGATCCTAACTTTCTATAGGTCTACCTCTATTCCTGAATGTGAAATTTTATGCCCAAGTACTACGCCCTCTTAGACCATCAAATGGCTTTTCTACCAGTTGAGCCTTAATTTGGTTTCTACACATCGTTTTAGCACTTGCTCTAATTGGTCCAGGGCTTAATCAAAGCTTGTCCCATAAGTGGAGAAGTCATCCATGAATACTTCTACTCCATTTCCTATTTGTTGTTGGAATATGCTTAGAACTAAACGTTGAAACGTGGCAAGAGCATTGCACAAGCCAAATGGCATTTGTTTATATGCAAATGTTCCCTAAGGACTGGTGAATGTTGTTTTGGCTTGATCTTCTGGTGCTATCCATATTTGGTTATATCCACTATACCCATCCAGAAAACTATAATAGTGATGCCCTGCTATAGTGTCCAAGACTTGGTCAATGAATGGCAATGAGAAATGATCCTTAAATGTTGCCATGTTTAGCAGCCTAAAATCTATACACACCCTCCATTTGCCTCCCTTCATAGGCACAATCACCAAAGGGCTAACCCATTCACTATCAACAATGGGATATATGAACCCAACCTTAAGAAACTATTTTATCTCTTCTTTTACCATTTGTTTCAATTTTGGGTTCAATCGCCTCTGTGGTTGTTTTCAAGTTTTAATGGAGGGATTCATGTAAATCCTATGCTGGCATATCCTAGGGTCTATTCCAGTTAACTTGGGGTATGACCAGGCAAAGGCTTTTCACTACTTGTTTATGACTTTCAGCAGTCTTTCTTTTTGTTTGGGAACAAGTTTTGCATTGATGATTACCAGTTTTCCATTTTCAAGGGTCATATACTCCACACCGGTGGACAATGGTTTCAAATCAAGGGGCTCTTGTTTGAATCTCTCAGGAATTTCCAACTTCCCCCAGTTGATGTTTTTGAGGATAAGGTTTGGAAGTTGGCAACGGACTTGCTAAAGTGTGTCTATGCTTCTAATGTAAGCACTAGTTATTCCCTCAATTGATTCCATGCATGTTATTAAGTTACTCTCTTGATCAGCCATCAGCCACATGGTGTCCTCTTGTTATGTGGCTGCTGCATACAAGCACCTTTGTATATTAATTTCTTGTGCATACCAATCGTATGCAGGCAATGCTAAACTTCACATAACCCATGATTTTTGCACACAATGGCACCCTGTGTCACTGTATGCGATGCATGGAATTTTTTTCTTCTCGATCTTTCCAAAAGGGTTCTTCTTGGATATTTCCAGGGAAAGATCACAGATTCCTAGGCATGCATCTATAATGCTTAGCCATGCTCTTCCCATTATGATTAGGAAGTCCCCCTTACCATTGTTTACTTGTATCACTAGGAAATCAGCTGGATATGATCAACCACTCATAGTGGTAATGATGTCCTCCACTAGTTCCAAATGGACAATGATGGACTGGTCAGCCAGCTCTAGTCGAATGTTACTCTTCCTTAGTGGAGGCAAGTTCTAGGCTTTGTACATCTCCTGTGATATTAAGTTGACTCCGAAACCTGAGTCCATAAGAGCTTTACATGGTTCATTCCCAGTGACTTGGAGGTAGATTAGAGGACTTCTAGGATCAGAGAATTTCTTGGGAAGGTGGTCCACCTTAATCTAGTCAATAACGGCATGTGTTAACATAACTATGTGTGTTAAGCTCGATTTTTGGGTTGAAGGAGATCCCAAAACTTTATTTGGTACAAAGGTGATTAGATGTTCAACTGCTTGTGATGGTGAGGGCTTAGTTGGATTGTTGGTTCTAAAGAAAGGTCTTTTCGGCATAAGATTATTAGAACCAACTGCAGTTTGAGGATTTGAAGCCCTCGTGACATTGGGTTGTTGCAGTTGAGTGGGGAATACCGCTTGCATTGTTGGAGCGGTTGGTAGTGGAGCTATTGGTGTAAGAGTCATGGATGGGTTCGGAGGATGGTATGCGTGTGATGTGTCTCTCCCATAAGAAGGATTCCTATAGTACTTCCAAGCTTGGTAGTGACATTGTGGGGTAGCGTGACCAAAAGAGTCACTTGGAGAGATTGGTTGCTGCATGTAGTAGCTATATGGATCCGGTTGCCGGTAAGGGTATTGTTGCCTAGGCG
Source organism: Gnetum montanum (assembly GCA_015680685.1). Lineage (NCBI taxonomy): Eukaryota > Viridiplantae > Streptophyta > Gnetopsida > Gnetales > Gnetaceae > Gnetum > Gnetum montanum. Next base: position 40,107 of record MNCI01003654.1, on the reverse strand, counting down.
GTGGCATCCCCCATGACTGTGGGTATTGCCAATGCTGGTGTTGCTCAATAGATTGTGGTGGAGTTCCACTTGAATAATACGTTAATGGTTGGTGAAACTACCTTGGGTTACCTTGGGGATAAGGTAACCAATGGGGTGCTTGCCATTTGTTAAGTCGTGGGTTAAGTGCATACACCCCGGACTCTTGTAGATGTGAGATTATTGGGCAACATCCCTTAGGATGGTCATACTAGCATATTTCACACTCACCATCATTATCCATATCAGAATCCACAACCTCTTCATTGATAGTCATTTTACCCTTACCTTTGTTACGTGCATGGTCCAAATCCCTCTTCTTTTTCTTATCATGGTTACTACTTCGCTCCTTAGACTCCTCTACAATTTTTAAAATAATTTCAAATCTACTATCTAAGGAGTCCCACATCTGATCTACCTTAGCTAACACTTCTGTTGTTAATTTTTGAAGTGACAAGGTTTTCCTACTCACCAACTCTTCGAGCGGTGACTCATCCTCCTCCTCATAGAATCTCACTCCCCTCTTTTGGAGGGAAGGATCGGTTATACTCTTCCACGCTTTCTCTCTTACGTAGCTCTCCTTCTTCCTTAGCTACTTGCTCCAACAATCTATGAACCTCATGGGACCTAAGCTCTGATAATCTCCCTTGGGCATATGTTCCAAGGGTTATCTTGGTTTCATGTCTTAGCCCATCTATGAGATGGCGTAGTTGATCCCGTTGTGCATAACCACGGCCTAGGCAACGATGTAATAGTGCATAATATCGGCCCATGGCAGCATCCAAGGGTTCATGATTGCCCTACTTCCATCCTTGGATCTGCTTTCACAAGTTGGACACTCAGGAGTACATCTGATATTTATCGTTAAACAGTTCTAGCATCGTACTCCACCTTCAAATGGATTCTGGCTCTAAGGACCAATACTAGCTTTCCACTTCTTTTGTGAGTATCCTTGGAAACAACTTTAACTTTTTCCACTCGTTTTCAATGTTCTACAAGGCACAGGCATCGTGAAATGCTTGTCAGTGGTTCTGTGGATTAGCGTTGTATCCCCCCTTAAATCGTGGGATATTATTCATGTCTACTCTCTTGATTCGGCTATCTTTTTGGTGCCTTGTAGGTATTCTAACAGCCTCTGTGATGTCTAACATGCTTTGGGTTGCAAGTAGGGGTTCATCATGGTCATTTCTCTCATGGAATCTGTGATGCCTACGCGATTCCCTACTTTCCCTTCTTCCATGTCATGATTCCTTAGAATGCCCTCGTCCTCGCTCTCGACTCTCTCATCAAGCTCTCTCATTTTGCTTACCCTTATCCTCATGGTTAGGTTTCTTATTGATGAGTGGCAAGGTACCCCTACACTCAACCATACGAAACAAGCATAGCACGTGCAATCCAGTCGAACTCCGCAGACTAAATGCCTACATGCCCCATGGAACACTTGGGGTTAATCATTCGTTGTCTTCCCAAACTTACTTGTATGTGTCACGGTGTATGGTTAAGTAAGTCTGAGGTATATGATTTTTATAGTCTTTTCTGGTTTTTCTCCTATGCTATGAGGTGAAGGGTTAAGAAAGCTAACTAACTCTAACTAATGTCCTAAGTCTAAATTAACTAGCATCAGCATCCATTCCCACTTACTGTACAGACCCTGAACCATGCAACTGTGGCTACCAAACGCTAATCGTTACTAGGATTACCACACGTAACGCATGTGCTCGAAGTGGTCGTACTGAGGCACCTAACTAGGAGGAAAGGGTTGAGAGAATCTATCTTGCCTAAGTGCGATGAGCAACTGATTCCTTGACTATCCGTACACATCCGTTGTGCACGACTACCACTGGGATAACCAAGTGTATATCCTGGATACGCCACTGGGTTACCAAGTACACGAGATGCTCATAATCAAGTCGTACTCATACTGCATGCGACGAGCAGCCGATTCCTTGACTAACCGTACACATCCTTAGATGCTCGTAATCAAGTCATACTCGTATCGCATTCTAGGAAAGAAATAAATAGCAATTAAATAAAATCCTATTCCATGCACTCCAAGGTTTATACAGAAAGCTCGTCTTTATTGCCGTACACAACTTGTGTTCAGGTACAATGTTGCTCGAATAAAGATCCGTTCACTCTAGGACTCCTACTACGAGCGCATGGAAAATAATCTATCTCTAGAGTGATCAAACTACCAGAGTTTTTCTACTTCTAGACCAGGATGGGAAATAAGGGGAGTGCCGCATCTTATTTATAGATTTGGAAATGGACCACGATATCACGTACGTGATATCGCAGGGGACGACGCGATATCGCGGTGCATGCGATATCGCATCTCATCACTTATGACTGCATCCAAACATTGAAGGAGAGGGTGAATGTGATGATGAAGGGGAAGAGGAAGGAGAACCATCACCATGATGATGTTTCCTACCTTCTCTTCGGTGATCTCGACACCGATCGTGATGACGATCAGAATGCTCACACTTATCTTGTGTTTGTGTTCCCTCATTGAACACTTGGTGTTCATGGGAATCAGAACTGGGGTTATGTATCATGGAGCAAAGGTTCTAATACACCACCTCCTCACTATCGTTAGGAGGGGGAACATCATTTTGTGGAGAACCTATTGAAATTGGTTCACCACCCTTAATTTCTCTTATGACGGTCGAAGCATTATGGGGTTCTTTACCCTTTAACGATGTGTGGTAACTCTCCTGCTATGAGTCCCATTCACATTCCACTTTTGTGGGATGGTAGTCCCTTGCGTTGTAATCACATGCAACATACTCAGCGTATAATTGTAACATGCCTATTCGTGCAAAGGCACGAAGGGGCATGTTGGGGGCTGCTCTATCTTGGGGTAACACTATGTTACCCTCCAAGTCTCTCCAATGCAGTTGTTCATCTTGATGGAAGACAAAGGTAAAGTCAGGTATATATTCATCGTGATGAATACACACCACACTGAATTGTTGAGGAACTGGTGGATTTTGGTTATGTGTGTTGTGCCGCCGACTATCTCTAGTGTTGTTCCTAGGCGGTGAAGTGCTTTTGTTTGAAGAACAAGACATTTTAGTCTTGTTCGGTGTGTTGTTTACCGTTATGTTATTTTTCTCCTGATTAACCCTAAGCGTTTGTTTTAGCTCCCAATGATGTGAATGATTTCCTACGTTCTACGTAGCACACAAACAACTAAGTCCCCGGCAACGGCCCCAATGATGAGTGACGAGGTACCCCTACACTCAACCATACTAATACGAGCATCTCACACATGATTCGGTCGAACTCCAAGGACTAAGTACCTACGCACCTTATGGAATACTTAAGGTTAATCAATTATTGTCTTCCTAGACTTACTTGTATTTTCACAATTGTATGGTTAAGTAAGTTTGAGGTATATGATTTTTATGTCTTTTCTCTTTTTAACACCTATGCTAATAGGGAGAGGGTGAAGAGACTAAGTGACTAACTTATATTAACTAAGTTCTAATGATCCTAGCACCAGTATCTATTCCCACTTACCACACACACCCTAAACCAGTGTAACGCTACTGGGATTACCAAATGCTACTTGTGACTGGGTTACCAAGCATTACATACGTGTTCAAAGTGGTCATACTGAATGCACTTAACTAGGAGAGTTAAGGGTTAAGAGAGAATTAATTAACTAAGAAAGCATTTAAACATTTAACAATAATTCAATCCTATTTAGCTTAGTCCATGTACTGCAAGGTTTATCAAAAAATTTCTCTTTATTGTTGTACACAAATGTATGCTCAAGTACAATTTGCTCAAATAAAGATCCATTCACTTTGAGACTCCTACTATGGGCACATGGAAATTATTCTATCTCTGGAATGATAAAACTGCCAGATTTTAGCTAAGGGTCAAGATCTAGATGAGCAAACAAGGCAAAGCTGCCTCTTATTTATAGACAAGGTGACGGGCTGTGATATCGCATACGCGATATCGTAGGGGCCGACGCGATATCGCGTCCCATCGGGCATCATTCAACTTAGTGCTCCAATCCTTTTTAAATCAACTAACTATTCTAGTGATTTCTTGATTAGTTACTTCTTCTTGACCATTTCCTTGGGGATGGTATGGTGTAGTTAATTTCTGATTCACCCCAAGTTGTTGCATTAGATTTTAAATGTATCTCCTATAAAATGTGTTCCATTGTTAAATATGAGCATATGTGGTAGTGCAAATCTATTCACCATGTATTGTTGAAAGAATTTAGTAGTTGTTTTTGGCTATGCAATCTTTGACTGCATCTACTTCTATGCACTTTATGAAATAATCAATTGTCACTATAATGTATAATTTCCCATTGGACTTTAGTGTGATGGGTCCCATAAAATCAATTTCCTAGATATCTAATGGCTCTAATGGCATAATCCATTATTGTAACCCTTCACTTTTTATTGTTACTCCTCCATTGTGTTGGCATCATTCACAATGTTGAGTGAACTTGTGTGCATCCCTAAATATGATAGGCCAAAAGTAGCCTACCATCATCAACTTCAATGTTATTTTGTGCCCTACATAATGATCACCACATGGTCCCTCATGTGCATCTTATAGAGTTCTTTATTAGCTCTCTTCTAGAACACACCATATTATTGGTCTATTAGCACATATCTTATAAATATTTCCATATATTATTTAACTCTATGGAGGAACTATTCCTTTTGTTTCCTATTCCACTCCACAAAAAGCTCTTGTGTAGTGAGATAAGTCAAGTAGTTAGTAATTAATGAATTTTCTATTAAGTTGATGGCCATTGTTATTTTTATAAACAATTTTTTATTGGAAAATTGGTGTGATAATGGTTCATCCTATTCTTGTGGTTTCCATCTTAGTCTTAAAAAACAATTAACTCCAACATTTTCTATTTCTTTCTTATCTGTCATAGTGAGGTGAAACTCCTATAATATCATAAGCCATTGTATCAACCTTAGACTGACTACTAGTTCATTCATCAAAAATCTAATGACACTATGATATGTGTGAATATAAATAGGATAACTAAGCACATAATGTCTAGATTTTTCAAGTATATACACCACAACCATAAGCTCCTTTTCTATAGTGCTATAATTAAGTTGTGCCCAGATAATGCTTCTACTGGTGCAATGTATGTAATATGGTCTTTTTTTTATCATCAAGCTACGTCAATACTACACCTAGTGCATAGTTTGAAGCATTTGTCATAATGTGGAAGGGCTTAGACTAATCTGGAGCTCAAAATATTACTATTTCAATCAGCTTCTATTTCAAAGTCTTGAATACCTTCTCACACTATTTTGTCAATTGGAATGGTGCATCTTTTATTGTAAGCTCTATTGGTGACTTTGCTATCTTTGAAAAATTTTCAACAATTCTTCTATAATATCCTATATGGCCAAAGAATGATCTAACATCCTTAATAGTTTGTAGCCTCTGGGTGATCTTTTAAATGACTCTTATTTTATCCAAATCCACCTCTATTCCTTTTTGAGATATCTTATGTCCCATAACAATACTATCTTGGATCATTTGATGGCTCTTCTATCCATTGAGATTTAGATTAGTTTCAACACATCTTTTTAAAACTTGCTCTAGTTGATTTAATGCTTGTTTAAAGTCTAGTCCATAAGTGGAAAAATCATCCATGAATATTTCCACTCCATTGCCAATTTATTTTTGGAAGATGCTCAATACTAGCCTTTGAAAGGTAGCAAGACCATTACACAAGTCAAAATGCATTTTCTTGTAGGCAACTGTCCCCAATGGATTGGTAAATGTGGTCTTCTCTTAATCTTCTAGTGAAATGCAGATTTGGTTATACTTACTGTACCCATCAAGGAAACTGTATTACTAATGTCTTGCAACAATATTGAGGACTTGGTCAATAAATGATAAAGAAAAATGGTCCTTGAATGTTGTTGAATTCAACATTAATAAGTCAATATAGACCCTTCACTTGCCACCTTTCTTTGGGACCATGACTAAGGGACTGACCCATTCACTATCTACTACTGGATAGATGAATCCAACTTTTAATAGTTTTTCTAATTCTTGGTTGACCACTGCTTTAAGTTTAGGATTCAATCTTCTTTGAGGTTGGTGATGCAGTTTGACGATTGGATCTATATAAATTTGGGGTTGACATATATATGGATCTACACCTATTATCTTGTCATAGGACCATGTGAATGTTGTTGGCAATTTACTCACTACTTTCAATAATCTTCTATTCTATTTTCTATCAATATTTCTATTAATAAGTACTGGTTTCTTGTTATTTAGAAAAGCATACTCTGGTACATATGGTAGGGCTTTCAGTTTGAAAGGTTGTGGTTCATACTTATATGGAATTTCTAGCTATCCCCATTTGATGTTGTCTTCTTTTTAATATGATTGTACATAGGGATGTTTCCTTTTAAACTATTCTAACTTGTTGATTTCTTTAATGTAGGCACTATTGAATGATTCCATGCATATTTTAGACTCTATCTCTTTTTCAATAATCAACTAGTGGATGTCTTCTTGTTTAGTGGCTATTGCATATAGGCATTGTTGCAACCACATGTCTTATATACATTGATTACATGTTGTATTGGTTTCATGTTTTATTCTCCATATTTTCTACACACCATTACATCCATTATTATTGTATGGAATACATGGAACTCAACATCTCTATACGATTTCAACTTCATTTTCCTTGGAAATTTCTAAGGACAAGTCTCTAATCCGTAACTTAGCATCCATAGTGCTAATCCATGCTCTTCCCATGATTATAGGAAATTCTTTCTTATTTTTTCCCACGTATATGACAATAATATTAGTAGGATAGGACCAACAACTTATGATGGTAATGACATCATTCACATTAAAACACCATGAAATCTAGACTATGGCATCCTAACTGCATATTTTTGCTAAGTTTTTAGACTACACTCAACACTAGTTGAGAGCATAGTTAGCCTCTCGTGGAGAGCATAGTCAACATGAAGGCTAGTTTTTGTAATTTTTTCTAAGTGTTAAGACTACACTCAACCCTAGTTGGGAGTGTAGTCAACCTCTCATGGAGAGTGTAGTCAACCTCTCATGGAGAGAGTAGTCAACACAAAGGCCATTCTATCACAATTTTGGCTAAGTGTTGAGACTCTACTCAACCCTAGTTGGTAGCGTAATCAACCTCTCATGAAGAGCATAGTCAACCTATCATGGAGAGCATAGTCAACACAAAGTCCAATTTTTACAATTTTTTCTAAGTGTTGACACTATGCTCAACCTTAGTTGGGAGCATAGTTAGCATCTCATGGAGAGTGTAGTCAACATGAAGGCTAGTTTTTGTAATTTTTTATAAGTCTCAAGACTATGCTCTCCACCAACCCAACACAGAGTTAGCCTATCATGAAGAGTGTAGTCAGCCAGAATAGTCTCCAGTGGCTTCCACCTCACAACAAAAGCACTCAGCTCAACTCCAAGATGTAGTCAACTCATCTTCGATGAGTGCAGTCAACAAAATACTTCTTTTTTGCATCCCCTTTTGCCCCAAAATTGTAACTACACTCAATCCCATCTAAGATCGTTGAGAGCATAGTCCCATAGAGCGTAGCATCTAGCTTTCATTTTTTAGGTACCTTGTAATCTTCTCGGCACACACATGTAGTTGGCAGCATAGTCACAGTCTCATAGTCTTGCAAAGTCTAGTAGAGCACAACAAAGCACAACACCACCAGCCCAGTGGAGAGCGTAGTCCCAATTGTCCCCTCCACCACGTGGTAGCCATCTTGAATTTTCCACTAACCCTAGACCTATAACACACCCTTAAAGTTTTTGGGGTTGGCAAATCTAGGTTGGCAAATTGAAGGGTTGGCAAATCTAAGGAGTGCTTGGGAGAAAACCAAAGGCATTTTGGTAAATAAAGGACAAGAAAAGTTGTAGACCATCGCAGACCCCCGTAACCTAGTAGAACACCATAGCCAATAATACACCACAGCAGCCAACCTAGTAGATGCAAACACCTTAGTGGAATGCCAATCTTTGTGGCTAGACACCTAAGAGACTTTGACTATGCTCTCCACTGTGCCAATTATACACCATGTACATTCTAACCCCTTTTGGTGTTAACTATGCTCAACCTCATTTGGGATGGTGTTCTACTTCTCTCTCTCTCTTTCTTTACATTTTTTGCACTTCACTTGCATTTTTTGTTGTTTACTATGTTGAGGCAATGGTCTACATGCATTAACACTATCCACTTTACTAAAACTCTTGACTATGCTTGACCCCACTGACATCATTAACACAGTAAACACCACTTGCACACTTAATACTATTTTGTATCACCACTATGACTAACCATGCTACACCCCTATTACATTCTGTAAGTCCATATTCAATTGCCTAGATCATACAGGGCACCCTAACTCTACCTCCAATAGGCCCTTGCGTGGATTTGAGGTTAGGCTATGCACCCATGGACCTCAGTGTTCCAGCCACCGACATTTTAGATCATTATAGTTTCTAGTGCTAGAAGGAGGGCCAAACCACTTTTTTAGACTCCATTGTGGTTGTCTTACATGCTCTCTGCATTGCAATTATCTATAAACCTGTTGGTGTAGATTGGACCCCATAGTCGGTTCCCTGGAAACGCTGCGTAGAAACCCAAATCACACTTGATTCCATTGTTCCTAAGTTTCCATTCTTTTCAATTGGAGTCTATTCATCTCCAGCATAATCAGCGTAGTCAGCTCTCCTATGAAGAGCATAGTTAATGTGGTCAATGGTGTTAGTTGGGATAGTCAGTTTTAGCATAGTTCACTATGTTTCACAAACACCAATCCTTGCAATCCCCTATTGCAACCCAATCTACAATCATGAATCTAGATCAACTTTCGATGTTAGTGTTAAACACACTTGACATCTTGCCCATCCAACAAGAGACCAGGATTGACAACCCTACTAGCCTCATAATGGCAAGACCAAGGTAATTCCTCAGGTTATGTGGTTCAGACCCAGAATACACTATGCTAACCAATGAGCAGTATAACTTTATATGCACAAATATTCAAGCAAGGTTACCTATAGATTACTCTAACATGGAGGAAAAACGAAACTATGAACTAATCCACTAAGACAAACAGGAGTATATCCCTTTCTCATTCGATATCATCTCACTCACAAAGACTAATGCTAAGCTAGCTCATCTGAGTAGGTGAGCACAATGTAGAAATAGATTATGGGGAAGCCCTATAGGAGAAAGAGGATGAGTTTGAACCTCACTTTGAGCACAAGGACTCCTTTCATATCACCTTTCAATGAGAAATTCCTAGTTTGGCCCCTCCTTAGTTTAGTTCACTCATTCTCCTTGAGATGGTTAGAGCACTAGCATCACCTTCCCACTCCAGTGGGCCTAGGTTAACACCTATAGTAGCAATGCATTAGACAAAATACATGCATTACAATGTAGTAGCTCCCTTTAACTTTTCCTTCGTGGCATTATTGTATCCCATTCAGCCATTGTTACTTGTGGTAATCATGTTAGCTCAATCATATGTTCACACAGGGCATGTCCCTAGGTCCCAAACAACTTAGGCACCCTACGCCTTACCTTCAATGTTGACCCAACCCATGCGTGCATCACTTGCCCCAATCACCATGCCCATAGCATAGCCAATGCATCAAGCTCATCATGTACTTTTGCAACCAGTGACCAGGTCATGGACTACATAGCTAAGCCAATAGCAAATAGCATAACCAACTCAGTCAACTGGAGCATCTCAAAACTTAGACCAGGCATTCTAGTTTATCCAAAGCTTAATCGAAGAGATGAAGCAACTCAAAGTTACCTCCTCTGAAACTTTCAAAGTGGTGGACTTCTACTAAGATGATCCTATAAGTCCTAGGGTCCCACCTCTAGCTCTTTCAACTAGGGTCCCACTACCTTAATTCACCAAATACAATGGTGAAAGAGATCCCAATGCATATCTAGTCACATTTAGATCTAGGTGCCTCCTAATGCAAGCATGTCCACATGCCATCATGTGTGTGTTCGCCATGTCATTGATTAGAAAAGCATTAAACTAGGATTGAGAACTACCCAGAGGCTCTATCTCCTCTTTGGAGAACCTATTGAGCCAATTTGTAATGCACTTCAAATATAACTTGAAGCCAAAGGCAACCTTAGACCAACTAATGCAAGTCAACCAAGGCCACCTAGAGCCTATGCAAAAATTCATCCAATGTTGGAGTGCCTCGTTAAATGAAATACGGTAGCCCATAGCTAAAGTGCATCTCCTGGCCATTTTTAAGAATGTAGTTAATGACTTCATAAAGTAGAAACTATATTACCCAAGCTTGTAGTCTATAAGCTAGGCCTTGGCCCAGACCAAGAGCATAGAGGATGCAGTAGAAGCTAGCAAGGACCCAGCCTATGTGGCCTACAAAATCTAGCATTTAAGGAGAGACAAGGACAAGGGAAAGTAGAATACAATGGTGGCAACTGTAGCCAAGGAGGCCAAAGCAACCAACTAGGGGTTGACGACTAGGCAGCCCAAAGCCTCAACTAATAACAAAGCTACCAACACTAGTGCCAAGGCAACCAACCAGCCTACATCCTCGGTGGCCACAACACAAGTTGTTCAAAGGTCCAACTTTGAGCACAAGCATCGTTCTAAGCATACCTCATTGTTACTAAAGCCTTCAAAGCTATTAGACCAACTACTAAAATCCAAACACATCCAATACAAGAAAATGTGTGAGGATGCCTGCAAAAAACATGATAGATACTACAAGTTGCTAAGAAACCTCACTTTGGTAAAGCCAAATGAGCCCCCAATCCCAAGACATTTTAGGTTGGATTGATTCTGTCATTACCACTAGTTGCCTAGCCATAACACGGATTTTTTCCTAGCTTTACAAGATTACCTACAAAGGATATTCGATAGTGGTGAGCTAGTGCTTGACATTGCAAACCCAGTCAAGCCCCAAAACCAGTCTGTAAGGGTGTATAATGACCCTTTAAACGTAGATGATGCTAGCTACATCATAAATGCTATTAACATTGATGATGGTCTAGAGCCAACACGACAACCATTTGTGGTCTGGGTACCCTCTGGTAGTGCAAGGTTCCCCTCAGCCCACAAAAGTTCGAGGCCCTTCTTCACTATCAAACCACCTTGAGCACCCACAACATCCTTTGTGGTTAGGATCCCACCGCACGTCACATCTGCTACAACTAGTCAGCCATCCTTTGTTGTCAAAGTACCCTAACATGCCAACTCCTCACCTATCAAAAGCCCAGTAGTAGGCAATGCATCAGTCCCTTCCCTTCCAAGGGCCAATCTCACTAGCAACATGGGTAGACCCCCTAGGTGGCAACACAAGGAACCCAATGAATGTCTCACAGACAAGATGATTAGGCAACATCAAGATCAAAGAGTTCTAGGTTTGCTAAAACTAGTTTCCATATCTACGGTCCCATGGCAAAAATAATTGAAGAGGCCATAACCAACAAATTGCAAGGGAGCACTAAGGCATGTAAGCAGTCTAAGAAAACAAAGCCTAAGTTTCCTTTGCAAGAAATCTACCTCTTCGACCGCATGAAAGAAGTTAAGGTCAATAAAAACGTGGTTGGTGGTAAAGACTTCATGGACGCATTAGCCCAAGTTAAGCAAGCACTTAAACAAAAAAATATGATATTGAGCTTATATGACCTGATCATGACCTCCTCTACCCACCATGAAGCACTAGTACAAATGTTGACCTACATTTGTATTATGGAGGATATCCTTTCAAATGAGAACTTCATCCATGCAGTGATGTTGCCTCCCACGTCACAAGTATCAAGTTCCACATCCCTAACATTTCATGATGAAGCAATTAAGGTTAATCCTAAGAAGGGCAAGGTCATAATAGCTCCAATGTTTATTACCATATGCATTGGGAAATTCATGATTTGCAAAGTGCACGTTGATGATAGAGCAGCCACAAACACAATACCATATACTATTGTGAACAAGCTAGGCCTCACAGACCAAATCAAGCTAATGAAAACCACGTGCTTGAAATCCTTCAATGGATCACGTGTCATTGTCAAGGGCATTGTAACTATAACTTTTGTAGTAGTAGAGCAATTTCCCATCATTGCTAAATTTCTTTTCATCGAAGAGATGCTAGGCTTTAACTTGATATTAGGAAAACCTTAGTTGACCCAATTATGAACCATCTCCTCTCTAATTCATCAAGAGATCCACCTCCTATACAAAGGTGGTGAAGTTATCATCCACTATGATAACGCCATCCCTTTGGCCATCAACAACATAGGTATGGAGTAAGGGTCAGAGGTTAAGTTTCCTAATGATGCACCCATGGTAGACAATAAAATGCATGAGGCAAACCCACTCAAAAAGGTCGTAGAAGCTAATGAATTCCCAAAGGATGCCCTTTGAGCAAAGTTGCCCTTTGACGTAGCAAGCAAAGGTCATGTGGAATACTAGGTAGTGCAAACCAGGCCCTACACGCCCCCTAACCTACACTAAGTTAGGAAGCAAGTACATGACTAAGGTATCCCCGTAGCTGAAAATGCACCAAGTGCTTACCCGCTATTCACTTCTACATGCCCGTATCTTAGTCTATGCTTATGTTGCATTGGTGTTGCATTAGATTAGCATTGTAGCATGTTATTTACATTTAGTTTAATTACTTAGATTATGCATTTATTTGCTTTGTTTACACATTCATCCACTTTATTCATGCATTTTCTTGTTAGTTTACACTTTTGTAGTTATTCCTTTAATGCATGAAAAACCTTTAAAATGCATACAATTCATAAAAGCCAAAATTACAAAAAGAGAGGTAGCAATATGCAACTTGCTATGGCCCTAAACTGGCTACATGGTGAGCTGCTATGGCCTCAAACTGGCAATGTTGTTCCCTAAAATGGCCTAAAACTATCACTTATCAAACATTGGCTATAGCCCAGAATGACCTAAAACTACCACTATCGTTGTGGGTTGGAATGGCCTTAAACTATCACCCTTGAACTATCACCGTGGCCCAGAATGGCCTAAAACTATCGCTTCTAAAAACAATTGTTGTGGCCCAAAATGGCCTAAAACTATCACTTATAATCCCTTTGCAGAGGCCAGGGATGGCCTTAAACTATGGTTATGATCCACTATGGCCTTAAACTGGGTGACTTCATGGCTCGCTACAGCCTTAAATTGGCAACACACAGTCCAAAATTGCTAAAAACTAGCATCAGCTCTCCTGTTGTGGCCTTAAACTAGCATGGGATCCATCAAGGCTTTAAATTAGCAATAGACTCACTATGGCTTGCAATAGCCTAGTATTACTATGGCTTACAATGGCCCAAACTCACATACTCATAGAAAATGCAATTAGATCATCATATAAGGATAAAAGTTTACAAATTCCATTTAGCAAACAATCATCCATAGCAAATGTAATATGAATAGTAATACATAACATGAATAGCATCACATAGTAAAAATGAATCAAAAAGACCCAATAGAAAGTGCATCTGGTCATACTTAGCCAATAGCGCTAGGTGGGAACAGAGGTTCTGCTTCCTCCACTAGGTTTCAGGGGCCTGCAGCATCACCTAGTACCTACTACAACCATTAACAAATATGCATGATTAGTAAACAAGCATACATTACATGAGCTAACTCAAAACATAAAAAACTAACATAGTAGAAACTATCCTGGGAGGGTCCCACATTGATGAGTTTTGGAGGTAACTTTCCAAGGTCAACCTCTAAGTGATGGAGGATCTTAACTTCAAGAAGTTGCATCTAGTCTTCCTAGCCAAAGTCAATACTTGCAAGGGTCTTGCCTTTGTCCACAGTAGTCCATGTAGGTTGTTTCGTAAAAATGTAGCAAAAGAGGCCTCTCCAGAGGGGGTGATGATTTGTTTCTTGAGAGATTAACTCATGACAGTATGTTGTGTGAACAAGTCATATGCCTACTTCCCACTGGTCACCTCAAGAAACATCTTAAGGTGGTAGTGTTTGGTAGACTCTTTCTTGTACCATCGTAGGTACGCATCATGCTCTCACTTATACTAATGCTTGTGATTCTTTTACATCTATCCCCACTAATAAACCTTTGTTCTATAATTCTTCCAATCCTAATTCTTCTAAGCAAGTAAATCCATCTAGAGGTGCTACTCTACCACCTCCCATGTGGCCTTATTCTTACCTCTAAGAGCTATCTAGTACCTAGTGTACTTAATCTCAAAGGCACACCAAGTGCCATTTCCCCACAATCTAGCCAGTATGAAGTCATATTTGGATTGAAGATCCTTCATCTTCTCATTGTGGCTAGTCATCCTCTCTTGTAGTTCATGCATGCATTTCCATAGGTGCTCATTAGAGTGCCTACAGATCCATAACAACTTCGCACAAGAAAGCATGCACTTGATAGATGTCTCGTACATGTGATGAAACACATGATCAACTTTAGAAGGAAGGTCAAGTCGAGAGTCTACCCTTGCCACCTTGCTCAGATCCCACTATAGCTTAGGACCTATAGGCATATAACAACCAATCAATCTCAGCTAAAAACTAAGCATTTAAGCAATAAGCAGGATCGCATGGAATGGAATAACACTACATGCATACCTAGCTTTGGGTTCGCTTGTCGCAAATAGTCCACCATGTCCTCAACAATAGCTTCCATGAAGGCAAGTTTATCTAGCATCTCTATCCATGGCTTTATGTAGTAGGTAGATGTAGGACCGCTAGTGGAAATATCTGACATTGTAATACAACAATGCAATTAGCACATGACCTAACATAGCTGAAGATACCAAAGTAAACAAGAGAAGAAAAATGGTAATAAAAGTAAATTACCTAGCAAGTCCTTAGGCGTGAGTGTAGGGAGCTCACCTAGCTACATACCATCGACTAAAGTGTCAAAATCACCCCTATTGGGATGGAGCAATCCCACTTCTTCTAGCTACCAAAGGGCCTCTACTACCTTGTGAAGCTCATCTCCATGAGCTACTTCCTCCGCCACTACTTTGCCTGCTACTCTTGCATCCCTTTCTTCTCTTTCTACAACTAACACACATATGCGTAAGGCAAAGTATCATTAGCAAACTAACATTATAACATAAAAAGTACATGCATAAATACAACCAAAGCATCTAGCATCTATGGATACTAACCTACAACATCCTCACACAAATCTCATAGCCTAATGCGAATCTTTTTGCTACTTTCCTTCTTGATATCAAGGGCAGCCTCCTCTTGAGGACGCTGCCTCTTGATCTTGGCCTTAGATGGCCCCATCGTCTCTGCTATGTAGTGATCCATCTTGCTTACATCCCTAGTACCAACTGGATGACCCTCACCCACACTATCGCATGAATAATGTGAGTGTCCCATAGGGACCTTAGTTGTTATTGATAACAACTCATCGATCTCCTCTAGAGGGTTATATGCACATGAGGTTGAAAAAATATGTTTGACCCATAGCTAGGACACTACTCACAGTCCTACACCACCCATCATCCATCATCCCACATAAGTAAAAGCTCTACAAACCTTCACAAGTATCCTACAAAGAATAAAAATTCAATGTGGAACCTTCCCTGGAGGTTGAATCAAAGCTAAGAAATCTCTGCATGTAAGCCCATGGCTATGTATGTAGTCCAATTGAATCTTGTACCCTCTAGCAGCACCTCCTTGATCACCTGTGCCTATTCCAACCCTAGGATCTTTCCTTGGGAGAGCAACTTAAGAAAGGCATGAGTGCAGAATAGAGGGTAGAGCTCCTACACCTCAAGCAACTACACATCTTTGATCAATATGCCTTTGTGAGATCGAGTGACTCCCAACCAGTCCTCAATCTCCTCTCTGTATTCCACCTTCCTGCTAGCCTTATAAACAATCATCAAGTCATAAGTAGGAATGCCAAACAGATCAATGAAGAAATCCTTGTTGAGGTCCAGCACTACCATCACACTGCGCACCCAGGTGACAAACCTCCTAACATTGCTACTAAAGGAGTCAATGATGGTGACCATTTCATCCACCAAGATACTCAAGCTAAGGGCCAAGAATAGGTCCATTAACCTAGCACATGTGAGCTAAGATATCAATGCAGCTGATGCTCTATGGCATAGCCAATGTTGTGCACCTTCCACATCCTTGTATTTCAGGATAAGGGTGGCCTCTGTGAAACCCGTGGTGACCATTGTCACCTTAACTAAGTTAACAATCATTGTAACACCAAGCAAAAAAATTCTAGCATCACATAAATAAGGTGAACTGAAAGGCACACACATAAGCACAAAATGTAGATATGTACATGGCAAAAACAGAGTGTGAGACAGGGTGCAAACACCTCATCAAAGTTAATCTCACTAGCAACCCACTCCTCATCTAACCAATCATGGATCCTACATTGCTCGTATGTCTTCGGGTGATGGGAGATATAGGTCTCCAGATCATGTTCTATCTACTCAATCATGGTTGCTCAAATGTTCATGCTAGATGAAAAAACCTCTAAGGCAATGCGAGTTAGGGCTAGAGCATATAGATCTTCATGTAGGCCATCTTCATCAACTCAAAACCTAGTGATCAAACATAGAACCATTAGCAATTTAACATGAGAAAGTAGCAAAAAATGCTACATGAAATATAGAAGCACTTACCCTCTGATGTAGTAGAGGGTTCAAGGTAGGTTTTGGAATAGAGTATGCAACTGCTACACAACAAAAAGGGTGTTGTTCTTATTATAACAAGCAAACCCCATCATGCACCATACTCTAGATAACCATCGAATGCCCCTAGGACCTCTACCTAATCCTCCCATCCTATCAACATTGGCAATGGATTCATCTAAGATGAACTTTAGAATGTTCCAATTTGTCCCAGGTACCAACATCTTAGTGATAGCACTCACAACCTCAACCACCAAGTGTGACCACATGATCTCACTAAACTACTACAATAGGTACTCTAGAAGCTCTCAAGCTCTTAGCTGGATCCATACTAGTTGATAATCTACTCACATGTTTAGTGTAAGGGTGTTGGGAAGAGGTTTGCTCATGCAAAATAGGATGCCCATGAGCTCAACTATGATCAAAATGGATTTCAGCAATACCCTACAATCATTGATCAATAGGTAAAACATTAGTATACACACAGATGTAAAATTTTGATATACATAATATATTATTAACATAAATTATCATAAAATAGCAAAAATGCCTAACTTTCACAATACACCTTGGGGCACCGCAAGTGTAGGACGTTGATTAACTCATTCATCGTGCTTGGCACTCACTAAGGTATAGCACATCTTATAGGATTAATAGTACGTTTTTGCAAGTTTAGCACTACGTGTTACAAAATAGCACCATGCATAGTTAGCAAAAAATTTTCTAACTCTGGACTACCCCAATGGAGAGCATAATCCCAAAAAAATAGGCATTTTGGCAAACACTATGACCTTCAAAAGAAACAAGCATTTTAGCAAACACTTAGCGAACTACACTCCCAATGCATAGAGAGCATAGACCCATGGTTGTGGAGAGCATAATCTTCCCACAACACCATGCTTATCATACTCAATAGGGCCCCACCTTGCCTCTTTTCCACCCTAGCATGCAGCACCCCTCATCGCTACTAAAAAAATAGAAAAAGAAGAGAAACACACACAAGCCTCCAATGCCAATCACAACCATAGCCCCTACGGCCGCGCTATGGAGCACAACAGCAGCCACAACCCCTGTGGCTATGCCTCAAAGTAGCCCTAAGCCCCATAAAAAAATTTTAACATTACAGTAAAGACCTACCCCCCATAATGCCTGCCATGGCTAGAACTCCTGCACCAATCATAGCTACACCATGAGGAACATGATGACAACCACAATGCACAAGGTGTAGGGCCCTAAGCCTTGTGCTGAAGAGGAAAAAGCTCAACCCCTACACCATACACAAGAAAAAATGAAATAAAACAATGTGCAATGGTAGTTGTAGGCCCTTGTGGCTGCATCGTGCTATGCAATGATGACCATTGCCCCCTAGCATGTCAAAACCCTAGTGCATCAAAACCCTACAAGTGCCAAAAACCCCACATGCAACCCTAACCCATGCACAACCCCAAACCATGTGCTATCCCAGAATAAAGCAAAATAGAAAAAAAAAACAAAACAAAACCCATCACCACACCCTCCCTACCAGCGTTCAATGACAACCATGGCCCCCATAACCGTGTCACACACCACATGTGTAAAGCCTAGACCCCAATCAACCCCAAAGGGCCAAACAAAAGTAAGAAAAAAAATAACAATGTAGCAATGCAAAACCTCATCTCCCTTCCTCATGCCATCACAACCCAAATAAGTCTCCAAGACCTAAATAGGGGCAAGAACCCTCCCTGTTGCCACCCCCTCCCTATGGTTGTGCCATGCTACAGATGGCGCATAGTTGCAATAGGGTGCACAAAGCGACATCATTGGACTAAGCTCCCTAAAACCCCCAAAAGCCTTGTTAAAAGAAAAAACCACAATCAATAAAAAATCCAAGCAAATGGGCAAAGCGTAGTAGATGTACTCGGCTAACGCAAATGGCCTTCTCTCCTCCACGCATGCTTATGGTAGATGCCTTAGTGCTCTCTCTCCCTTGACAATGTTCGCTAGCCATAGTGAGTGTGTGCTTTGGCGCATCATCTTTCCCCAACTATACCCTCCACTAACGGAAAAGGCAAAAGTAGCAATAAAACTACACTCCCAACATCATGGTGAAAGGATAAAATGACAAGTTACCATGGTCAAACTATACCTATATACCCTCCCAAGTTCATTTAATGACCTACCAATCCAGGATTTCACTCACCACCAAACACCCAATGGAGAGTGTAGTTGGGTGAGAGCATAGTCAACCATATTGAGCCTAAAAAGATGATTTTTTGCTACCCTAAAAATGCACAAGTTAATTCCACTCCCTATCATGACTCTCCCTCCTCAAAATGGCATGTTTGTCACATCCATGGCCTACTATGGACTAAAACTAGCGCAAACATGTTTACCTTCCATGGTAATTTTCATGCATACTTAAGTAAAGTTTATTGGATTGCTTTTCTCATTCATGAATTATTATTAACTTCATCAAACATGCCACTTGACATTTTTTTTGTTTATTTTTTTAGGAACATAACATGGCAATGCAAGAGCAGATCCTCTCACCTTTGGTCCTCATTGCCTAGATCTCAAGCCTACAACCTACAATGAATACATAACATCCATAGAAGCACCACTAGATTGGCCTGACCATCTAGTTAAGGCTCTTGATCTAGAGGTAGGGGATCTCACAGAGGATCCCCTCATTGAGATCCCTATGGCAACACATAATGGCGAGGCAAGAATACTAAAACTGAATTCCTCGCTAGAATCTAGCATGCTCAAGACATCGCTAGAGTGCATAATGATAACACTAGATATTTGCATGGTCATACAAGGACATGACAGGCCTAGACCCCCAACTAGTCCAACACAACATCATCCTCAATCCCTGCATTAAACCAGTTAAAAAAAAAGTATGCAAGGTTTGACCTAAGGTGGCGTTGGTAGTCTATGATGAGATCACTAAGCTTTACAAAGCTGGTTTCATCTGGGCTATTGACTATGTAGACTAGTTCTCCAACATCGAAGTTGTGCCCAAGAAAAATGGAAGTATACACATTTGCATAAATTTTTGGGATCTAAATAAGGCAACCATCAAAGATGACTTTTTGTTGCCCAGTATTAATCAACTGATCAATACCATGGCTAGACACACCTCGTTGTCCTTCATGAATGGATCCTTGGGTTACAACCAGATTAGGATCAACCCTAAGCACCAACTCAATACAACCTTCATGACTCCTTGGGGTACGTTTTGCTACACGATGATGCCTTTTCGTCCAAAGAATGCAAGAGGAACATACCAATGAGCAATGACCTACATCTTTAGCAACTACATGTTAAGTTTTCTCAATGACTATGTACATGATATAGTAGTTAGTCCAAAGCGGCCCACAACCATGCAAATGACTTAGACTTAGTGCTTAACATTTCCTAAAACATGAGCTTAGTTTAAACCCCAAGAAGTGTGTTTTTGGTGTCAAAATAGGTAGGATGCTTGGCTTTGTAGTATTTGAAGCAAGTATACACATAGATCCTAACAAGGTTAAGGCCATCTCCAACTTGGCACCACCAGCTAACCTTAAGGAGTTACGAGGCTTGCAAGGTAGAATACAATTCATATGTAGGTTTATTGCCTAGTTAACTAACAAGCTACAACCAATGCAACATTTACTCAAGAAAGGAGCCCACTTCAAGTGCATAGCCCAGTGCCAACAAGCATTCAACAACATTAAGCAAGAGCCAGCACAATTACCTACAATTCACCGTATACAAGGAGATAAGCCTTTTTACATCTACCTTGCCACTTCTGACACATCCATTGTTTCTTTGCTTTGCCAAAAGTGAGATGGTGGCATATAGATCCTGATCTACTACCTAAGTCATGCATTAGTAGCCCATGAAATGAGATACAATGCCATGGAGAAGTATTTCCTTACCCTAGTTTTCTCATTAAACAAGTGCAATAACAACATACTCAGAGCTATAATAATGAATATCTATGAAAGTAGTTGCACTACACACTAGAAAGAAATAATAGTGGAGTTTGACCTGCATTATGTTGTGCAAGCCTCAACAAAAGGTCAAGTTATAGCCACACAACTCAATAATAACTACAAGGCACTCCTGCATTTTGATGGAGCTTCAACCTCTTGAGGGGGTAGCATCGCTACTATTATGACATTTCCCTCTAGGGAGATATGACCCTTCACATATTGTTTTGCATTTCCTTGCACTAACAATGTGGTAGAGTACGAAGGTCTCCTCAAAGGCATCCTTGTAGCATGCAACCTAGGAATCCAATGCATAGTGACCCAAGGTGATTCACAACTAGTGGTCAATCTGGTAGTAGAGGTTTACACCTACAAAGCACAACATTTCAACTTTATTGTGACCTGGCAAAACACTTGCTCCAACACTTTGCAGTTGCTACTGTTCAACATGTTCCTTTACAGCAAAAATGTCATTGCCAACATACTTGCAACATTTACCCTTAGCATAGCACCTAGCATGTTCAATACATTGCCTAACTTAATGGGGGATCGCACTGCACCTATTACGCAAACCATCAAAGATGCATCCATAGCCATAGTTAGTGCCACCCATGCAAAAGAGTGGTACAATGATATCAAGGTGTACCTTCTAGAAGGTGAGCCCTTGAAACACCTAACTATTGCTCAAAAGGACATAGTACGTAAACATTCATAGTAGTATATCATCATAGGTGATAACACACTATGTTGCAAATCCTACGATGGAATACTACTAACTTGCATAAGTGAAAACAAAGCAAAAACAATCATTTAGATAGTCCACAAAGGACTATGCAGAGGTCACATAGCACCTAGGATAATGGTAGCAAAAATTAGATGGCTAGGCTACCATTTTCCTTACATGGAGAGCAATTGCATATAGAAAGTTAAAACGTGCAACACTTATTAGCGGCATAGTAATTTAATGCACTTGCCACCAAATGAATTGCATACAACACAAATCATGTGGTTGTTCCAACACTGGGGCCTAGACATCATCGAACCCATAACACCTAAATCCTCCATAGGGCATAGCTTCATAATAACTAGAACAAAATATTTCACCAAGTGGGTCAAAGTTATTTCCCTTAGGAAGATGACATCGCAGCAAGTTTGCAAGTTCATGTTGGAAAACATAGTGGCTCATTTCAACTTGCCCATAACCATAGTGACAGACAATAGACCATAATTTAGCAACACTGAAACAAAAGCCTTTTTTGAGCATTTCGGCATCAAGCACTCCTTTTCATTGCCATACTACCCTTAGGCAAATGGCCAAGCAAAGGCCACCAATAAGGTTATCATTAACCTCCTAAAGAATATGCTAAGCAATAGCAAATGATGATGGCATGAGCAACTAGTCTACGCACTTTGGGCCTACTGCATGACACATCAAACAACAATAGGTATGACATCTTATAGCCTCATCTACAGATCTAAAGTAGCTTTTCCACTTAAATTGTAAGTTCCATCACTCTGAGTAATCCTCTCAAACTTCATTGATGAAGGTCAGAACAACGAGTTGAGAACCGGAGATCTTGACTCAATGCGCATGCATACACTTGATCACATTGAGTGGTATCAAGAATAGCAACAACAAAAGCATCATCATAACCAGCATCAACGCCTGATTAAGAAGGGGAATCTAATCCTTAAGGCCGTTCATGAACCCACAAATAAATTCTCAACTAACTGGGAAGGGCCTTTCTTGGTCACTAAGGCCTATGGCAATGGAGCATTCAAGCTTGCTAATCAAAATGAAAATGGGTTTGCCAATCCAATGAATGGTTCACACTTGAATCCATACTATATCTAGCATGCAGTATCGCACATTAATAAAGTAAGATAAGCATTCATTTGTTATGACGTTAAACTAGCATAGCTTGTCTACTACAATGTTAAACTGATAGAGAAGTCAACTATGACTATAAACTAGCATAGCTTGTCCTTGGGACATGATGTTACACTGGCACAACGCATCTACTAAGACTATAAACTAGCAATCCACCATGACTTTAAACTAGTAGTCTACCACAACTATAAAGTGGCACAGTTCACCTGCCAAGACGTTAAACTAGCATAGAGAAATCTGCTAGGACTATAAACTAGCACAACATGGTCTATTAGGACCTTAAAATGAGCCCAACAATCTACTAGGACTATAAACTAGTAAAGCCATGGTCTACTAAGACCTTAAACTAGGTTCATGTTAATAACTTTTTCCCTCCTTCTACAAGCAAGCGACCAAGCATACCATAACTCTCCTCCTACACCAAGTGAGCAAGCACACTACAGTTCTAGAGTAAAGCACTTGCAACCTGTGTAACCTGTGTTGCTCATGTGACCTTCTACATTTTGTCACATTCAATCTATTTTCATTTATGCCTTGTGTAATTTTCTTGTCTTCTTGGAGTTGTGTTTGTAGGATGAAGCCCCAAGTAGTCATGCAAAGGCACATTTCATCATAGCAGCAAGTCACCACATCACTTCGATATGCCTGATTGGACTAGCTAAACCTCTCAAGAGTGCATATCCTTATTATTCCATTATAGCCTACTCACATCTATTCCTATATCCTGATACCCTTTGATTCCTTGAATAGCACTGATTGCAAACATGTTTTATGCTCACATGCTATGACCATATGGCATCCTCTTCAAATCAAGCTTCAAAACCCAAGGTAGAAATAACATAAATCATCCTATGGGGAGCCTCTATCGGTCGATCAAAGTACTAGTGGATGTAACATAAGTCATCCCAGGGAGGAAACACCTATTGTACAAATGTGATGCAATTTCACAAATAACAAAGCAAACCCCATCTAGTGACATGCAACCCACTTGATGGAAAGCACCTCACAACAAGCATGTAGTAACATGCAGAGCCTAAAGAAGGTTCACCCCACCAAAAAAAAGGAAAAAATGGGGGAAGCACATCACCAAGCAATCCCATAGAAAAGTAGTTTCACAACCAGCCAGCCTTAAATCTACACCTTGACTCTCTCACAAACACTCCAATGAGAGATCAACATTTTCAAAGGCAGGCCACTCTAGTGCCATGGTCACCATCAGCCATGATGTCTTTGTGTCATAACATTCTGCTTGTACCTCATCTTTCCTTTTATCCTTAGCACATCACCTATACCTTTTACTCCCACTTCTCACCTACTATCTAGCATACCACTATTTACAACACTCTTGGGCATGGTGCAACAACATCCGATTAGGTACTGAAGAGCAATGTTGGTGCTAAGTCTGCTGTGGTGTTTTGTTGTTCTTTATCAATGTCTCTTGGGCCACTCCTCCAGATGTCAACAAAGAGTGGCCAATGAAACACCACCAAATCTAGACTATGGCATTCCAACTGCAAATTTTGGCTAGGTGTTGAGATGATGCTCAACCCTAGTTGAGAGCATATTCAGCCTCTCGTGGAGAGCATAGTTAACACGAATGCCAATTTTTGCAACTTTTTCTAAGTGTTCACACTATGCTCAACCACGATTGGGAGCATAGTCAACCTCTCATGGAGAGTGTAGATAGCACGAAGGCTTGTAGTTTTTTCTAAGTCTCAGGACTATGCTCTTCACCAACCCAAAGTGTAGTCAACCTCTTATAGAGAGCATAGTTAGCCAGAATAGTCTCCAGTAGCCTCCATAGCATAGCAATGGTGCTCAGCTCAACTCCAAGATATAGTAAACTCACCTTTGGTGAGTGTAGTTGGCAAAATACTTCTTTTTTGTATGCCCTTTTGCCCCAAAATTGTAACTACGCTCAACCCCATGCAAGATCATAGAGAGCATAGTCCCACAGACTATAGTCTCTAGCTTTCATTTTTTAGGTACCTTGCAATCTTCTTAGCACACACATGTGATTAGCAGTGTAGTCATAGTCTCGTAGTCTCACAGAGTCTAGTAGAGCACAGAAAAGCACAACACCACCAACCTAGTGGAGAGGATAGTTGGATGAGAGTGTAGTTCCAATTGTCTCTTCTACCACATGGTAGCCATCCTACATTTTTTGCTAACCCTAAACCTATAAATACCCATGTCCTTAAAGTTTTTGAGGTTGGCAAATCTAGGTTGGCAAATCTTAGTGCTTGGAAGAAAACCAAAGGCATTTTTATAAACCAGGGATAGGCGAAGTTGTAAACCCCTACAACCCAGCAAAACACCACAACCAATGGTACACCATAGTGGCCAACCTGGCAAATGTAGACACCTCGGCAAAATGCCAGTCTTCATGGCTAGACACCTCAAAGACTATGACTACATTGTCCACTGCACCTACTGTACACTGTGTACTTTCTAACCCCTTTTAGTGTTAACTACGTTCAACCCCATTTGGAGTGGTGTTCTGCTTCTCTCTCTCTCTTTCTTTGCATTTTTTGCACTTTACTTGCATTTTTGATTATTTTACCTCATAGTCATGCCTAAAACTATGCTCTACACATGTTGACATCGTCCACTTCACCAAAACTCTTGACTACGCTTGACCCCACTAACACCATTAACACCATAAACACCGCTTACACACTTAATATCGTTTCATATCACCACTGTGACTAACCATACTACACCCTTGTTGCATCTGGTAAATCCATATTCAATTAGCCAAACCATCCAGGGGACTCTGTCTCCACCTCTAGTAGGCCCTCATGTGGATTTGGGGTTAGGCTATGTGCCCGTGGACCTCAATGTTCTAGCCATCGACATTTTCAATTGTTACACACATGTCCAAGTGGGATAGCGATTAACTTATTTGCAAGCTCTAATTAAATATTGTTCTTCTTCAGTGGAGGAAGATTCTAGGCTTTCTACATGTCTTGTAAAATAAAATTTACTCTTGATCCAAAATCTAATAGAACTTTGCATGGTTCATGACCTAGTATTTGAAGATATACTAAGGGATTTCTAGGATATATTCTCTTCTTGGGAAGTGCTCCCATCTTGATCTAGTGTGTGACAATTTGAGTGAGCAAGATAGTGGTCAAATTCAAATTTGTAGAATGTGGAAGCTTGGTATTTCCTTGAGGGGTATGTGTGGATGGGGTTAATGTAGATGAAGTTCCCATCCTTTGAAACTTTTCTAGAATTGTTCTAAAAAATAGACATTTCCTGGATCTAGGTTCATTCATCACCAAATCCTCTTGCATACTGACTGCTCGGGTAATATTATTTTGCTACAATTGTGTTGGTAGTTCTCTTTTCATAACTAGCAATGGCATTGGTGGTAGAGAGTTAGAAGGTTGGTTTGATGAACTAGTTATTGGCTATTGTGCATAAGAATAAGAATTGAGACCCATTCATGATGTAATAGGTCTATGATACTCAGGTGAATAATAGTGAGAGGAGGTGTGAACTGAAGCATTTTTTGGAGATATTGAACATTGAACATAATATCCATAAGGATATATGGATATTTCCATCTTGCTAGTGGTAGTCCCCATCCTTGTTGTTGTTGCCACTACTACTAATATTGCTCTTGTGGTTGAGGATAGGCTCTACTTGGATAGTATGATGGTTGAAATGGTTTTCTAAGATTACCTTGTGGGTAAGGTAATCATTTTGGCATCTACATCTTAACAAATTTTGAATTAAGCATGTATTCCATAGACTCTTGCAAGTGGATTATAAGAGGACAACATCCTTTAAGATGTTTATATTGGCATACCTTGCATCCCTCTTCATCTTCCGAACTAGAGTCTGTTAATTCTTCAACTGCAGCAACTTTTCCTTTATGTCTATAGTTCTCTTATCTATTATCTCTTCTTTTCTTCTTTTCTTTATTCTTATTTAGAGCCTATTTGTTCCTTTCCTCCATGATCTTGAGTGCAATAGTTAATTTTTCATCCATTAAGTCCCACATTTTATTTATCTTTGTCACAATGTCATTGATTGATTTTTAGATGGGTAGAGTATTCTTTTGAATGACATCCTTCAAAGTTTTGTCTTCTTGTTTATCTCATATTCTAACATCTCTTTGTTTATTACAGGATCTTGGTTGTACTCTGTTGCTAATTCCCTTTTCTTTAACTCTCCTTCTTCTTTGGCCACCTGGTTTATTAGCCTTTGAATTTGATGGGTTGTCATTTCTGATAATCTACCTTAGGCATATACCCCACAAGTTTCTATAGTCTTATTCCTTAACCCATCAATAATGTGCCTTAGTTGTTCCCTTTGAAAAAATTCATGGCCTAGGCATCTATGTAGTAATGAATAATATCTTCTCATTACTGCATAAAAGAATTCATGAGTTCCTTGCTTCCATCATTGGATTTTTTCCTTAAATTGGACACTCTTGAATAGATTTGATACTTTTCATTAAGAAGTTCAAGCATGATACTCCATATTTAGATGGTTTTTAGTTCTAAGGATCTATACTAGCTCTCTACTTCCTTAATGAGTGTTTTGAGAAACAAATTTAACTTTTGCTAATCATTCTCAATGTTTTGAAGGGCATATGCATCATGGAATGCTTGGAGGTGGTGTTGTGGATCCACATTATATCCACCTTCAAATTTGAAAGGGTTATTCATGTCCAGCCACTTAACGCAACTATCCCTTACATGCCTTGTAGGAATATACACTGCTTCTCTAATGTTTATAATATTACAAGTGGCCAACATGGGTTCTTAATGCTCTTTGGGTTCATAGGCCCTATTGTAGTTGTGATCCCTTCAATGCTCATAGTGTCGTTCCCTTTCTTCATGCCTAATCATGTCTCTTCTTTGTTCATAGTAATCTTCATCATCATCAAGACACCTTCTTCTATATTCATGTCTATCATGGTCTCTTCACCTTTTTCTATCATACTCTCTTAGTCTTCATTCCCTCTCGCTAGATTCCATTGATGATCATGAGGAGGAAGAGGATGCAACTGGAGAATGGTGCCAACAAGTTTTCCTTCTATGATGTCATGATTCATTTCCCTGTGGTTCTACAAATGCTTTAGGCCTTAAGCTCTACTTAAATTTGGAGTCTTCTACATCTCCCCTAGGTGTGTCCATAAGGGCCTAATGCCATTGTATTTTGACAAGTTCCTATAAATCGATGATGGGTGTCAACAAATGAGATTGATGAGTTTGGTGGAGTTCTTCCATTATGAATGTATCATAATTTATTTCTTTTAAGAAAACGATATGAGGTACTTTCTCTCCTTTGTTAAGTTGATGTCTTGTCTCCATGGCAACACCCCTTCTTAATTTTGCTTCTATGGGTTGATGTGGCCTAGTCATGTGTTTAGTAACATGGTATCCTTCTTGTGCATGGTCAAGGTTCAACCTCATTAAGGTTACTTGCAACATTGATGGTGTCAAACATTCAAGAGGCAAAATAACATTGTCCTGCAAGTCTCTCCACCTTATCTATTCATCCTCATGGAAGATAAATGTGAAATTAGGATAGTATAGATATGTATAAGCATATGAAATTTTGATTTGCATGGGTGCACTCCAATTTTCTTCATTATATTCCTTATCATAACTCTTATGAGCTTTTGTGATAACTGGTGACATTTCATTCAGTGTAGAAGCCATATTATGTTTTTAATTCTCTTAAGTGTGTGTGTGTGTGTGTGTATTCAAAAGATTAATTCAAGTGTGAAGAATAAACTGTATAATTCTTAATACAATGAACTCTTTAAAATCAACCACTAAGCAAACATTGATGCATCTACAACAATAGTACCAATGATGATTGTAATTCATGGATGAATAATGTAAGTAAGCTAGAAGTTGATAATCAGTTCATGATCATTATCTTCCCACTTCGAGTTAGTGAAGTGCAAGTATATGGTTTAACTCATCTTGAAGATAGGTCTCCCCAAAATTGAAGCTTGCTGCAAAGAGATGTCTCCATCTCAAAGAAGATGTCTCCACTAGCCGTTAGATAACTATTGCATGGATTTTGAGGTGATTTCAAAAACTTCAAGGCTATAAGAAAATTTCATTCTCTTGGGTTTTAAGTAAGTGTTGTGCATGAATTATCACTATCAAAGTAATCATTATATACTATACTTGTGTACCTATTTTGTCATATCATTTGCTTGTGTATTGTACTTCATTGTCATATCATCTGTGTTGTTGTATTAAGTGCTATTGTATTATGCTTCAAAGTCAAAGATTTGTAAATTAGTTACATTCTTTCCTTGTGATTTTGTTTCTCTTTTTCTTGCCCCACTTGATGTACTTTTTCCAAGAAGGCATCATCTTTGAGCTTTCATGACCTAGCTAGGTTAAGTGACTGGTGCAACGTTACAACACTCTAAAGCAGACCTTAATTTGTAAAGGTTGTGAGAATCCTTGAAACCACATTCTAATCTTGTTGGAAACTAGCTGGGTTGAGTGGTTTTGCAACAACAAAACACTCCAAAGTGGAGCTTAGAGCTTGTACAGGGTGTGGTACTCTTCAAATCACATTTTGAGAGAAACAAAATCCAAAGGTATGTAAGTGATCTACCCTCCAAGTGTGGAGTACCCAAGGTGGGGAACCATGTATTTTTGGATGTGGCTTTTGTAACAATTGATTTTTGATTTGGAAAACTTATTCATCCTTCCCCTGCCCTGCACACCCC
>MNCI01003648.1:372699-397917 GCA_015680685.1 Gnetum montanum | reverse complement strand
GGATCTTTATTCGAGCAGCTTTGTACCTGAATGCAAGTTGTGTACGGCAATAAAGACGAACTTTGTGGATAAACCTTGCAGTGCATGGAATAGGTTTATTACATGTTATTTCCTACCTGTTATTTATTACCTGCATTAGCGTGGCATGAGTAAGACTTGATTACGAGCATTGACGAATGTGTACCGCTAATCAAGGAATCGGCTGCTGATCGCGATTAGTCTCTCTCACCCTCAACTTCTAGAATGCGGAATGAGTATGAATTGATTACGAGCATCTATGGATGTGTACGGCTAGTCAAGGAATCAGCTGCTCATTACGTTTAGGCTAGTTAAGTGCCTCAGTACAACCACTTCGAGCACATGCGTTACATGTGGTGATCCTAGTAATGATTAGCATTTGGTAGCCACAGTTGCATAGTTCAGGGTGTGTACGGTAAGTGGGAACGGATGCTGACGCTAGTTAATCTAGACTTAGTTCATTAGTTAGAGTTAGCAAGTTTCTCAACCCTTCACCTCAATAGCATAGGAGAAAAATAGAAAAAACTATAAAAATCATATACCTCAGACTTACTTAACCATACACCATGACAAACACAAGTAAGTCTGGGAAGATAACAAATGATTAACCCCAAGTGTTCCATGGGGCGTGTAGGCATTTAGTCTGTGGAGTTCAATCAGATCACGTGTGCTACGCTCATTTCGTATGGTTGAGTGTAGGGGTACCTCGCCACTCATCAAATGTTTAAATGATTTCCTAGTTAATTAATCTCTCTTTCAACCCTTGACTCTTCTAGTTAAGTACACTCAGTATGACCACTTCAAGCATGTGTGTAGCACTTGGTAACCTAGTAACGATTAGCGTTTGGTAATCCCAGTAGTGTTACACTGGTTCAGGATGTGTGCAGCAAGTGGGAACAGATACTGGTGTTAGGAACAGTTAGAACTTAGTTAGTGAATAGTTAATGAAAGTTAGTCATTTAGTTCTCTTTACCTTCCCCTATTAGCATAATACATTAAAAAGATAAAAGTCATAAAAATCATATACCTCAAGCTTACTTAACCATACAACCGTGACAATACAAGTAAGTTGGGAAGACAACGATTGATTAACCTTGAGTGTTCCATTAAGGTGTGCAAGCACTTAGGCCTTGGAGTTTGACCGGATCGTGCGTGAGACACTTGTATTCGTATGGTTGAGTGTAGGGGTACCTCGCCACTCATCATTAGCACCATTGCCAGGGACTTAGTTGTTTGTTCACTATGTAGAACATAGGAAATCATCCATATCATTGGAATGCTAGAATGAACCCTTAGGGTTAATCAAAGAAAGATAAGGCAATGGTACATCGCACATCGAACAAGACAAAGATGTCTTCTTCTTCGCATAAGAGCACTTCACCACCTAGGACTCACATAAGAGACAGTTGGCAGCATCACAAACGTAACCAAGATCCACCGGTTCCTCAATAGTTTTGGGTAGTATATACTCATCATGATGAGTATGTACCTAATTTCACCTTTATCCTCCACCAAGATGAACAGCTGCGTTGGAGAGAATTGGAGAATAACATAGTGTTGCCTCCAAACCGATCAATCCCCAACATGCTCCTTCATGCTCTCACACGAATAGGCATGCCGCTTCTATAGGTAAAATACATTGCATGTGATCATGACACAAGAGACTATCATCCCACAGAAGTGCAACGTCAACGGGACTTGTGACAGGATAGTTACCACACATCTTTGAAGGGTAAATGGCCCCATAACGCCGTGCATGTTTTAAGCGAGATTGGGGATGGTGAATCGGTTTCAATAGGTTCCCCACCAAATGATGTTCCCCCTCCTAATGATGATTAGGAGGTGGTGTATTAGAACCTCCACTCCACAGTTCACAACCCTAGTTCTGATCCCCATGAACACAAAGTGTTCAATGAGGGAACACAAACACACGATAAGGGTAGATGTTCTAATTGTAATCATGATTGGGGCCAAGACCATCAAAGAGAAGGTAGAAAAAATCATCATGGCGATGGTTCTCCTTCTTCTTCACCTTCATCATCACATTCACCCTCTCCTTCGGTGTCTGGAAGCAGTCATAAGAAAACCAACTGTGAGGATAAAAGAAAACAAAGTTAAAAACATTGACAAGACAGTCGAGAACGAGGACGAGGGCACTCTAGGAAATCAAGGCATAGAAGAAGGGAAAGTAGGGAACCGTGTAGACACCATAGACGCTATGAATGAGATGACCATGAAGAACCCCTACTCGCAACCAGAAGCATGTTAGATATAAAAGAGGCCATAAGAGTTCCAACAAGGCACCAAAAGGATAGTAGGATCAAGAGGTTAGACATGAACAATTTCCCATGATTTGAAGGGGGATACAACGCTGATCCTAAAAATCACCCACAAGCATTCCATGATGCATGTGCCTTGCAAAACATCGAGAATGAATGGAAAAAGTTGAAGTTGTTCCAAAGGACACTAGTGAAAGAAGTAAAAAGCTGGTACCTATCCTTAGAACTAGAATCCATTCGTAGGTGGAGTACAATGTTATAAATATTTAATGATAAGTACCAAATGTACTCCCGAGTGTCTAACCTGCGAAAGCAAATCCAAGGATGGAAGAAAAGAAATCATGAACCCTTGGATGCTGCCATGGGCTACTATTATGCACTGTTACATTGTTGCCCTGGCCATGGTTATTCGTAGTGGGATCAACTACGCCATCTCGTAGATGGACTTAGGCATGAAACAAGGAGAACCCTTGGAACGTATGCCCAAGGGAGATTATCAGAGCTTAGGTCCCATTAGGTTCATAGATTACTAGAGCAAGTAGCCAAGGAAGAAGGGGAGCTATGTAAGAGAGAAAGTGCGGAAGAGTACAACCGAGATCCTTCCCTCTGAAAAAGGGAAGTGAGATTATGTGAGGAGGAAGAAGAGTCACCACTCG
Organism: Gnetum montanum; assembly: GCA_015680685.1. Taxonomy (NCBI): domain Eukaryota; kingdom Viridiplantae; phylum Streptophyta; class Gnetopsida; order Gnetales; family Gnetaceae; genus Gnetum; species Gnetum montanum. The sequence continues at coordinate 394,964 of MNCI01003648.1, read as the reverse complement.
AAGAGATGGTGAATAGGAAAATTTTGCCACTCCAAAAGTTAACAACAGAAGTATCGACAAAGGTAGATCAAATGTGGAACTCCCTAGATAGTAGGTTCAAAATTATTCTTAAAATTGTAGTGGAGTCTAGGGAGTGAGGTAGTGACTATGACAAAAAGAAAAAGAGAGAAATGGATAATGCATGTAACAAGGGTAAGGGCAAAATGGCCATCACCGAAGAGGTTGTGGATTTAGACATGGACAATGATAGTGGATGTGAGATATGCCAATACAACCATCCCAAGGGATGTTGCCCAGTGATCTCACATCTACAAGAGTCTGGGGTGTATGCACTCAACCCATGACTTAATAAAAGGCAAGCACCCCGATGGTTACCTTATCCCCAAGGTAACCCAAGGCAATTCCACCAACCATCAACGTATTACCCAAGTGGAACTCCACCACAACCCATTGAGCAACATCAACAATGGCAATACCCATAGTCATGGGGGATGCCACCACCAAGGCAACAATACCCCTACTGACAACCAAACCCATATGGCTACTACGTGTAGTAGCCAATCTCTCCATGTGACTCTGTTGGTCACATGACACCACAACATCACTACCAAGCTCATGAGTATTATAGGAATCCTTCTCCTAGGGGAGATAACCCATAGACATACCATCCTCCAAATCCGTCCACAACTCTCACACCGATAGCTCCATTACCACCCGCTACAGCAATGCAAGGGGAACTCCCCACTCAACCGCAGCAATGCAATACACATTTCTCTAACTTATCCTTTATTATTTCTCAATAAAGTTTTAAGTTCTAGGTTTTGGGTGCAAAATATTTATTTTTTATTTTTTATGAATTATTTAGATCTATTATTGGTTTCAACATTCTATTTTTATTACCTTGTTTTGCATTTTGTAAGTCCCTAGTTGATTTGCTAGACTAGCCAAGGTGCCCCAAATCCTATTTTTTTAGAGGTCTTGAGGAATCATAGGTTGAGGATTACTATGCAACGGATCCATCGATTCTTTCCAATGAATTAATTTTTCTAGTTGCAGTAGTTTTTTTAGTGTTAGAAGGAGGGCCTCTACCCAATTTCTATGCCAAAATTAGTTAGCCATATTGCCAACATTGTTTTCTAGTAGTAAATTTGCATTTTTGTAGCCAAGATCTTGGAAATGTAATGTTGTCCTTACCACCCCTGTAGTAGAAACCCTAGTATGGAAGTTGTAGGTGGTTCAGGTGTTGAAATTTCACAACATTTGCTATGAATTTTTAGAACAGAACTAGTGTGAAAGCCTTAACAACCATTTAATTTTTTTGCCACATTTTTGCCACAAAAATAATGTTAGTTTCCATACCAACCAAGCCTACTTTCCCCTCCTTTGTGCTAAAAGTTAGTAGCTTGTCAAATTTTTTTTGGAAACTGCCAAGTTTTCATTTTTGACCTTCAAACTTTCTTCCCCTCTCTTCAACATTGAAATAATAAAGTGTGGGATTTTGCATCTCAGCTACTTCCTTTTCCCCCTTTCCATACCTAGCATAGAGGTAGCTAGGAGGTCAATGTAGAGGCTGTTTAACATCAACATTTCTAATTTTTCATTTTTGGTAAAGGGGTACATTTTTAATAATTATAGTAAGTGCTCCATTTTTTAATTTCACTTGCTAATATTTGCTTCTATTTTTTCCTCTTTTATAGCCTATTCATTTTTTCAAGTTGAGAAAATTGGTAGCTTACTAAAACTAAGTTTCAGTGGAAAAACCCAAACTTTCCACTTTGGTTTTTAGCCTTCTCCTCATTAATGTTGGATTAGAAGGTGTAAGATATTCATCATCTCACATCCCTTCTTTTCTTTCCCCTGTCATACCCAACATAGAGGCAGTTGGGAGGCTAGCATGGGTGAAGCTTAACATCAACTTTCCTATCTTTTCATTTTTGGTAAAGGGGTAAGCCCCCCTTACCCCCCACTTACTAATTATAGTAAGTACTTCATTGTTGGTTGTTTTTGTTTTCTTTAAAATTTTTAGAATCCCATTTTCTAGAATTTACTTCTATTTTATCATTTATAGCCTTTTTAAAGCCATTCTCAATACCATAGCCATGTCTTTTCAACAGTCCACCAAATTGCACCTCACCCTCCAATAAGCCATAAGGGTTTATGACCCTAAATACCTTGCCATCATTGAATGTAGCCAATATTTTAGGGTTAGAGGGGAGAGTCCTAACTTTACCTCCATAAATGAAGACTATTGTTACTACATTTATGCCAAAATGTACGCTAACCTCATGATTCCATGTGTGGAAGCAGAGGTAAAATGGGAGTTTGAGCTTGTACATCAGAATGGGAAAGTGCATTTCCCTTCCCTGTATGACCAAATACCTCTAACCAATATCTATGCTAGCATCCTAGCTCAATTGATTATGATGGAAGAGGAATATGACAAGCATAGCTTAGAAGAACAACAAGAGAAGGAGGATGAATTTAGGGTGGAATCTAATCCTGAAAACATCTTGAGAGGATTATTCCAACAATGTCTCCCAAGGTCATAGCACCTTCCTCTAATGCTTTTATTTTCTCCATGGGCATGGTGCCACCATCTTCCACTCCTTCCTATCCTATCATGGTTGGTTCCACATTATTCATAGCCACACATCAAACTTAATCAATGTCATAGAAAACAATCTATAATACATCTATGCCATTTGCCATACCACCTCAATCTGTGCAACCATCAATGATGGTTTTTACCATCACAAATCCATTAACTACTCATGTGGGGATCCACCATGGGACCCCAAGCAACTTAGGGGTCACACATCCCCTTTATTTCATTTGTGCCTTAGATACTAGAAAAAACATCCTTTTCCTTTCTTGGCCCAGAAGCTATAACCATAATGAAACCTCTTCCTTCTGTCTTAGAATCCATAGCAAGGCCACAAGCCTCACAACAAATTCCATAGACCTATGTACAAATCCCACAAATAATAGGGCTACCAAAGGGCTTGGATCAAGCCTTCTAAATGATCTAGGACCTAATAGAGTAGTTGAAGAGGTTTAAAGCCTCTACTTCACAAGCTATCAAGATTATGGACTTCTATTAGGATGATTCCATTAGTCTTGTGGTCCCATCCTTGACACTTCCTCCTAGTGTCTGTATTCTCTAGTTTAGCAAATACAATGGAAAAGGTGATCCCAATTCTTACCTTATTATCTTTAGATCTGAATGCTTACTCTTACAGCCATGGCCTCATACCATCACGTGAATTTCCCCTATTTCTTTGACTAGAAAAGCACTTGGTTAGTACTAAACATTACTTAGAGGATCCATATCCTCTTTTTAAGACTTGATTACCTAGTTTGTCAACTGCTTCAAGTATAACTTGAAGCCTGACACAATGCTTGACCAACTCATGAAGGTTAAGCAAGGACCTATTAAACCCTTGTAGAAATTCATCTAGCAGTGGAATGGACTATTGAATGAAATACTAGAGCCTATAGCTAAAGCTCATTTGTTAGCTATATTTAAGGGAGTAGTTAATGGCTTCATCAAGTCCAATCTTTACTACATGGACCCACAATCCCTCAACTAGAAATTTTCTCAAACTAAAATATAGAAGATGTTGTAGAGGCCAGTCATGATCAGGCCTACATAACATACAAAAATCAACATACACATAGAGGCAAAGAGAAAAACAAAAAAAACTATATGACCATAGCAACTGTGACCAAAGAAACAAAGATCATGAACCATGGGTCAAAGGTCAACCCACCCAAGGCTTCCACTAATAACCATAATAACCAACCATCAACCTTTGGGACTACTACATCAACAACAACTAGACCCAATTTTGAAAGGAAGGACATGTTTAAGTACATTGTCTTACCTTTAAAGCCATCTGAGCTGTTAGATCAACTTTTGAAAAGTGGACGTATTCAATACAAACAAATTTTTGAAGCCTTATGAAAGAAGCATATAGACTCTATGAAATAGCCAAAGACCCTATAGAGAAACAAAAGATGACCCTCAACTACCTAAGTACTTCAAGTTAGATCGCTTTTGCCATTATTACCATATACGTGGTCATGACACAACCTTTTGCATTGCACTAAAGGATGACCTACATAGGATGATAGATAAGGGGGAGCTAGTTTTAGATGCTTCTAACTTAGTTCGGCCACAAAATTAGTCAATGTAGGTCTACAAGGACTTGTTGAATACCAATGATAGCCTTACATAATCTTAGCATTTAACATTGATGATGATTGGAAACCTCCAAAAGAACCATTCATAATATGAGTACCTCATTTGTAATGAAAGGGCTTCTTTAGCCTCCATTAGCTCAAGATCCCCCTTCATCATAACAATACCATGATCAGTACCTTTGAGGGATCCTTTTTTCATTAGGGTGCCTCAACCTAACACAACCCAACCAGCCCTAGCCCAAACAACTATGAAATGACCACCTATGATGGCCAATGCTACTACCTCTTTCTCACAACCAATAGCTAACAACCAAAAATATTTAGCCAAACAAAGGAAGAAGCATAAGTAAAAGCCCACTAACAGGGGTAACAAGTAGATGGAGGTGCAAAAGGAAGTGGACCCATCCAAGCCTACTTCCATTTCAACTATATGCATGACCTTCTCTACTCAACCCCCTTCAATCAACAAGCCACAGGAGGACCAAGAAGTTCATAACTAGAATAATGAGGAAAAGCCTCAACAACAACTACAACCTAAAATTGAAGTTTGCATTTTGGGATGCATGGAGAAAGTAAAGTAGAACTAAGGCGATAAGCACATGGCCAACGATAAAAACTTCCTCAGTGCAATGGATCAAGTTAGGAAATCCCTCAAGAAAAAGAATAAAACCTTAAGCTTGTATTAGCTAATGATGACTTCTGCCACACATTGCTAGGGGTTAGTTAAGATGTTGAATTCTATCCCTATTAGTGAGGAAATCCCTGCTAATGAGGAAGACATCCATGCAGTGATGGTCCCTTCCTTGCCAAGGGGGGAGAAGTCAACACCTCTAATATTTCATGATAGCAAAATTAAGGTTAATCCCCAAAATGGAAAAGTAACTATGGCTTCTCTATTCATAACCATATGTGTAGGGAAATTTAAAGTACATCGGGTGCATGTTGATGATAGAGTTGTAACTAATATCATCCCATGCACAATCATTGAATGCTTGGGCCTAACTAAGCAAATATAACCTACAATCATTGCAATTGTTAAGTCCTTCAATGGATCAAGGGTTGCCATCAAGGGGGTTTATCTCCTTGGATTTTTTGGTAGGAGAAAAATTTCCCACAACCACCAATTTTTTGGTGGTGGAAGAGACATCAGAGTTCAACCTTATCCTGGGAAGATCTTAGTTGGCTCAATTATGAGTTGTGCCCTCATCCATCTATGAAGAAATTCACCTTCCTTATGAGGGAGCTAAAATCATCATTCATGATGATAATACAGCTTCCCTGGTTGTTAACAACATAAACATAGAGTAGGGGTTTGAAGTGGAGTTTCAAAAAGAAGCTCCTAGCCATGAAATCCAACAGCCTAAAAGAGAGCAACAACCCAAGAAATACAATGATGAAAATGATAAGAAATAGGGTGCATTATGGGATGAACTCCTTTTTAATATCATCAATGAAGGAGATGGTGAATATAAGCTTGTGTAGAATAGGCCTTGCTCATTTCCTAACCTTACAAAGATTAGGAAAAATTTGCACAAGTGAAGTTCACCTTAACCTTCTCCATCCTATGTCCTTATAAATAGATGTATGGATAGCCATATAACCTAAACTTTCTTTTTCAAAGTTGTTATACTCTTTCATGCATTTTTATTTTACTCTCTATGCATGTAGCTTGAGCCCATTTGTATTTTTACTTATTTATTATAACCTTTCTTTACTTTTACTTGCATTATAAACATCAAAAAGCCTTATTTATATATTTCTTTTGCAACATGGCCCTCTATGGTTTTAAACTAGAAAAATTATAGTCTACTAAGACTCCAAACTAGTGTTTTAGCTTTCTAAGACTTTAAAATGGAAATGATACAACCCATGCTTACTATGGCTTAAAATTGGCAAATGTCTCTTTTATTATATTTCTTTTTGTTGAGCCTTTTATCACATTAATCAATCATTTATGACCAAGATCACCAACATAGCCATTTATGGCATTACAACGAACAACATATATATAACAAAAAATAAAACCAAAATTTAAATTTAAAGTTAGAATATCCACAACATACATAGCCATGGCCACATTGTGTGGAAAAAATGACAAAAAATAATAATAATCTATAACATAGTCTTGGCTAATTATAGTCATCAATATGAAAATAAAGACAAATAGCCAACAAGCTAAGTTGATGGAGACTGCTAAGTGACATCTAAAGGAAGAAGTGGTGGGTCATTTCCACCCTTACCACTAGGGCTGCCAATGTCTCATGATGCCTAAAATACAACAACACATAGCCAAATAGTGACCAATATCCAAGACAATAATTTAAAACTAAAAATAGAAAACATAAAATATATAAAACCTATGGGGATTTTGGCTTCATAACTTTAGGGGGTAGATGTGGAAGGCCTTCCTCCAAACGATGGAGGATCTAGTCCTTTGTCATGTTGACCTAGTCAACATTCCCAAGGTCAACACCAGAAAGGATGTCAATCCTATCTACCATAGTCCAAGTAGATGGGTCTCAGGTTATAGTAGCCATAGAGGTCTCACATGTAGTAGTGGTAATATGAGTATTAGGGGATTGTTCCACCATGAGAGTACCTTTAAAAAGCTGATAAGAACTATCCACCTAGATCCCCTAGATAAATATCTCTCTCTTGTGCTGTTTGACTAATTTGTCCTTAAGCCACTTAAGGTAGGCCACACAATACACCTTGTACTGTCACTTATGGGCTTTTTATTTCTTATCCCACTCTAGGACCCAAGCGTAGTGAACTTTATAGTCCTCAACCTTTTGGGAGATGAGCTCCATCTACATCTATTTTTCGACCATCTCCTTTAAGATTGCTACTTTGTCCTAAATGACATGCTAGTAGCGAGCATGTGTGATCTCCCTAGTTTGTAACTTCCTTAAGTTAGTCACTTAGGCCTCAACAAAGGACTTTTAGTCTTGGAGATCTTTAATAGTTTCTTCCTGTCATTGAGTCTTCTCCCTTAAGGCCATAACTTCCTCCCATAGGGATTTATGAAACCTCTCTAGCTCCCATGAAGTTTTTGCACATGACATATTTAGATCAGTAGTAATCTTGTACAACTTCAAGGATACACTAGATATGTTGGAGGGAAGCTTAGGCAAGAAGTTAATCTCTATGTCTCTATTGGGATCCCATTCTATAGAAGGCACTACACAAAGAATGAAATATAACCATAAACATAATGTAAAACATAAAATAGCCATGACACAAGCATAACCTATAGCATAGACAAACAACTAAGGCACATAAAACAAAGTTCTTACCTATTGTAGATGCAACCTATTACAACTGGTTCATGATGTCCTTAGCCATCTAACACATGAACTCCATCTTATCTGGAGTCTCCACCCATGGATTCACACAAAACTTAGGGATAGGTACTTGCACCGGTGCCTCAGAAACTACTATAAGCATAACAATCATCAAATGGTTAGGATGAAAATCAAAATTAAACTATAAGATATAATGAAAATATGAAGGCATGATCATACTTGGCTCCTCCTCTTCTTCCTTCTCTAGGATGATGATGATGGATGTACCCTATACCACCTCATTCAACAAGGTGTCTAGATTGTTTACATACATGTCAACAAAACCTTCAATCTCAGGTTGCTTTAGGAGTGCCTCTTCCTTATGGCTTTGTTTTGCCTCTACGGTAGCTTGGGTTGTTATAGCTTGATGTTTATCTACAACCATAGCATATAGAAAATCAGTTGACACATGAAACCATAAAGTAGCCATGAACTTTAAAACATAAAACAACAAAACTTAAATGAAGCATACTTGTAACTACCTACTATGATGGCCTAAGCTTAAACTTAAGCTTCTTTGGAGTAGGTTGGTTTGATGCTAGTGGTGTGTCCTCCATAGGCCTCTTAAGTTTCTCTTTGCCTACCTCTTCAACCTCCCTACGTAGTTTTTTAGACTCTAGGATGCTCACTAAGAATGTGAGAGGCTCCTCATCATCTATGCTATTAGGGAACTCACACTACTTGACATTAAGATCCTTAGAGGTAATGGATACTGTATCATCCATCCCCTCTAGTGGGTTTGGGCCTACACCATAGGATAAATGTGCTTTATCCAAGAATTAGAAAATTGGCTTAGGTCTTGGGGAATCTATGACCCATTCTTGACACCATTAGAAACTCCAAAAACCTCTTTAAATAACCTATAAAAAATGCAAAATGCATGTATATTATTGTAGAGGTATCCATGCAGAGTCTAAGGATCTCCTCCTGAAGCCCAACAATGAAAGCAGCTGCCCAGTTAAACCTAGTACTATCCATCAAGACCTTCTTAAAGGTCCATCCCTGCACAATGCGATCACCTTATATTTTGATAATAGTTTAGGAAATGCATGAGACGTAAACAAAGGATATGACTCCTTTACATCAAGGTTTATGGAGCCATCTATGGAAATTTTGGAGTGGCCTGTGTTGGCATCAAGTAGCTTCGAAGCTTCATCATGCTAGTCTAATTCCTTCATTATTTTTGTTGGGACCTTTGCCCCATCAAAAGGAACATCAAACAAGTTGCAAAATAGGCCCTCATAAATATTGATGTTAACCTTCACACCTCGAATGATGGTGCTAAAACAACTAGTCTTCTCATCGAAGGAGTCAATGACATGCAACATCTCTGTACCAAGGTTGGAAGGGATGGGTGTCATAAATACATCAAACAAACTTGCACACTAGATAATTGCTTGAATGTACCTAGGCACCTATCCCCTTAGCCACTACTATGCTAGTATCACCTCACCAAACTTTAGGATGAAAGTATCCTTATGATGTGCTTTTAAAAGTGGTAAGGTGACATCGAAAGAGGTGGAAGGTCTTGCAAAATAACAACCAAAGTTTAGCATCAACATAAGCAAGTTTAATAACTAGTCAAAGTCATAGAATAATTAGAACATTCATAAGCATAAAACACTAGAAGCTATAGCCTTTGTGTTTACCTTTTTTTTCTTTTTCAGGGTGGTTTGAGTAGAGGTTCCAATTATAAGCGTCTAATCCATGGAGTTATTGGAAATTTCCCACCAATTTTACATTGTCCCGTCATCCTTGTACTTCTTTTATACAAGGTTGAACCTTGTAGCATAGGCATCAAAGTCCACTCTTAATCATTGATACATAATAGTTCTAATCTAGGGGCCCTTGGTAAATTCATCAAGGGCAGTTTGAGCCATTGCTAAGGTTTGATTGTTAATGATCAAGGCTTGATCATTGACCTTATACCTGCAAGAAGTTTAGAAGACCAATGAAGTTACGAAAGGTAGTTTAGCTAATAAAGCTAGAAAAACATGAAAACACTATAACAAGTATGCTCACCTTAATTGGGGATACATGGTGCCAAGTGAGTTTTGAAACAATGTATGGGCTCTATGTGCCACCATCAAAGTATTGTTAGCATTGTGCTGCCTATACTCTAGCATCATCCAAATCTCTATAAGGTAACATGGGCTAATCACATCTATTGTTCCCCTTGATGTCCTAGGAGGTAGACTGTCAATGATAAACTTAAGAATCAAGCTGGATGCCCAAGGCAATAAGGTCTCCACTATGGACCTAGCCACATCTATGGACAAGTATGATCACAACATCACACTGAAGTTTTGTAGAATACAGGCAAGGAATTCCCTTGCCCGAGGCCAAAACCATAGTGATAGCTTTCCCAAAGGCATATTGAAGAGAGGCGTATTGCTCTTAGGTTGACCAATGTAGCACAAGATGTCCACCAACTCCATGATGATGAGTATGAGCTTCAAGTAAACCTTGCATGACCAAAAAAAAAAAAAACATTATGAGCAACTGGAATTTCTTAGTAAATTTGGAAAAGACATCCTAGTTAGGGTGAAATTAGCCTTTGTAAAAATCTCTAAGGTATTTGTTTAAATTAGCTTAAGAAATTCCACAAGAAAGCATTATTGCAACCTTGCATAGCCTTACATTATGACCAATTGAAATTAGTTATCAAATTTGGAAAAAACATCTAGTTGGAGGTAAAATTAGCCTTTGCAAAAAGTTCTAAGGTGTTTATTCAAGTTAGCTTAAGAAATTTCACAAAAAAAAAAAAAAAATTATTACAACCTTTTATAGAAAAAACATTATGGCCAATTAGAATTACTTAACAAATTAAAAAACATCCTAGTTGGAGGTGAAATTAGCCTCTATAAAAAGCTCTAAGGTGTTCATTTGAGTTAGCTTAAGAAATTCCACAAATTCATTATTATAACCTTCCATAGCCTTTTACTTCATAGCCTAAAATATTATAGCCAAAGTTAAGCCTTGGTTTAAACCATGCATAAACTTAGAAAAAGCACATAGCCATAGTACAAATCTTTTTAAACATAGTAAATCCTTTACTTTTCTTTAAAAATAATTTAAAACATAAATTTTACATGAGTTTTAGAAGAAAAACTACACATATCAATCACATCCATACAAAATTTAACCTTATTCACATAGTTTAGCCAAAAAATTCATTAAAAATTCAAATAACATTAGATTTTAGTGATTTCATCATGGAAGGAGTCATGAAATCATGAACTTTATATCTATGACCATTACAACTAGAGATGCATAACCATTTTTACATGAAAAATAGCCAAATCTAGCAAAAACNGATGCATAACCATTTTTACATGAAAAATAGCCAAATCTAGCAAAAATTGTAGCTGTCATCATTAACCCCTTTTTGCATAGGGTTTGACAAAAAATTTGCCAAAACTTTGTTTGAGCTCCAAACAGAGTGATTCTACATTGTTTGAGAGCTTAAATTGAGCCCTACGTGCACATGTTTGATAAAAATTCAAAAACCTTGTTGTTTATGTAGTGATGAGAGTGGTTACTCTAGCAGTTTATTCTAATTATTAGAGTGGTAGTTTTTCTAATTATTAGAATAGTTGCTCCCAAGCCTATAAATACAGTGCCCAAGCACACAATTTGTAGGAAGTCTTGGGAAGAAGTCTTGGAAGAAAGTCTTTTACGAGTTAAGTTAGAGTATTTTCCAAGTGCCTGTAGCAGGAGGTCTAAGTGTGGATGGCTCTTTATTCGAGCATTATGGAGCATTATGTACCTGAGCACACCTTGTGTACGAAAATAAAGCTGAGCTCTTAGATTCATCCTTGCAGCACTTGAGATTTGTTTTCGTACTCATTTCCTTCATTTTATTTTCTTCTGCATTTATTTTATTTTATGCACTTTACATTTCTGTTATTAGCACACACAGTACAATCACTTTGAGCATGCGTGTAACACTTGTAACCCAGTAACGATTAGCGTTTGGTAATCCTAGTAGTGTTGCACTGGTTCAGGATGTGTACGACAAGTGAGAATGAATACTAGTGTTAGGATTAGTTTAAAGTCTAGTTAATCAATAGTTAAGTTAAATTTTTCACATAGTTATCTTTCTGTCTCCTCCCTTATTAGCAGCAGGACATAAAAACATAAAAGCTATAAAAATCATATGCCTCAAACTTACTTAGCCATACAATCATGACATACAAGTAAGTTTGGGAAGACAATGATCAACCAACCCATCCTTTTTCCACAAAGGCACATAGGCACTTAGTCCTTAGAATTTGATTGGATTGTGCATGAAACGCTTGTATTCATATGGTTGAGAGTAGGGGTACCTTGTCGCTCATCATTGGCACTGTTGTCGGGAACTTAGTTGTTTGTGTGCTAACTAGAACATAGGAAATCATTCACATCATTGGAACGAACCTTTAGGGTTGATTGAGGAAATAATAAACAAGAGGACATTACACATTGAATAGACAAATATTTCTTCTTCTTCGTACGAAAGTGCCTCACCACCTAGGTCTGAAATAGGAAACAATCGGTGACGTAATACACATGACGTTGATCTGCCAGTCCCTCAACAAGTTCGAGTGGTATATATTCATCTTGATGAGTATATACCAAACTTCACCTTTATCCTCCATCAAGATGAACAACTATGTTGGTGAGACTTAGAAGGTAACATAGTGTTACCTCCCAATCATTCAGTCCTGAGCATGCTTCTTCGTGCTTTCACATGAATTGGCATGCCGCACTTACATGAAGAATATGTTGTGCAAGATCATGACTCAAGAGAATACCATTCCATAGAGGCACAAAATCAAAGGAATTTGCAATAGGAGAGACATCATAAGTATTTGAAGGATAACTGGTCTCAATATGTCCCACATGTCTTAAGCGAAAATGAGGGTGGTGAACCTGCCTTAGGCAGTCGCCCACATAACAATGTTCCTCCCCTTGACTTTGGCCAAGGGGTTGTGTATCAGGACCTTCATTCCACTATTCATAACCTAGGTCCTGATACCCATAGGCACAAAGGGTCCAAGAAAGGGACATGAACTCATGATAAAGATGGACATTCTGATCGCAATCACGATCAGGGCTGAGACCATAGAAGAGAAGGTAGCAGACACCGTCATGGTGATGGTTCTCCTTCTTCTTCACCTTCATCATCTCCTTCACCCTCTCCTTCAATATCCAGATGCGGTCATAAAGAAAAAGACCATGGGGATAAAGGTAGGCAAAGTGAAAGTCATAGACGAAACAACCAAGAAAGGGGACGAGGGCACTCTAGAGAGTCATGACATAGAAGAAGGGAGAGTAGGGAACAACGTAGGCATCATAGATGCCATGGATGAGATGATTATGATGAACCCCTACTCACTACTCAAAGTATGTTAGACATAATTGAGGTTGTTAGAATTCCAACAAGGCACCAAAAAGATAGTAGGATCAAGAGATTAGATATGAACAATATCCCACGATTTGAAGGGGGATACGACGCTGATCCTCAGAATCACTTACAAGCATTCCATGATGCGTGTGCCTTAAAAAACATAGAGAAAAAATGGAAAAAACTTAATTTGTTTCCATGGATACTAGTTAAAGAAGCAGAAAGCTGGTACTGGTCTTTAGAACCAGAATCCATTCGTAGGTGGAGTACTATGTTAAGACTATTTAATGACAAGTACCAAACATACTCCCAAGTGTCTAACTTGCGAAGGCAAATCCAAAGATGGAAACAAGGAGGACATGAACCCTTGGATGCTGCCATGGGCCAATATTATGCACTATTACATCATTTTCCTGGCCATGGTTATTCGCAAAGGGATCAACTGTGCCATCTCATGGATGGGCTTAGGCATGAAACATGAAGAACCCTTGGGACTTATGCCCAAGGAAGACTATTCAAGCTTAGGTCCCATCAAATATAAAGACTATTGGAGAAAGTTGCTAAGGAAGAAGGTGAGCTACAGAAGAGAAAAAGTGCAAAAGAGTATAACCAAGATCCTTCCCTCTGGAAGAGGGAAGTAAGATTTTGTGAGGATGAAGAAGAGTCATGACTCGAAGAGATGGTGAATAAGAAAGCTTTGCCTATCCAAAAGTCGACATCAGAAGCTTTGAAAAAGGTAGAAAAAATGTGGGATTCCCTAGACAATAGATTTCAAACTGTTCTTAAAATAGTAGATGAGTCTAGAGAGCAAGGTAGTGAGAAAAGAAAAAACAAAGATGCTAAACATGCATGTAGCAAGGGTAAGGGCAAAGTTGCCATCATTGAATCGGTTGTGGATTCAGAAATAGATCATGATAGTGGATGTGAGATATGTCAATATGACCATCCTAAGGGATGTTGCCCTATAATCTCACATTTGCAGGAGTCTGGGGTGTATGCACTTAACCCACGATTAAACAAAAGGCAAACACCCCAAAGGTTACCTTATCCTCAAGGTAACCCAAGGCAGTTCCACCAACCCTTAACATATTATCCCAATGGAACTCCATCACAACCGATTGAACAATATCAATAATCATAGGGAATGCCACCACCAAGGTAACAGTATCCTTACTGACAACTTGACCCATATGGATATTACGTGTAGCAACCAATCTCCCCACATGACTCTACTGGTCACGTCACTCCTCAACCTTACTACCAAGCCCATGAGTATTATGGGACTCCCTCTTCTAAAGGTGATATTCTTTAAGCATATCATCCTTCTCATCCAGCTACATCTCTTCCACCAATAGCTCCACTACCACCTACTTCGGTGATGCAAGGTGAAATCCCTACCTAGCTTTAGCAATGTAATGCCACAAGGGTTGTTAACTCTCAACCTACTATTGGTTCCAAAAACCACATGAAGAAAAGACCTTTCTTTAGAACCAACAATCCAACTAAGCCCTTTCAATCACAAATGGCTGATTCCTTAGACGCCTCAGTATCAATCAAAATTTTAGAGCGCCTTTCAACATAATCACCACACTCAATGCATACGGTCATGCTAACACATGCTGTCATTGATTAGATCAAAGTTGGCCACCTTTCTAAGAAATTATTTAATCCTAGAAGTCCTCTAATATACTTACAAATCACTGGAAATGTGTCATGCAAGGCTCTTTTGGATTCAAGTTCTGGTGTCAACTTGATTTCTCAAGAAATGTACAAGGCTTGGAACCTGCCTCCATTGAAAAAGAGCAACATCTGTCTAGAGTTGACCGACCAATCCATCACTGTCCCATTGGCATTGGTGGAAGATATTGTTACCACTATTTGTGGGTGGTTGTACCCAGCTAGCTTCCTAGTGATTCAGGTAAACAACGATAAGAGGGACTTCCAATCATAATGGGAAGAGCATGGTTAATCACCATTGATGCATGCCTAGGAATTTATGATCTTTTCCTAGAAATATCACAGGAAAGTACATTCGGAAAGATCGAGAAGAAGAATGTTTTGTGCATCACATACAGTGACAGGGTGTAATCGTGCAAAGATCATGGTTTGTGCAAAGTTTAGCATTGCCTGCATGCAATCAGTGTGCACAAGTGATTAACGTACAAAGATGTCTGTATGTAGCAACCACATAATAAGAAGACACCTAGTGGTTGATAGCTGATCAAGAAAGTAGTTCACTCATATGCATGGAACCAACTGAGGGTTTGACTTGTGCTTACATCAATAACATAGATGCATTAGAGCAAGGCCACTACCAACTTCCAAGTCTTAACCTTAAAAATGTCAACTGGGGGAAGTTGGAAATTCCTGAGAAATTTAAGCAGGAGCCCCTTGAGCTGAAACCATTGTCCACTGGAATGGAATACACGTTTCTTAAAAATGAAAAACTGGTAATTATCAATGTTAAGCTTGCTCCTCAATAGAAAGAAGAACTGCTAAAGGTAATTAATATATGGTCAAAAGCCTTTTCTTGGTCATATCTCGAATTAACCAGAATAGATCTTAGGATATGCCAACATAGGATTTACCCCCCATGAAGCCTCGAAGACAACCGCAGAGGCATTTGAACCCAAAGCTGAAGCAAATAGTCAAGGAAGAAATCGAACAGCTTCTCAAGGTTGGGTTCATATATCCCATTGTTAATAGCGAATGGGTTAGCCCATTAGTTATTGTGCCTAAAAATGGAGGCAAATGGAGGATGTGCATAGATTTCAGGCTACTGAATATAGCAACATTCAAAGATCACTTTCCGTTGCCATTTGTTGACCAAGTCTTAGACACCATCGCAGGGCATCACTACTATAGTTTTCTGGATGGATATAATGAATATAATCAAATACAAATAGCCCCAGAAGACCAAGCCAAGAATACGTTCACTAGTCCTTGGGGAACATTTGCATACAAACAGATGCCGTTTGGCTTATGCAATGCCCCTGCAACATTTCAACGACTAGTTCTAAGCATCTTCCAACAGCAGATAGGAAATGGTGTGGAGGTCTTTATGGATGACTTCTCCACTTATGAAGCAAACTTTGATCAAGCCTTAGACTGGTTGGAGCAAGTGTTAAAAAGATGTGTAGAAACCAATTTGAGGCTCAACTGGTAGAAAATCCATTTGATGGTCCAAGAGGGCGTAGTACTAGGGCAAAAAATCTCACACATAGGGATAGAGGTAGGCCCCGAGAAAATCAAAGTTATCCAAGGAATTATCCATCCATTGGAAACTGTCAAAGATATTTGGTCATTCCTTGGACATACTGGCTACCTCTGTACAGAAATAATGGTTAGTAACCCTTAACTTGCTAGATGGAAATTGACTAGCTGCCCTATCATCTAATGAGTTGCATAAGGCATTCAATAAACAATGTCATGACCTAAGGATTAGGAAAGTTAAATATCAACTAGGAGATAAGGTTCTCTATTGGAATCCCACACATGTGCCACAACGTACTAAATTTCAAACACTGAGGGAATGAACTTATATTATTTATGCAAATTTCCTTTAGGGGCCATGAAAATATACAAACCTGAGAGCCCAGACAAGAAACTGTTAGTCAACGTACAACAAACCAAACCTTTCCATGAGCTTGGAATAGCCAGTACACATGCTACCTCTGTTGATGGACAACCTTGCTCACTATTTCAGATCTCCTTCTTCCAACTTAGTCGTGGGGGAGATAGCCACCTATGCTAACCATTCTAGGCCCTCAGTTCTTTTTGAATTTTTATTTTCCATGTTTTTGTTTCACACATTTTTCCAAATTTTATTATTTTTGTTTTACACCATTTTTCATATTTTTACTATTCTTTTGATTTCTTGATTTACTTTTATTCATCATCAAATAAGTGCTCATGATGGTGGATTAAATTATATCATATTGATTGCTAATGTTTGGTTTTTACCTTTGAATTATGATGCTGATATTAAGGTATGGTTATTTTGGTAAAACAGGCAATGAGTCCACGCTATCCACTCATCCATACAACTCTATGGTCTCCTTTGGCTTGGAACTATACAGTTCCTTTTTTCTAAGTAAACTTCTAATGAATTGGTGGCTGGGTACTTTTCAAACCAAGGAAAGACTCAAAGGATGAAAAGGGTATGACTTTAAGGGAATTCGATGCATTTGTGCTGGTCATTTTCTTGGGTGCTTGGATGCTTTTTCTTGGGTTTTCCACCATTTTGACATTGTTCAAAAATCAGGAAGCTAAGTGAATAAAAATAAGTCTTTGCATGGTGTGGTTCTCAAGAAAAAGAGAAAGAAAACAACAACAAAAAAAACAAAAAAAAGAATGAGAATTCAAAGCACACCCCTTATATGGGCTACAAGCATTGGTTATGGAACTGGAAAGACATGTTACCCATGCATGAAGGTTCTCTCTAACTAAGGCCCTTTTTCGCTTCCTACTTCTCCATCTTGCTCTCCTTGGAATCGTGGTGAGTCTTTGTAGAAGCATTCTTGTTACTTCAAGTGGATGGATTGGTCAAGTGTGTTGATGTGAGGTCACTGGATATGGTTTGTTTGAGTCTGGATTTGGGATGAGTTCTACTCAATCACATTAACCATAAAATACACAAGGGGCTTTACACAACCTTTTTCTTGGGATTCCATTCCATTCTCTCCTCTCCATCTTTCTTCCCATTTTCCACCTCATTGCCAATTTTATCATTAGTCCATTCTGGGCTGATGCATTATTTTTCTTTAGTGAATTCTTGTGGGTAAGGTTTTAACTCTTGCTTTGAAATAAAATTCTTAGAGCCTACGGACTCTTTGGTTTGTGGGTTTGTCAGGGCATAAAAGGCATGAGCTTGCTTTGGGGAGGACCCATTGGCATTTCTTTTTGATGCAATCGTTAACTTCTTTTCCTTAAACATTTCCTACAATCAATCATTTCTTATTTCATCCCCATCCATGACATCCATTTTATTGGCATTGCTGTTGATATTTTTTCCCATCTTTCTTGTTCCTCATATTTTTTCCATCTTATAGCTACCGGAGGTTCACTCTTAGTCGTGGGGTCCCTAGCACAAATTTTTTAATTTTCTTCATTTTACTATTCACCTAACCCCTACACCTTGGGTAGTCACCTATGATAAATCTCCAAACCAATTTTTGCCATAACCACAACTTAGCCAATGCGCTTCATATCGAGGCAAGGTATCAACTACATTATGGTTTATGTATCCTTGCTCATTTGTGACTGTGTTGTGTGTGTAGATGGAGATCATGCAAATAATGGACTGGGCTTGGAGGAAGCACTCAGGATGGACTAGAACTGGAGCGTTTACAGAAGGAGCAAGTTTGGTGGCATGGCTATGGATAAACAATGAAAGGCACAATCTTAGCATTGGCAGAAACACGCTTCATTTTCTTTCTCTCTCTTTCTCTACAAGCTACCAAATAAAGACTTGGATGTTATTTATGTACGAGTGTTCACCACAATGGTCATGAACACTAATGTTGTAATATGCTTATTAATCCATTCACTAGGCATGTTGAGTTTGTCGTCCCATTCCACCATCAGTTGTCAATTAGTCAATAATCCCATACCTTCCCAATATTTTGTAAGGGACTCAAGGACGAGTTTTCATTCAGTAGTAGGGGTATGATGAGAGCGGTTACTCTAGCAGTTTATTCTAATTATTAGAGTGGTAGTTTCTCTAAAATTAGAGTGGTAGTTTTTCTAATTATTAGAGTAGTTGCTCCCAAGCCTATAAATACAGTGCCCAGGCACACAATTTGGAGGAAGTCTAGGGAAGAAGTCTTGGAAGAAAGTCTGGGAAGGAAGTCTTGAAAGGAAGTCTTTTAGAAGTCTTTTAGGAGTCAAGTTAGAGTATTTTCCAAGTGCTCACAGTAGGAGGTCTAAGTGTGAAGGATCTTTATTCGAGCATTGTGTACTTGAGCACACCTTATGTACAGCAATTAAGACGAGCTCTTGGATTCATCCTTGAAGCACTTGAGATTTGTTTTCTTATTCATTTCCTTCATTTTATTTTCTTTTGCATTTATTTTATTTTCTTATGCACTTTATATTTCTATTATTAGCACACATATTACGATCACTTCGAGCATGCGTGTAACACTTGGTAACCCAGTAATAATTAGCGTTTAGTAATCCCAGTAGTGTTGCACTGGTTCAGGATGTGTACGACAAGTGAGAACAGATACTAGTGTTAGGATTAGTTTAAGTCTAGTTAGTTAGTAGTTAAGTTAAATTAGTCACTTAGTTATCTCTCTCTCCCCTCCCTTATTAGCAACAAGACATAAAAACATAAAATCTATAAAAATTGTATGCCTCAGACTTACTTAACCATACAATCGTGACATACAAGTAAGTTTGGGAAGACAACGATCAACCAACCCGTCCTTGTTCCACAAAGGTGCATAGGTACTTAGTCCTTGGAATTCGATCGGATCGTGTGTGAAACACTTGTATTCATATGGTTGAGCATAGGGGTACCTTGCTACTCATCATGTAGAAAAAATTAACCAACTTGGACAAGAATTTGGAAATAGCACAAACCTCTATTTGACATAAGTTTAGCAAAAAATTCATAAAAATTTCATTTTAAAACTAATTGGAGTGATTCCACCTTTGTTAGAATTTTGAAGCAAAAACCAAGCCAAACATCATGAAGAAAATGGCAAAAACCATTGTTTTTTACTTAGAAAAAATTCATGAATTTACATGAAAACCTAAAAATGGCATAAAAACCTAATTGCATGACCTTAGAAAAACAACCATAACATAACCGTTTCAAAGCCAAATTGAACAAAAAAAATAGCCATTAGAAAACTTAAAGATAGGGCTACAAATCCATAACATTATATTTGAAAAATATGTAGCCTTTTTCTTAAGAAAAAATACACAAATTTACTTGCTTTTTCCATGTAAAAAAGCTAAAACCCAACTTAACATAGCCAAAATAGCTGAAATGATTGATACCCATTAGAAAGCACACCAAAATAATGGGGTAGAATTTTTTTTAAATTTAATTTTGATAAATACTTTGGCCTAGATCTGAGAAAAATGGCCATACCCCCAAATTTTGGAAAAAAGCATGAAAACAACAAGCTTGATTTTAAAAATCAAATCTACTAAAGACAAAACAATGAAATGACCATATATCCACATGGAAGTGACAAAAATAAGAGAGGGGATTTTGTTAGAATTTCATTTACTACTTCTATTAGCATGGATTTGAGAAGAATAGCCCCAAAAGTAGCAAGAAAAGTACAAGAAATATAGCTAAAAACCAAGGAAAAATAGGTAGAACTACGTACGTCAAAGTAGTGATAGATGAGGCCTAGATGGAGATAGACCTAGGAAATTCTTGCAACTCTCTAGCATGCTCATATATGCTCTAAATACTAGGATTCTAGCTTTTTGCTCCATGTTTTTTTGGTGCCATGGTAGCCTTAACACTATGGATAATTGAAGTTGAGTAAAATAGGAGTTCTACATTGTGTGAAGGAAGGAATGGATTCTTCTACACTAAGGATGGGTTGCTCTGACCATAAAAATCTCTACTAGATCTCTCCTCCAATGTGTAGTTTACAAGAATGTGAATTATGATCGAAAATTTTTGAAATTTGACATTAAAAACTATATCTAAACCTAAACACCCACCTTTAAACCCGAGCTACTAATTTAGTGCACCATAACTCCAAGTGCACTAAAGTGATAAGGGAGGAAAATTTCTTCAACACTAATATTGGTGGGAAATTGCTTCACTTTTAAAATTTTAAAATTTTGGATTTTTGACCCCACCATATGCCTTCCCTTTTGGTCAAAAATTGCATCAACATTGGGTTTTAGTCCCTTAAGCATCTAAAGCCATAACCAAGCCTTAAACTCCCATGCATCCATGCTAGGGATACTATTCCTAGTGAGGATACATGCATCCCCCTTTGCAAAATCATTAAAACATATTTATTTACAATTTTTAGTAACTTAAACCTGCCTTTTTTCAACCCTGGGATCCCAAAAGGGGATGAAACACTATCAAAATGGAACAACTTGAGTTTCCACACCAGGGAAATGCTACCCAATGTACAAATAGGGGAGTAACATCCATTCTTATTCCACAAATTCCATCTAGCCCATGTTTGACCTTGAAGTGGGCCCCACATATCCTAGAACCCCTCCAACATCTCTAGCAGCCCCAGAACCTCACCAAACCTAGTCAAAACTAATGAAAACTAGTCAAAACCATAGGATTTGGTAGTTCCACATTGGGGCATGCTTCATCCAGACTAGGTATCTCCTCCCCAGTGTGGATGGAATGGGGGAAGCCAAAAATGACCTAAATCAACTACCTAGTAGCCATTTCTCAAAGCTTGGTGATCCATAGACACTACCTGAACCCTCTAGAGCTTCCAAATGCTTCATAAGTAGTCAAATATGGTACAACACTACCATTTCCTTCTCATCCATGCTAGGGGGCCATCATGCCTAGCATGGAAGAAAGGGGAAAGATTGCATGAGGCATTAGGAAACTCCAAACTGTTGGATCTTAACACCCAATGTTTATCGTTGACACTGGCAACCTTGAAGACTAATATGCATGGTCAATTAAGTGTCAAATTGGCCTAGATTTGACTCTCTTGGTTCTTCCACACTAGGGGAGATCTCTTCTCCATCACCTGGCATGGAGAACTAAGGGTATCAGGTAGGAAAGTTAGTGGAAGGTCCTAGAATGAGAAAACAAGCTCAAATTACCTTGTCTATAATACCAAAACCTTCATAGCCCTTTTGAATGCCACCAAACTACAAAAATCAATGAAAAATCAACCTCCTAATGTTCTTCCACACTGAGGAGGATCTCTTCCATGCTAAGAATTACAATCTCAACATGGATGTAAGGGGAAAAGCTAAAACTATTGAAGTTTGCATGCAAATTAAGTTCTAGAAGCAACCCAAACCTTCTAGAAGTCACCTGAAACAACAAAGACTTGCTCTCCTTGGATTTTACACACTAAGGAGGATNAATTGCCAAAAAAATAGCAAAAAACCCTTCCCACCAATCTTCAATGTTGAGCATGAAAGGCCCAGCATGAAAAAAGTGGGGAACCCAAAAAATTGCTTAATAACCCTAGAAATGATCAAATTTTGACATAAGGTATTAGCAGTTGACACTAGCAACCTTAATAGCTCACATGCACAACTAAAAACATAAAAAATTACCAAAGAGTAATGTCTTCTAGTTCCTCCATGTTGAGGGATCCCTCTTCCATGTTGGCATGGAAGAAAAAGGAAAACTTGGG
>MNCI01003648.1:343989-371122 GCA_015680685.1 Gnetum montanum | reverse complement strand
GATTGGGGGTGGGGGTGGGGTGTGGTGGGGGGGAAGGGGGGTGTTGTCAAAACCTACGTTTTAGCCTTGACAGATCTTCAAAGTGCTAATTTTGATAAATTTGGCCCTATGTTACCTTGGACAGGCCCCATAGCCTCAATTTTGGACCTTTGGATTCTCCAAAATCCACTTTCTCTAGTTTCTATGCTAAGGGTCCCTTCTTCCATGTTGGCCAATGTGGAAACAAGGGGGGCCTCAGCATGGAAGCTTCAAAATGCTTGCTTTTTGGGTTCAAACAACCCAGAAATAGCCCTGACTGATGCCTAAACTGACCTAATAGCCTAGTAGCCTCAAGTCATGGCCTATTAAGGCCTATAACTAGCAAAACCAAAACATTTTTAACCTATATTAGCCACATTTTACCATATGTAACATGTTTTTCTTGATTTTTAGCCTTATTCCATAGTATTTTGGCTTAGTTTGGGACTTGTGTTGCATTGTTGATCTTTTCGAACTTCTATAGTTTTTATACAACCTTAGATGTTCTTTATTTACCTTATTATAGCCTTATTTATCTTTTTCTGGTCTTTGAATGGTATCAAATAGTGGGGTTTGACCTTCCCTAACCACTATTTGACACCATGTGATGATGGCCTCCTAAGGCCTTAAACTCGCATCATAGTCCACCAAGACTCTAAACTAGCATCATGGCCCGCTAAGGCCTAAAACTAGAAATATTGTGACCTATGTTGATCATTTTTAGCCTTATTTCTTATATTTTCCCTTCTTTGACCTTTATTTAACCCTTGTTTGGCCTTTATGATACTTTGACAAATTTTCGTTATATCATTGACGATTTTGGATGGCCTTGATTGCATTAGATTTGCATGTATTTTTATAATTCTATAGAATTTTAGCATTGTTTATCCACTTTTACCCAGGTGCCACTTAATATAATTTTGGTTGATATGCAGGATCAAAGTATGAGTACCTAGGAGCAAATCAATTTGCCTTTGTGTCTACATGAACCTCATGATGATGTTGAATGGTGTATTAACCTTGATTAACTAGATCTTTAGCCTGAGAGTCTTATAGACCACAAAGCCTCAATAGAGAAACCTCTAGAATGGCCTAAAAACCTAGCTAAAACCCTTGAATTAGAAGCAAGGGACATAATTGAAGACTCTCTAGTTGAGGTTTTCATCACAACACAGAGTAGTGAGGAGAAAATCCTTAAACTAAGTTCTTGACTGGAACCCCAATATGCTCAAGACATCACCAAGGTCCTACAAAGCAACATTAAGGCCTTTTCATAGTCATATGAGGATATGCCAAGTCTTGACCCATACTTATTCTAACACAACATCATACTAGACCCTAGCATTAGACTAATTAAGTAGAAAGTATGCAAGATTAGACTTGATTTAGCCTTGGCAGTTTGTGATGAAATCTCAAAGCTCTACCAAGTTGGTTTCAATAGGGCTATTGAATATGTAGCATGGATGTCCAACATAGTGGTAGTCCCTAGAAAAAATAAGAGTACCTACATCTGCATTGATTTCTATGACCTAAATAAAGTGACTACCAAGGATGACTTGCCTTTACCTTAGTATTAATTAACTTATTGATACTACGGTCAGACATGCTTTGTTGTCCTTTATGGATGGGTTTTTGGGGTACAACTAGATTAGGCTTAACCTAGAACACCAACTTAGCATGACATTCATGACCCCTTGGGGTACCTTTTGCTATACTATGATGTCATTTGGCCTTAAAAACATCAAAGCAATCTATCAATGAGTTATGACCTATATATTCAGCGATTACATGTTAGGTTTGCTTAATGATTACATAGATGACATAGTTGTTAAGTCCAGTGTGGTCAATGATCATGCTAATGACCTAGACCTTGTACTTAAATAATCTCTCAAGTATGAGCTTCATCTCAATCCCAAGAAATATGTCTTTAGTATTAAGACTAGTAAGATGCTTGGCTTTGTAGTCTCTGAAGTGGGGATACGTGTCAATCTTGATAACGTTAAGGCCATATTCAAATTAGTAGCATCTACCAATCTTAAGGAGCTTTGGGGATTACAAGGCATATTATAGTTTATTCATAGGTTTATCACTAGGCTTACAGATAAGTTACAGTGCATGTAGCACTTGCTTAAGAAAGGGATTCACTATGAGTGGATGGCTTAATGTTAAGAGGCCTTTGAAAACCTTAGGCGAGAGTTGACATAACTATCAAAATTCTATCCTCTGTAAAAGGGTAAACTATTTTTCATCTACCTTGCCATCTCCAAAATGTCCATTGCCTCTCTACTCTATAAGAAACATGATGATGGAGTAGAAATGTCCATATACTACCTTAGCCATGTGTTAGTTGCCCATGAGACCTAATACACTAAAGTGAAGATGTATTGTCTAACATTAGTCTTCTCATTGAAGAAGTGAAGACATAACCTCTTCAAAAGCTAAGTCAATATCATTTACAAGGACAACATACTAAGAGCCATAACAACCAACATCTATGAAAGTAGCCATATAGCTTGATGAAAAGCCATAACCATGCAGTTTAACTTTCATTACGTTTTTCAATCCTTAACGAAAGGTCAAGCTATAGCCAGAAAACTCATAGCTTCACTTGTCAATGACCAAATATTCATAGATCTTGAGTTTCCTAATGAGCATATTAATGTAGTTAGCCAAATGAATGAGGGTTACAAGGTAGTCATGCACTTTGATGAAGCTTCAATTGCCCATGGGCCCAATGCTACTACCATCATAACATTTCCATTTGATGAAATCTAATCCTTTGCCTATCATTTGAGGTTCCATGTACCAACAACATAGTAGAGTACAAGGATTTGATTAGAGGAATGATGGTAGCCTAGGACTTGGGAGTTTGATGCTTAGCAATCAAAGGTGATTTACAACTTGTGGGTAACCAGGTAACTAAGGTGTATGCGTGTAAAACCAAACACTTATAACTATATTGTGACCTAGGAAAGCAATGGTTACAACAATTCATACATATTGATATCCAACACATACCCCAAAATGAGAATGTC
Organism: Gnetum montanum; assembly: GCA_015680685.1. Classification (NCBI taxonomy): domain Eukaryota; kingdom Viridiplantae; phylum Streptophyta; class Gnetopsida; order Gnetales; family Gnetaceae; genus Gnetum; species Gnetum montanum. Next base: position 368,069 of record MNCI01003648.1, on the reverse strand, counting down.
ATAGCCAATATAATTGCAACATTAGCCCTTAGTGTGATGCTAGATGTATTTAATAAACTGCCCACCTTAACCATGGATTGTGTTACTCCTATCACACAAAACACTGAGGATACCTTTGTGGCCATCTTTCATACTACTCTCAAAGAATGGTATGATGATATCAAATTTTATCTTATGCATAGAAAATCCTCACAAGGCTTAACTACTACTTATAAGGATGTTGTATGCAGGTGATCAAAACAATATGTCATTGTAGGTGATAACACATTATGTTAACAATCCTATGATGGCATACTCCCAAAGTGCTTAGATAAAACTGAAGCTAGAAAAATCCTATAGGAGGTTCACGAGGGTGTTTGTGAAGGACATATAGGACTAAAAGTTATGACCATTAAGATTAGATCATTAGGCTACTATTGGTCTCATATGAAAAATGAGTACCTATAGAAGGTTAAGCAGTGCAACACATGCCAAGGATATAGCAACCTTATGCATGTACCATCAAGTTACATATCACTTAAATAATGTGGCCATTTTAATGATGGGGGTTGGATATCATTAGGCCCATAACTCCTAAGTCTTTCACAGGGTATAGCTTCATCATTACTACAATTGAATACTTTATGAAGTGGATTGAGGCTATTCCCCTAAGGAGGACTACATTTGAACAAGTCTGTAAATTCATCCTAGATAACATTGTAGCTCATTTTGGCATACCCATGGCCATAGTTATAGATAATGGACCATAATTTAGCAGCCAAGAAATAAAAGATTTCTATCATGACCTAGGCATTAAGCATTCTTTCTTGCGACCTTATTATCCTCAAGAGAATGAACAAGCATAAGTAAGTAATAAGGTCATCATCAAATTACTTTAAAAAATTCTCAATAATAGCAAGTGCAAATGGTATGAGAGGTTTCTTCATGCACTATGGACATACAAAACAACCTATCATATGGCAACTGGTATGATCCCTTATCTTTTGGTTTATGGTTCTAAAGCTATTTTGCCTCTTGAATTGTAGGTACCTTTACTTTGAGTAGCCTTGACCAAATTCATCAATGATTGGTAGAATAAGGAATTGTGGATAGTAGTCCTAGACTTGGTGGAGGAGCAACATATGCAATCACCTTCTCACATTGAATACTATCAAGAGAGGAAAAAGTAGTAACATCACCATAACTTGACAATGCGTAAGATCAAGGAGGGTGATCTAGTTCTCAAAGATGTTTGCCAGCATGCAAAAAAATTCTTAGGAAACTAGGAAGGCTCCTTTCTTATCACTAGAGCCTACTAAAATGGTGCATTCAGAATAGTTGACATGGCTAGACATGAGCTCACCAATCTGGTCAATCATTTCTATCTAAAGCCATACTGTAGGTAGCTGATAATCATCAATAAGCAAGCCTACTTTCAATGGTCTGCTATGATCTTAAATTAGCAACATGACTTGTTGAGGCCTTATAATAGTACCATGGCTCATCATGACCTTAAACTAGCAACTTCATTAACCTAGATAGCTTGGTTTTATTATCCCATATGGCTTGTATGCATTATACCATTATAATATGTAGTGGTGTTTTGTATTCTATTTTAGTTCCTTTTGGGTCAATCCTCTAGATAGTAACAAAGAGGGATCATTGAAAACACCATAAAAATTTGCATGTTATAGCCAATTTTCATCATGTAGCTTTCACCCCATGAAACTTGAGGCAAAAATTCATTGTAAATGTAAATATTATAATCCATGAAGGGCAATCTCACATATCCTATACTTTCAAGGTTGAAGAATGCTTTACGAGTAGTCAAAGACTCATTTCCAAAGTGAAAAAGTTACCTAGTATCTATATTTGGACTTTGTGGGCGGGGGGGGGCCCCCCCCCCCCCCCCCCAACCTTTAGCATGGAAGTTTTTCCCTAGTGTGGAGACTCCACCCCTAGCATGGAAATTGCATATGCCTAGTGTGTAAGCCACAATAGCCATATTTCATCACTCAATGCACCTTAATGTTAACCAACCACTTCGGCAAGGATGGAAAAAGGCTTAGCATGGAAGATTCATCTTCGATGTAGAAGGTATACCCCCATTACTATTTATAGTAAATGGAATGGCCATGGGGAGATGGCACTTACTCTATATGGTGACTTCTCCTAAAAAAATTGGATACCCATCTCACCTAAATGAGGTAGAAATTTACAATCAAATTAAAACCAATTTGCAGCCATTATGTAGCCAAATTACAACCATTTTGTAGCATCATTAATGGTCCAAAACCTATAAAAACTAGCCTCATGTACCATTTAAAGGTTTCACACTTTTGTTCAACAACTTTTCGCATACATACACTTTTGCAATTAAACAATTTGTTTACAGTTCTATGCTTGGGAATTCTCAAGCACTCAAGAGTTCTTACTTGTTTCCACTCTTATATTCTCTTGAACCCAGTGTATAAACCTTATGACCTTGTGATCTTATAAGCCCCTTTGAATTTGTGAATTTTCAAGCTCCAAGCTACACTTCTAGGAGTCCCAACTCCTAGCATAGGGCACTTGGATAGCCTATATTCTTCATAGTTCTCAACCTCCACCATATCAAATGTTATAGATTTATAGTAGTAGCTCTAGAGGTTTAATAGGATTAGAAGTGGTAGGACATCCAACTCGTGGAGTTAATTACATCAACTTCAATGGACCTTGAACCCTCATCCAAGTGAACCCCTCTACCACCCACTCAAGCATCATTTGTACACATTTTTCTAACTTGTTTTTTATTATTTCACAATAAAGTTTTAAGTTCTAGGTTTTGTCTATTTTTTATATTTTGTGAATTATTCAAATTTTTTATTGATTTTAGCATTCTATTTTTATTACCCCATTTGCATTTTGTAAGTCCCTTGTTGATCTGCTAGACTAACTAGGGTGCCTTGAATTCCATTTTTCTAGAGGCCCTAGGGATTCATGGGTTGAGGAGTGCTATGCACCAGTTCCATCAGTTCTTTCTAGCAAATCAATTTTTCTAGTTGTAATAAATACTCCTTGATCTTGATTAACCTTAAGGATTAACTAAAGTAGTTGTAGTTTTGCCATAAGTGGTATATGATCAGATGGCCAAGATGGTAGGACTTAATCTTGCCTCTCAATTTCTTTCTTAGAAATTAACTCTAATAGGTTTGTAACTTAAAAGAATCATACATCATATTAGATATACTCTAAGGTCTTGATGAGAAATGATGTTGATCCATCTTCATTAGCTATGATAGTGTAGTTAGTAAACTATGGCTCTTGATGAGTAGTCTCCATCAACATCATCTATTCTTAAATTCTAGGAATTAACTTATTTTTTAAATACTCAAGGTAAATGGAATATGTACTAGTCAATGGAATTACATCTTGGACTGATGGAAACAACTTTTTCAGCCAGGTTTCTCTTCTAAGGGTTCTTTTATACCTCCATATTTTAAGAATTAAGAAATACTATTTTCAAATTTTCCATTAACATATCCACATAGGATAAATGACATGGGATTAATATTAGTATGCATTAGAAATAACTTATTCTTCAAACTTTCCTTTATTTGGTTAATCAAGTATTCCACTTAGACAAGTCTAATATTTGAGCATGTTGATTTGGCAATTAAAGGTGTGTTGACCACACATACATATCTTCCTAATAAATGAATTCTTAATATTAATGCCAAGGCTATGTGACATCTTGTTCTTGAATGTCATGGAAAACATGAAATGTATGTTACATTCAATATTATGCATAAAGAAAACAATAAGAAAATTGCAAAAGGAAAAAGAAAGGAATGTTTTATTAATGTAAAATAATGTATCCAGGTCATGCTCTAAGTGTTCCTTGGGGTTATATTCATTCTACATCTATCCCTTAATGACTATCCAACACTGCCATCATGGTTAGGTCTACAACTAGCTAGAAGGTACGGTCAGTCATCTTCTTGTTCCCCTTTACTCGTCATTTGTTACTTGCCTTTACTATCTCTAAAACTCCATGATGATATGACTTCTAATGCTTAGGTATAAATACCTTACATCAAACCCCTAAAGATTACCTTAAGAGACATGCTCATTATTATAACACATCCTTTTAAATCTTAATTACAACTTGTATGTTTGGGTCTTATACAATAAACACAACATTAGTTATCAAGAGACACCATCTTTGTTATGCAATAGCACAATTTTGAAATAGGGACATGACAATTGGGCCCTCCTAAAATCATAATTATTCATTATTGACTACTTTCTAGAAATGTGGATGAGATGCAAAGCTTCATTGATCTACCTCAATACTATTAAAGCTTTATTGAAAGCCTCTCTTACATATCTTTATTATTGATCAGGCTCTTTTAAAAGGTTTTGGACTTGGAAAATTTAGTTGCTAGAATGTAAATCGAAATATCCCAAGAATTGAATAGCTTCAACCTCAAATCTCAAGGGCCTCTAAAAAAAGGAATCCAAGGCATCTTGGATAGTCTGGCTAATCACCCAGGGACTTACAGAAGTGTAAAATGACCATGTAAATGAAATCATAAATGAAAATGTAGATGAAAATGAAAATGTATACATAAATGGAAACAAAAATGTAAATAGAAATTAAATTGTAGATATAGAATGGAAAAAGACATAAAAATGAAAATGTGAAATTAGATCTACACAACAATGAACTACTACTTTATTGTAATGGAAAATATGTTATCAATTACAAAATGGGAAATCCCAATAATTCCAACACTACATCTACACTGGGTTTTGTGGTGACTACATTGGGTTGGAAATGGAAAATCCCATCTATTCCATCTACACCTAGGGATAGATGGTGTCAACGTAGTTGAGGTGAAACCCCTATAAAAACCCATAAAAATGCTAATTTTGGCCATCCCAAGGCATTTTCAGCCTTCCCAATCCCAAATATAGACATGAGACAACATTTTCCACTTGTGAAGTGAATTAGTAGCAACTTTTGAGTTATTTTTCAACTCCAAAAAGCTAAGGTATGCAAGATTGTAGCTTATGGACTGCAAATCTTACATTTATAATAAGATCTTGCCTCAAGTTGGAAAATGAAGGTTATAATTTGTAACATGAATTTTTTATAGTGTTTCACTAGTCCCTCTTTATTGATGTTTAGAGGATTAACTCAAGAGACATCAACAAAGAATACAAAACATCATTGTAGGTCCATCATGAACATTCCCTCTCCACACCTGATCTAGTAATATCGAACCATGTCAAAGAGTGCTTGTCATGATGATGGGATAAGGTTATGGTAAGGGCTATCATTGGCTATAGGGAAATGTTCATGAGTATTAACAATGAGTATCATATGTTATCATTATGGTTACATTCATGGCACTCACATATTGATCAATCAATCTAATCTTGACACTTCATATTTAAAAGTTTTGGTCACTTGGTAATCTGTTTGAGGAACCAACACCTACCTCCAAGGTTTCTATGACCATTAGGCTCCTCCCTTTACATGCTCAAAGCCATTGGTTTGTTCCTTTAGGCTTCATTGATCTCTTAGATTCCTGGTAATTTGCTTTCCCATTTTTTATTTTTTATTAGAGTAAAACCTTCATTGGGTTTCATTACCAAAGTCAATTTTGATTTGGTTTTCCTATTGAATGAGATGTGTTACATTCGATGGACTTGATGGTTTTCCTATCAAGATCACATGATGGCTTGTTACTATAATGAGTTGCATGTTCATGATGATATCTCAAGCTTCATCTTGCAAGCACAACTCCAAGATAATAAGAAAACCAATAAACATGTTGTTACATGATAATGCATAAGGCTACATGAGACAACTAGCAAACTAGAAAATAATAGGTTACCATCATTATAGAATAGAAAAATCTATGTGATGTGCATCAGATTTACAAAGTTTTGTAGTTCATTCATTGTGCCAAACAAGGAGGGAGGGAGGAAGAGAGCATGCAGGCTCACTTGTTGTAGACCATCAAAATTATCAACATCAATCATTCTTTACAACCTATCAACAATGGTAAGCAACACTACTAGCAAAAAATGTGAGTGTTAGATGTAATAAAGGTTATGTGATAGCTTGAATGTTTCATTGCAAGGATTTGATGATGCCATGAGTAGGGCTAAGTTCTAGTCAAGAACTTGGTTTCATGTGTTTTCTCTCACCATCATTATCTTAGATAGGGACCTTCCGTGATGCTTTTTGCTTCAAGGTTAATGATCATATGGCTACTTTAGGATGTCAATGTTGTATGATAGAATGGTTTTGAGGCTTAGTGCTTGGATATTTTAGGTCAACTTGGTCTAATGACATCACGAGAGGAATCCAAGTAGGCTTTAAGGCTAGTTTAATTTGCTCCCTCATCCTCCTAGCTTAATCCTGCATGACAACAAAAGCACATGAAGTGATTCTTGTGTAATAATGAGTAAATAAGGCCAAAACCATATGAAATATCTTAGTAATTATGCAAACACATGTTATTTTAACGTCAAACAAGATGCAAACGAGATCAACTAAGGCTATGGAATGTAGGTGAAGATAAATAAGATGGAATAAAGGACAAACAAGGTCAAATAAAGGTTAAAAAAGTTGAAACACCATAAAAATATGGAAAATAAGGTTAAATATGAAAATAAGGTTACCTTTCACTAGTTTAAGGCCTTGGTAGGCCATGTTGCCAATTTAAGGCCTTGGTAGGCCATGGTTACATGGTGCCAAGCGATGGTTACAAATGATCAAATCCCATCACTTAATAGTAATCAAAGGCTAAACAGGAATCAATAAAAGTCATAATAGAGGAAACAAAGATAAATGTGGTGATACTAACATGATGTAAAGGCTAGATGAGGTTAATTGATGATAATGAAGGTTAACAATGCACAACAAGGTCAAAAAAAGTCAAAACACCATGAAATAAGGTTAAATTCATCAAAAGGGAATACATGTGGTAAAACTTGATCAATATTGGTTAAACAGGGTTAGATTTTGCTAGGTTATAAACCTTAGAGGAGCATGGCATTGACCTACAAGATTACTAGGGAAGTTTGGGCACATGAGGGGGTCATTTAGGGTTGTTTTGAGGTGAAATTGACACTTTTCTCATGACTATGCTAGGCTATACTAGTGATAACATTGGCCCAACATAGTCATGTATTTTCCAATGTAGTCAACACTAATGGAAATTTTTGTAGGCTCAGTATAGTTTCTTTTAGGCTCCTGATGGTCTAGACAACTAGCACAAGGGATCAGTACTACAGATTGACAAGTGTTGGCATTGTTTCCACATCCTAGAATGTTGAAAAACATGTTTTCATTGGTGACTATGCTAAGCTAGCGTAGTCATGGTAGGCCCAAATGTAGTCACATGAAATAGTTACATTATTGGGGTTCCAAGGTTGGTATTAGGGATCTACCATCTTCCTAGGTTAGTGCAGGGTCATTGGAGGATTGAATTAACTTCTCAAAGGTCTAGTTTGAACAATAGAAGTGGATTTTATGGCATTTACCATTTGATTACGCTGGGCCATTGTAGTCATGCATGGGGCCAGTGTAGTTGAGTTGAATTTGATATTTTTAGGATGGAAATAGGATGGAATTATAGCTGGATGGGGTGGAATAGGGTTCTAAGCTTCTTGAGTTAGTTTTGGACCATTTTGAATGGTATATTTCTAGTTGATGTTCATACAAAACATGTTCCTACTATGACTACATTGTGCTAGCATAGTCACATGGTTACTCAGCATAGGTATATATGAGATATGATTTTTGATAAGTTTCCTTGTCCAATAGATCATTCTAATGGAGCTCTAGTGTTACTTGTGCTGCTGGCTAGGGTTTTAGTGTCAAAATTGTTAGTTCTAATGGTTATTTAACTGTTGGAATGGTCAAAGACCTCTTAACTACACTAGCCCAACATAGGTGAAACACCACAAAATTCTCATGCTATGCCCAATTTTCACCATGTGGCATTCACCCCATGAAACCTAAGGTAAAACTTCATTGTAAATCTAAAGATTATAACCCACGAAGGATGATCTCACATACTTCATACTTTTAGGGCTAAAAATGCCTCATAAGTCATCAAAGCCTCATTCCCCAAGTGAAATAAGTCACCTAGTATCTATATTTGGGCTTTGGGGGGGGGGGGGGGTTCAAAGATGCCTTTTGGAAAGCCAAAAATGACAATTTGATGGGTTTTATGGGGGGTATACACTTTTCTACACTGGAAACATCTATAGGGGTTAAATCTCACCTACCCCTAATGTGGAGGGATAGCAGTTTATCCCCTTAGCATGGAAACCTTTCCCATAGAAGTTTACCCCCTTAGCATGGAAACCTTTCCCATGCACCCTCCCCACCCCTAATGTGGAAACTACATGCCCCCAACATGGAAGCAACAAAAGCCAAATTTCATTAGTCCATGCACTCTAACATTGATCAACCCCTTCAATAAGCATGACAAAAGGCTCAACATGGAAGATTCATCATCAATGTAGAAGGTGTATTTCCATTACTATTTATAGTAAATGGAATGGCCATGAGGGTAAAGCACTTACTATACATAGTAACCCTTCAAATTTAAGCACCCATCTCACCTATACGAGGTAGAAATTTGCAGCAATTTGATAGCCAATTTGCAACCAAATTACAACCATTTTTAGCACAATTCATGGACTAAAACCTATAAAATCTAGCCTCAAACACCATTTACAGGTTCTAGAATTTCTATAGTCACACAATCTTGGCAATTCTAAAATTTTTCACAATTCCATGGGCATTTTCAAGCACTTAAGAGCTCTTGCAATCCCCAATAGTTGTATTCACTTGAATCTAGTCTCGAAGCACTATAACTTTGTTACCCTAAGACTTGTGGATTTTTGGTGTCAACACTACATTTTTGGGATTTCCAAACCCCAGTGTGGAGCAATCTAGCAGTCAAATTTTCCACTTTTCTCATACCCAGTAGTGATCGAGTTGCAGATCTAAGGTTGTAGCAAAGAATGTTTAATATCATTGGTAGTGGCAAGACATTTGGATCATGGAGTTGAGCACATCAACTTCAATGGATCTTAAACCCCCACTCAAGTGAACGTCCCTATTGTCCTCTTAGACACATTGGTATGAGAAAAATCCAAAAATCCATCACAAAATCTCCAAAATCCATGTTTCATTCCCAAAAATTCATGGCTCGCCATGGCCTTTAATTGGCAAAATGCATGGTGTGCCATGGGCTTAAACTAGCAAAATGCATAGCCTGCCATGGCCTTAAGCTGGCAAATCATATGGCCTACCATGGCCTTAAACTAGTAAATCATACTACCTACCATGGCCTAAAACTAGAAAATTGTACTACTTTCCATGGCCTAAAACTAGCAAACATCTATAGCTTGCTTACAACTTAGTTTACATCCTTTTATAGCCTAGCCATTTTTTCCATTTTTAGTGTTTGATGACACTATGAGATAACCAATGTAGCCCTATAGTCTAAGAAAAAATGTATAATGCATGAAATATTTAAAACATTAAATATTATGAAACCATAAACAAAATTAAAGAGGCTTAAAGATAATAATCAAAATATCATATCATATGAGTTTAAATAGTGTCTAAAATAATGAACCATCAAGAAACAACCAAAAGGCTAACACTAGCCTCAACATCATAACATCAATAACAATAGACATAACCAAGAGCATGATCAAAATAGATGCATCTAAGGTGAAGCTGGAGAAGGAGGAGAAGTGTCTCTAACATTATTACCATTGGGATTGCTAGCATCATCTATGGCCTGCAATAACAAATATAAAACATAAATATGTAACCAAAAAGGATAAACTAAGTAGCCAACAACATAGTAATAAACTAAATCAAACTAAGCTAAAATAGACTTAATAAACTAAAATAAGAAAAATTGAGAGGGTTCTGGAGTAGCATGTTCTACAAGGAAATTTTGAAGACCAAACTCTAGATGGTGGAGGAGCTAATCTTCGATCATGTTGGCCTAGTCCATGTCCCTAAAATTAACGCCAGTGAAGATGTTGCTCTCATTGATGTTAGTCCATATAGGTGGCTCATGTGAGAATGTGGTAGTAGTTACCTTCCCTAAGGTAGTGGTGAGCTGATGAGTAGGGAAGTCAATTATAACCATGCTATCTATAAGCAACTTGTAGGTGTCCTCTGCATGGATCCCCTTCATGAATAACTCCAACTGGTGTTGTTTAGTAGACTCATCTTGCAACCATTTAAGTCAGGTTTCCTGCTTGGCTTTGTACTTTTTCTTATGATCCTTTTACACTTAGCCCCACTCAAGGACCCAAGCATAATAATCTTTTCATTCACTAATCTTGCATGAAAATAGGTCCTTTTGAAGTTTCTGCTTTGTGACCTTTTTAGCAAGAGCAACATTACCATGAATAGCATTCCAATATCATGCCCAAGTTATCTCCTTAGTGTACAAGAATTCCTTGTTAGCCACTTGGGCTTCCACAAACTCCTTAAGATCCCTAAGATCCTTCACCCCCTCAACCAACCTCTTATTGTCCCTCTCTAATGCCATAACTTGTTCACATAAGAACTTATTAGAGCATCTACATTCCCACAAAGCTTTTGCACATGAAAGTGCACATGCAATGGCACTCTCATATAGCTTATGTGAAGCATCTACCACATCAAAAGGTAGGGCAAGTAATGCATTAATCTCTACATCCCGATTAGGATCCCATTTCAACTTAGGCATTATAAATGACACAACCAAAACTCAACACATAAAACTAGTTAAAAACTGAAAACTAAAGATAACAAAAGCTATATAACCATAGAAATCATGTGAACACTGAAGACATGTAAACAAAAAAGGCAAAATTGGATAAAACTCTCGCCAACTTTAGGAGCTATTTGTTGCAACTGGCTGATTATGTCTTTAGCCATGCCCCACATAAACTCAATCTTATCAAGGGTGTCTACCCATGGTTTCATGAAGAATGTAGAGATGGTAATAAGCATAATAAACAATTAACAACTATTACAAAGATCAAATGAGAAACAATATAAAAATAAAAAACACAAATACCTAAAACACCCTGTAGTGTAATGGCAGGAGGTTCACCTAGGTGTGAATCCCCAAACATGGGATCAAAGCTATCCAATGAAGGATTGGATAGGCCATCATCCTCATGATATTGTAATGTTACCTCTTCTTGTATCTTTGTTCTATCTCAACTACTTCCACTATTGCTATGGCTACCTATTCCTATTACTTGCCTATAGGAACAACAACCACAAGATATAGAATAGCTTAATACACTTTACCTAAGATGAAATCATAACTTAACTACATTACTTAAAACATAAATTCAAAAGAAATTAATAGAAAATAATATAATAAATAGAATGCACCTTTAACCTCATGAAGCATCCAATTAAGTTTAATGATTAATTTTCTTTTCAAGGGCTCCTTAATAACTAGCATTATCTCATCAACTAACAACCCCTTTGGTTTTGCTCTAGCTAAATACTGAACTTCAATGTGCAACTTCTTGGCCTTTTCCACATTTCCTTGCTCAACATGGGGCACTCTCCCCATGCTATTAGGGGATGCATAATAATTACCAAAAATTTCCTTAGTGGTGATAGACAATGATTTGCCCACATCCTATGGTGGTTCTTAGGCTTGCATAGTCATAATAAGATGTCTTACCCAAGGCTTAGTAAGTTGGAATGGGTCTTATAAGTCACCCATCATACATCCTTCCTCACCATGAGGAACTCTACAAATCTCCATAGGTATGCTACAAAGAATGTGAAATGCACAGGGCACTTCATTGTGAGATTGTTTTGCAGCTTTAGGATTTTTCCATGTAGCCTAGAAACCAAATGAGTGGCCCAGTTAAATTGGGTTCCCTTAGTAAGGGCCTTCTTCATGATCCACTCTTGTTCAACACCATTATTTTTTCCTACAATAACAACTTAGGAAGTGTCTGGGATCAGAATAGGGGATAAACCTCTCTAGACTCTAGAACCTACAACTGGCTTAGAGAGAACCCCTTATGATCATGACGAGTGTTTTGCCTCTTCTCCACTTCCTTTTGGAAATCCACCTCCTTCCCTAATTTAGTGATAATCATTGTATCCTCATTAGGGATACTGAAGAGGTCACTAAAGGTGGATTCATTAATGGTCAAAGTAACAGTCACACCATGAACATAGGTGAGAAAACTCTTGACTCCTTTGATAAAGGAGTCGATGATGTTCACCATCTTTGCAGTGGGGACAACTAGGTTTAGGACCATGAAGAGGTCAAGTAAGCTAACATGAACAATCCTTGCTGAATAGCCTCAAATGCTTAGTCAGCCAACCAGTATTATGTAGGTTCCACATTACTGAGCTTGAGGATTAACATTTCCTTAGTGCATCCTAAAGTTATTACTATAACTTAAGATGATGTTACAACCCCTACAACATAACAAAAAAATGGCCTATTAGTCTTGTCATAGGTGCATCAAGTCAAATAAAATATAACAAATATAACCAAATAAAAATAAAACTACTTTATCCATTTAAACAACCAAATCCTAAATAACTTAATGACCACATAACTAGGAAAACATTGACATGAGGATAACCAAAATAAATAAGAAAAAATACTTACTTCACCTAAATGATGAAGAAAACATAGAAACTCTAGTAGATGGGTTCACTTCTATATTACAAGGTAGATTTTCCCACCAACTATGTATTTTTCCATTAGCTGGACACCTCCAATAGGCCTTAGAATGACATTTGATGTAATTGTCAAAATCATCCTTCAATTATTCCATCATCTTAAACCTATTGGACTTTTGGTAAACACCCCCAATGTTGTTTCAGCTAAGGGTAAAAGATTATTATACTTGATCAATCCTTGATAATTTACCCTATAGCTGTAACTAATTGAAATAATAAAAATTATTATAACTTGATTACATAACAAAAGAGAAATAACAATCTCACGTACCCTTCTATACAGTAGATGGTGCCAAGGGGTTCTAAAATAATGTATGCACAAGATGGCTAATCATGAAAGTGCTATTAGTGTTGTATGACCTAAATTTGGACATCTCCCAAATTTTTGATAATTTGTGAGTATCCACGATGGTCATGTCATCATGTGTTTCACCCTCTACATAAGTCTTCAAATCATCAACTATGAACTTGATGATCATACTAGAAGAGCAAGGAAAGATGGTTTCCATAATAACAACTATTGTGTGGGATGATAAGTATGACCTTATCATCACACTAAAGTTTTGTAACAAGTAGGCTAGAAACTCCCTTGCTCCTAGCCTAAACCACAAAGAGTGATGTTCTAACTCCATGTTGGGAGGTAGAGTGTTGGGCCCTAGCATGTGAATACAACATAGGAGCCCCACTAGCTCAACCACTATTAGGAGAGGCTTTAGGAATATCTTGCATCATCCAACAAATAACCATCATAACCTTGTGTAAACCAAAATTAAAACTTCACAATTCTCAAATACCAATAATCTTACAATTATCATGTCAACATTTTCACATGAGCATAACAACAAAATTCATAATTTTAATTCTTTACAACCAAATAACATTTCAACCAAAGAAAATAAAAACTAGACAAAAATACTATATGAAATAGTTCACACTTGAATGAAAATAACACCTTATAACCAAAAACATGAAAATGATAGTTTAAATCAAAAATATGAAAATGATAGTTTGCAACCAAAAGCATAAAAATAATAGTTTAGAACTAATATTTTGGCTTCCATGCTAAAGTTCCATGCTTAGGAAAAACTCAAAACACAACCCAAGGCCATAATCAAAATTCAACAAAATTGCACAACAACAACAAAATGGTAGAAAATGGCTACAGTAGATGGCTGGTGAAAAATATTTAAAAAACTTTAATTTAACTAAAACCACTTCTAAACCCTCCCCAACACCACAAAAAATCCCTAAGAACCTAGGACATTGATGGAAAATTTTTTCCAAAGTGTCAACATTTCCCATCTTCACAAGGGTAAAATCATAATAACCCTAAAACCTTATTTTTCACCAATTTGTCAAAAACTTCATAAAAAATTAACTGCTTATCAAAAACTAATAGTTCCATAGCTATTGGAATTGATAAACCATAAAATACAAACCCAAAATAGGAAAACACAAAAACTCCTACTATTCTTATAGTAAACAATGTAGAAGTAACCTAAACATGACAATCATAGACAAAACCCCATTTCACATGAGTTTACAAAAAAATTTCCCGTAAATTAACCACTAATCCAAATTTGATGATTCCATAGCCATTAGAATCATTGAATAATATCTAAAAGTCCAAAATGTTAAAACTAAAAAATTCATAATTGTTTGTTGTAGAAAAAATACCAAAGTTAAACTAAAAATGGTTAAAAAAATAAAAACCCACTTGACACTACCTCACAGAAACATTCATAAAAAATTAACCATAAGGCAAAATTGAGTGGTTCAAAAATAAAATCAATTAGAAAATAGTAAATAATAATCCTATAGCTAAAAAATTAAAATCCCCAACCATTTTCATGAAAAAAAATTCAAGGTAGCATTGCTTTTTGGGAGGGAAAAAGTAGAAAGTGCATAGCATTCATGAAAAAAAAATTTACATCATAGCGTAGAAAAAACCAAAAACTCAAATAGCACTGAGAGCATGACCTATATCTATAGTGGGAATTTTATGAAATTCGAATCCAAACAAGACACAAGCCTATATCTAAGAAAACACCTAGGTTTTAGGCTAGAAATGGAAAAAATTCTCATAAAAACTGTTAGGGTTGTGTACCTAGGATATGTAGATGTAGAGCCCTCTCCTATCAATGGGCATGGGAGTTAAGAGAGATCATGGGCTACTGTATCTACCTCTTCTAAAATAGGGTTTTTAGTAGGAGCCTTTCTTCTAGACATGATGAAAATCAACAAAGAAATACCTGAAAATCCTTAAGTTATAGAAGGCCTAGAATAGCTACGCTAGCCTATTGGTGAAGATTGCCTTGACTACACTAAAGGCTACTAACAAAAGAAGCTAAGGAATGCACATAACTCTAATCCTAGGTGTAGGAGCTTGAAGTGATGGACAAGGATGATTTTTTGCAATGTTGAAACAAGAAAAACAACCTTAAACCTAGGATCCTACTACAAAACCCTGGTTTTTGAAAAGCACATTCACAAGTCCCACTTAACTTAGTGACAAAAATTAGAAAGTAAGAATACGCTATATGAGTGGGAAGCCATTGCATTCAAACTTTCTAATTCAGGGTGAACCCCACTAGGTGTTCAAGAAATAAGCCAAGAAAAGCATACTATGTTGGGACTTGGGCATCCCATATTGACTACATTAGGGTTTAAACTCTCAGGATCCTTGGGATAGATTCCAAATCCCATTCAATTTCAAAAACTAGTTTCTAGTCCTACATCTATGTCAAAAAACCATATGCTTAATATAGGAAACTAGGTGTTAACATAGGTGTAAATTGAGATGTAAGAAATCCCAAAACTAATGTCAAAACTTGTTATTTCAATAGACTACACTAACTTAGACCCTAACTATGCTAGCCCAACATAGCCAAATGGAAAATCATGCATTTTACCACCTCCTAGCACCCCATCCATACTATGCTTTAACCCATGAAGCTCTATGCCCAAAATTAGTAGCTAGGTGTTGAAATGAGGAGTTACCAAACATCAAGATAGTTTTAAATCTCATCAAAAATTAGTTCTTGTGGATGACTACACTAGCCAAGAGCATGACTATGTTATCCTAGCATAGTTAGAATGGGATAAGCTTCTTTCCCACTTACCAAGCTTCCAATTAACACCAAAACATCCATGCCATATTACCAAACCCTAACTGGAGCTTGTGATAATTGCAAAACTTCATGAAACTCACTAAATGATGCTACAAATTAGTCAAAACCTATGACTATATTGAAGGGAGCCTATGAATATGCTATCCTACCATAGTCGTAGTCTAGCCAAGTGGGATTTATCATGGAAATAATAATAAACCTTTAAATTATCATTCCATAACTTCTACACCTTCCTAGGACTCCTGGTGATCCTAGATTACCAACTAGTGAAACTAAAATTCATTCAAAACACATATTACAATGCCAACTATGCTAAGGATTACATGTCTACACTAGGCTATCATAGTCATTAGTAAAGCCCAAGGAAGTCCACATGGGAAATCCCAAATGGATAATAAAAAAGTCAAATTGACTTCCCAAAAATCCTAGAACCCTACTAAAGCCTATTAAGATTACAAAACCCTCGAAATCAAGCCAAAACACATGCTTCATTCCAAACCTCTAAACTACACTAAGGACAAGCTAGACTATGCTAGCCTAGTGTAGTTAAGAGTTATATGGTTTCTCCAAGATCCAAGAAACCATCAAAAATGATAATTTCAATGCCAAAACTCTAGCTAGGAGCACCAGTAACCCTAAAAATCAATGAGCATGGTCAATTGTTCATGGAATCTTATCTAGAATCAAGATTTTTGCATGACTACACTGGAGGAGCCTATGACTACACTGGCCCAACATAAGCCCAACATAGTCATGGTCCTGAAGTAGTTGGATTCACATCTCATGATCTAGAATGCGATAAAACCTAATTCAATAAGCCTGAGATCTTAAGACCTCCAAATTCAACATAGTTTGACATTATTTAACCATGAAAAGCTTAATCCTTTTTTTGACTATGTTGAGGCAAGCTATAACTACATTGACCTAGCGTAGCCCTAGCATAGTCATGTTTTGTGGTAAAGTTGACTAGCATCATACCACTCCAGATAGCCCAAAACCTAACTTGGGAAGCCCATAACCCTATTCAACTTCACCCAAATACCATCCAACCCTATTTCAATCATGAAAACACCAAATTCCTATCAACTACATTGAAACCATGAATGGCTACAGTAGCTAAGCATAGTCTAGTGGAAAGTCCTATAAAAATCACTTTTTTTACTAATTTGTACCTCTGGATAGTCAATTCTATCCTTTCAAAAGCCTACACTACCCTAGGAAGCTAGTGGGACACTAATTCAAATCTTTAAATTCCATGAATTTTTTTGTTCCATGTGTCTATCCTAGGACCTTCCTGGACTATTTTGGCCCAACATAATCGCCAATCAGATAATCATTTCTAGCTTTTAAAAGGTGAAAATAGTGCCAAAATGCATCAATCTTCAATCCCAACCCCATACACTAGTTGTGTAGACCATCAACAGTTCAAAAATGACCATATTGAACTTGGAAAATTTTCCATAATGCTAAATATGCTAGGGAATGCATGACTACTCTAGACTAGCATAGTCACCAGTAGAGCTCAGTGTAGTCACAAGAAAAGATGCTGATTTTTCCCTAAAAGAGCCCTAAAACAACCTCATCATATGCCCAAACTTCACTAAAAATCCTATAGCCTCATACCAAGGCCTACCAAGGCTTGAAACTAGCAAAATATAACCCTTTTTAGCCAATGTTTGTCTTTTTTCATCAATATTTTTCACCTCGATTGATTTGACCTTGTTTCATGATGTTTTGACTTGTTTTGACCTTATTATGCATTGTTGACCTTTGTTACCATCAGTTGACCTCATTCAATTTCTACATAACTTTAGTCTCACCATATCTACCTTATTTTCTCTATTGTGACCTCTATTGACCTTCACTAATCCTTTGATTAGTGTTAGGTGATGAGGTTGACACCATGTAACTAGGGTCTACCAAGGTCTTAAACTAGCAACATGGCCTACTAAGGCCTAAAACTGGCAAAAATGTAACCTCAATTGATCATGTCTTACCTTATTTTTCATACATTCATTATGCTTCAACCTATTTAGACCTTGTTTGACCTATATTTTTCCTTATGTGTCCTTGATTCTATCTTATTTATCTTCATCTACCTTTTATAGCCTTGTTTGACATTGTTTGCATTTTGTTTGACATTGAAATAGCATGTATTTACATATTTACTGAGATATTTTATAGTGTTTTGTAATTATTAACTCATTTTTACTCAAGTGCCACTTAATATGCTTATGGTTAATATGTAGGATTGGAGTATGGACACATGGAAGCAAATCACCTTACCATTGAACCTAAATGGACCTCATGGTGATGTTGAATGATGCATCAACCTTAATTACTTGGATCTTGAGCCCGAGAGTCTTGTCAACCACATAGCTTGAATAGTAAAATCTCTAGAGTGGCCTAAAAACCTAGTCAAAGCCCTTGACCTTGAAGCTTGTGAAATTACCGAAGACTCTCTAGTTGAGGTTCTTGTTATGAGATACAGTGGTGAGGAGAAAACCCTAAAATTAAGTTCCTCGCTAGAACCTCAACAAGATCAAGACATCATCAAGGTCCTACAAGATAATATTAAGATTCCTAGTCATATGAGGATATGTCAAAATTGAATTCATGCCTAGTGCAACACAACATCATCCTTAATCCTAGCATTAGACCAATCAAGCAAAAGGTTCATAAGATTAGACCTGATTTTACCTTGGTAGTTCATGATGAAATCACAAAAATATACCAAGCTATTTTCATTAGATCTATTGATTACTTAGAATAGGTATCCAATATAGTGTTAGTTCCTAAGAAAAATGGAAGTATACACATTTGCATCAATTTCTGAGACCTAAATAAATTAACCATCAAAGATGATTTTCCTTTGCCTAGTATTGAACAACGTATTGATACTATGGCTGAACATGCCTTGCTATCCTTTATGGATGGGTTCTTAACATACAACCAAATTAGGATTAACCAAAAACATCAACTTAGTATAAACTTCATGACCTCTTAGGATACATTTTGTTACACTATAATGCTCTTTGGTCTAAATAATGTAGGAGCAATCTACCAAAGAGCTATGACATATATCTTTAGTGACTATATGCTAGGTTTGCTTAATTATTACATAGATTATATAGTTGTTAAGTCCAAAGTGACCAATAATCATACACATGACCTTGAACTTGCATTAAAAAAATGTCTCAAATATGAGATTAGTCTTAATCCTAAAAAGTGTGTCTTTGGCATTAAAACTAGTAAGATAGTTGTGTTTGTAGTATCTAAAGTGGGAATACATCTAGATCCTAAAAAGGTTAAAGACATATTCAAATTGATAGTACCAACTAACCTTAATAAGATTTGGGAACTACAAGGTAGATTACAATTTATTTATAGGTTTATCACTAGGCTGACAAATAAGTTACAACTTGTGCAACACTTGCTTATGAAAGGAGTTCATTATGAGTGGACAGTTCAATGCCAAGAATTATTTGAAAATCTTAAGCAAGAGTTGACATAACTACTGATAGTCTATCCTCCTCAAGATGATAAACCTTTTTACATCTACCTTGCTATATCTAATAGATCTATTACCTCTCTACTCTATCAAAAATGGGATGATGAAGTAGAGTTACCCATATACTACTTAAGCCATGAACTAGTTTTCCATAAGACCTGATACACTAAAGTGAAGAAGTATTGTCTAGTCCTAGTCTTCTCATTGAAGAAGTTTCTACACTACCTCTTTAGAAGCGAAGTCAACGTCATTTGCAAAGATAACATACTTAGATCCATTACTACCAATATCAATGAAAGTAGCCGAATAGCCCATTGAAAAGCCATAATAGCCAAGTTTGGCCCATTACACTTCTCAAGCCTCAAGAAAAGGTCAAGCTATAGCCATATAACTTACTACTTCACTAGTAGAAGACCATGCAATCATTGACCCTAAATTCCCCAACAAGTATGTCAACATCATTAGTGAAGTGCCCAAGGGCTATGAGGCAATCATGCACTTTGATTAAGTTTCAATAGCTCATGGGACTAGTGTTGTTGCCATCATAACATTACCATCTAGTGAAATCCAATCCTTCACTTATCATTTTTAATTCCCATGTACCAACAATGTAGCAAAGTATGAAGGATTGATCAAAGGATGATGGTAGCTCATGATCTAAAAACCAAATGCTTAATGATCAAGGGTGATTCACAACTTGTGTTCAACCAAGTAACTAATGTTTATGCATGTAAAGCCAAACATTTACAACCTTATTGTGACATAGGTAAGAAACTAATACAATAATTCATAGACATTGACATCCAACATGTACCTCAAAATGAGAACACCATATCCAATGCCATTGTAACATTAGCCCTTAGTGTGACACCAAATGTGGTTAGTAAGTTTCCCTTCTTAACTATGAATTATGCTATTTCCATCATGTAGAACACTAAGGATAAATCCATAGTTGTAGTTCATAATACCCCTTCAAAGGAGTGGTATGACGATATCAAGTTTTACCTTATGCATGGTGAACCTTCACAAGGCCTAACTACTACTCAAAAGAATGTTGTATGTAAACAATCAAATTATTATGTTATAGTAGGTGATCACACATTATGCTGATAGTCCTATGATGGCATATTGTTAATGTACTTGGGCAGAGCCAAAGCCCACATAGTCCTAGAGTAGGTTTGTGAGGGTGTATGTGCGGGTCATATAGGACCTAGAGTCATGGCCACAAAGATCAGATGATTAGGCTATTATTGGTCCTATATGGAAAACAAATGCCTGTAGCAAGTCAAAACTTGTGACACTTGCCAATGGCATAGCAACCTTATACATGTACCACTAA
Source organism: Gnetum montanum (assembly GCA_015680685.1). Taxonomy (NCBI): domain Eukaryota; kingdom Viridiplantae; phylum Streptophyta; class Gnetopsida; order Gnetales; family Gnetaceae; genus Gnetum; species Gnetum montanum. Next base: position 347,352 of record MNCI01003648.1, on the reverse strand, counting down.
TTGAATTACACACCACTTAGGTAACTTGGTCATTTCAACGATGGGGGTTGGATATCATTATACCTATAACACCTAAGTCTTTCGAAAGGCATAGCCTTATTATCACAACAACCAAGTACTTTTTAAGTGGGTTGAGGCTATACCTCTAAGGAAGACAACATCTCAACAAGTCTATAGATTGATATTGGATAACATAGTAGCCCATTCTTGCATACCTATGACCATAGTCACAAATAATGGATCATAATTTAGTAGCTAAGAAATGAAAGAATTTTTTCATGGCCTAGGCATTAAGCATTCCTTCTAGTCACCATATTACTCTCAAGACAATGGGCAATCTAAAGTAAGAAATAAGGCCATCATAAACTTGTTCAAGAAGATGTTAAACAATAGCAAGCACAAGTGACATGAGTGACTTGTCCACACACTTTGGGCCTACCAAAGCACATTCCAAACCAAAACTAGTATAACCTAGTTTATGGTTCTAAAGTTGTTTTACCTCTTGAATTGCAAGTGTCATAACTCCAAGTAGCCCTATCAAGCTTCATCAACAATGAACAGAACAAGAAGCTATGCACCATGCATCTAGACTTGGTGGAAGAGCAACAAGTATGAACACNTATATGGCCTTATGCATTATATTGTAAGAAACATGAATTCTTTGGCTAGTTTTCCTATTCCCTTGGAGTTGTGCAAGATGAAGCTTGGAGTCATCACAAAGGTACAACTCATTATGGTAGCAATTCATCTTGTTACCTTGATGTACAACATTCAATGAGTTTCTCTTATCATACCAAGGGTTCTTGTTTCACATTATTTCCATTATCATCCCTTTAGCCTAATCCAATAACCTAATTATAACCTTCCTTTCCCTAAATAACTATGATAACTAATGTTTGATACTCATGAATTGTGGCCATATGACATCCCTTTGTCATGCTCCACCATCAATTCCAATCCATGTAACACATCTCATTCAATGGGAACACTAAATCAAACCCAACCTTGGAAAAGAAACCCAATGAAGGTTTCACAACATAAAAAAAATGGGGGAAAGCAAATTTCCAAGAAGCTAAACAACCAATTAAACCCAAAAGAAAAAATTGGTGGATCCAAACATACAAAGGGAGAAGCCTAATAGCCAAAGAAACCTTGGAGTGAGATGTTGGCTCCTTGAACGCATTGTCAAGTGTCCAACACTTCAAAACATGAAGTATCAAGACTTAGTGATTAATCAACATGTCAATTCCATATCACAATCATGACATAAATATTTGAAACTCATTGTTAACCTTGTGACTATTTCTCTTATAGCCAATGATAGCCCTCATGCTAACCTTATCCAATCATCATCACAAGCACACTTTGGCATGGTTCAATACTATTGAATCAGGACCAAAGAGGAAATGTTGGTAATGGACCTACAATGGAATTTGGTATTCTTTGTTGTTGTCTCTTAATTCAATCCTCCAATATCAATAAAGAGGGATCAATGAAACACCACCAAGAAAATTCATGTTATAAATTGTAACTTTCATCTTCCAACTTAAGGCAAGATTTTATTGTAAATGTAAGATTTGTAGTTCATGAGCTACAGTCCTACATACTTTAACTTTTTGCGGGCTGAAAAAAGCCTTAGAAGTTTCTATTACATCATTTCCCAAGTGGAAAAAGTCACTTGTATCTATATTTAGGCTTAAAAATGCCTTGGGAATTACCAAATTTAGTATTTTGATGGGTTTTTGTAGGGGTATAACCTTATCTATGCTAGAACCATCTACCCCAACATAGATGGTGTTGTCTTTTCATTTCCAAGAAAAATTCATGATATTCACCAACAAAACCTAGTGCAAATGCACATATCTAGCATTAGAATTGTTGGGATTTCCATTTTTCCAATAGTGTCTAGCATAGTCACCCCAAGTTTTTTAATAGTTGCAACAAGGCTAGCATAGACATCATATTCACCAATAGTTTTTAGCAACCTTAGTGTAGTCCACCAAGTTCAGCATAGTTGGGATGGTGCTAGCATAGTCACAAATTTTTTTTTACTATTTATAGTATTTGAATGGGCTTTGGTGTCTACGATGTATTAAAACTTACTATAAACAATCACCTACACTAAGAATTATAACTTTTACAACTTGCAAGTAAGCATCAATTAGTCAATAATCATGATAGTGATGTACAGAGCCTAAGCACAATAATCCCATAGCCTATATAAGCCAAACATGAACACCTTATGTGGGTTTCACCTTTTTTTTAAGTAGCAATAGTTTTAATGAGTTTCACAACTTGAAAAGCAATGCCACATTTTTGCAACCAAGAGCCTATTGTAATCTTGAAACACCTTTGAGAGAAAATTGGTATCTATGCTAAGCATTAGAGACTCTCAACATGATACCATTTCATCAAGGGTAGAATACCATCTATGACCAAAGTTGCATATTTTGGTGGAAACTAGCAGGAAGTTTCTAAAAATTGGGGTTGGAAAGTATCCAAATCGTAGCATTTGAGTGTAGAACATAGCCTACCAACTCCAATGAACTTCAAGCTCAATCCAACCAAAATTCTTGTGCACCTAAGCACAAAAATCTATACTATTTAAACCTTGTACTTTATGCATTTACCATTTCAATAAAGTTATAGTTCATTATTGTGTAGATTTAAGTTCAATTTTTAATTTTTGTGTCTATTTCTGATGAGTGGCGAGATACCTCTACACTCAACCATACGAAACGAGCGTAGCACGCATGATCCGGTCAAACTCCATAGACTAAGTGCCTACACACCCCATGGAACACTTGGGGTTTATCATTCGTTGTCTTCCCAAACTTACTTGTAATTGTCACGGTGTATGGTTAAGTAAGTCCGAGGTATATGATTTTTATAGTCTTTTATGTTTTTCTCCTATGCTATTGAGGTGAAGGGTTGAGAAACTAACTAACTCTAACTAATGAACTACGTCTAAACTACCTAGCGTCAGCATTCGTTCCCACGTATCGTACACACCCTGAACCGATGCAACCGCGGCTACCAAATGCTAATAGTCACTAGGATCACCACGCGTAACGCACATGCTCGAAGTGGTCGTACTGAGGCACTTAACTAGGAGGAAAGGGTTGAGGAAGCTATCTAGCCTAAGTGCAATGAGTAGCTGATTCCCTGACTAATCGTACACATCTTTGTGGATGACTACCACTGGGATTACCAAGCATAGATCTTGGATACGCCACTGGGTTACCAAGTAGTCACACTAGATGCTCGTAATCAAGTTGTACTCATTCTGTGTTGTAGGAGTTTAAGGGTGATAGAGAAAGCAATAAATAAAATCCTATTCCATGCACTGCAAGGTTTATCCAA
>MNCI01003648.1:296769-330124 GCA_015680685.1 Gnetum montanum | reverse complement strand
TCTTACCTTTGTCACTACTTCGTTCTGCCTTAGACTCTTCTACAATTTTCAAGACAGTTTCAAGTCTGAAGTCTAAGGAATCCCACAATTGATCCATCTTAGCCAATACTTCTATTGTTAGTTTTTGGATCGGCAAGGTTTTTCTATTCACCAACTCTTCGAGTGGTGACTCATCCTCTTCATCACAAAATTTCACTCCCTTCTTTCGAAGGGAGGGATCACAGTTGTATTCTTCCGCACTTTCCCTTTTTCGTAGTTCACCTTCTTCTTTTGCTACTTGTTCCAACAAACGATGAACTTCATGAGCTCTAAGTTCTAATAGTCTCCCTTGGGCATAAGTGCCAAGGGTTCTTCTAGTCTCATGCCTTAGCCCATCTACGATGTGGCGGAGTTGATCCTGCTGTGCATAACCATGGCTCGAGCAACGATGTAACAATGCATAGTAGCAGCCCATGGTAGCATCCAAGGGTTCATGAGTACCTTGCTTCCATCCTTGGATCTTCTTATGCAAGTTAGACACTCTAGAGTATGTTTGATATTTATCGTTGAAGAGTTCTAACATCATACTCCACCTCCGAATGGTTTCCAGCTCTAAAGGACTAGTACCAACTCTCTGCTTCCTTGGTGAGTATCCTGGGAAATAACTTAAGTTTTTGCCACTCATTCTCTATGTTCTGCAAGGAGCAGGCATAGTGGAATTCCTATAAATGATGCTACGGATCAACGTTGTATCCCCCCCTCAAAGCGTGGGATATTGTTCATGTCTAAGCGTTTGATCCGGCTGTCTCTTAAATGCCTTGTTGGAATTCTTATAGCCTCCGTTATGTTGAGCATACTTCGAGTGGCAAGTAGGGGCTCATCATGATCATCTCTTTCATGACACCTCTGATGTCTGCGTTGTTCCCTACTTTCCCTTCGTTCATGTCCTTGTCCTCTCTCTCGACTCTCTCGTCGAGGTCTCTCATTTTTCCTACCTCTATCCTCACCATTGTGCTCATGATTGTTGCACCCAAAGGTGGAAGGAGAGGATGTGTGATGAGATGATGGAGAAGAATAAGGGGAACCATTGCCATGATGATGCTTCTTGCCTTCTCTTCAGCTGCTATGGCCCCAATCGTGGTGACGATCTAAGTGCATCATGAGTTGTTGTTCCCTCTATGAATAGTTGGCGTTCACGAGGATCAGAATCAAGGTTATGTATCATTGATCGTAAGTTCTGATACCCAACCTCCTCACCATCATTAGGAGGAGGAACATCTTTGGATAGCAAACCTGTTATGAGTGGTTCACCATCTTTGATTTCACTAAGGACGTGCGGGACCTCTGTGCCCTTTAACAATGTATGTTGGCTCTCCTGCCTTGAGTCCCTCATACGTTGTGCTTTTGTGGGATAATAATCCCTTGAGTCAAAATCTACTGCAATGTATTTAGCATAAAGCTGTGTCATGCCAATCTGTCCCAGAGCACGGAGAAGCATGTTTGGAATTGCTCGATCTAGAGGTAACACGATGTTACCTTGTAAATCTCTTCATCGCAGCTGTTCATCTTGATGGAGGATAAAGGTAAAGTTTGGAATATGCTCATCGGGATGAGTATAGACTATCCAGTATTGTTGAGGACTTGGCTAATTTCAGTTATGTGTTTTTGATTACCGACTATTTCGTGTATGGTCCTTAGGTGGTGAGTTGCTCTTATGAGAAGAAGACATTGCGATTTAATTCGGTGTGCTAATTTACCGTTATATAATTTTTCTTTTAATTAACCCGAAGGTTTTTTTAGGCTCCCAATGATGTGAGTGATATCCTATGTTCTATTCAGTGCACAAACACTTAGTCCCCGGAAACAGTACCAATGATGAGTGGCGAGATACCCTTACACTCAACCATATGAATACGAGCGTAGCACGCGTGATTTGGTTGAACTCCATAGACTAAGTGCCTACATGCCNAAGTGGTCGTACTGAGGCACTTAACTAGGAGAGAAGGGTTGAGAAAGAAAATAGTAAATAACAGGTAAGAAATAACAATAATAAAATCCTATTCCATGCACTGCAAGGTTTATCCAAGAAGCTCATCTTTATTGCCGTACACAAACTTGTGTTCAGGTACAATGTTTTCTCAAATAAAGATCCGTTCACTTTAGGACTCCTACTGCGGGCACATGGAAAATATTCTATCTCTCGAGTGATCAATTTGCCAGAGTTTCCCTACTGTCTAGCCTAGGATGAGGAAACAAACGAGAGCCACCTCTTATTTATAGATATGATGGCACATCGCGATATCGCGTACGCGATATCGTAGCCCATGCGATATCGCGGCCCATCAATAACATAGCCAAGATAGTGGTTTTAATATATTTAAGCAAGCTTATCCATAGTTGTAGTGCCTTATTTACATTCTTATAAGTGGTGATAGGTAGCTTAATAAGAGGATCATTAGTTAAAATAGCTCTCTATTTAAAAAGACAAGGATAGATTAAGGAATAAGGTCCTTCTTAGTTATTTCTAGAAATAATTCTAATGCTTCTAGTAGATTAAGTGAATATAGATCTATCACATTCTCATTAAGTGATCTAATGATATGGTTATGGAACCCATCCAAGGCAAGTGGTTCATATAATTAGATAATGATGATGGTTTCCATGGCCTACAATAGATCAACATAAGATCAAGAAATATTATGAGAAATAACAATAAGGATTCATAGTTTTAATAATTTTAAAGTAATAAATTAAGTTTAATTTTATCAAATAATGATAATAAAATGATTATTTTAATAATATTTAATGGTTAATTTTGGAGATGAAAGAAGACTAAAGTAAGTGTGAACAATCCTAGGTTGATCCTAACTTGAAATTCCTTCATTTTAGAACTCTATTTTTGTTGATTACATAAGCAACATGAACTATTAATATAGTATCAAAGGTAGCTAACATGGTGACATGGACTACGTAATGTAGTCATGCTAACGTAGGCCCTAGGTGACATTGATGCCAACTAGCAAACATTAATGCTAACATCAGTGTCATCTCACATTTCATTATGCATAACATAACACATAAAAAGCTCAATTGATTCTTTTCAAATTTTAGCATTTTCATACATACCCTTCCTTTCTTTTCTCACACTATCATGCTCCAAAGCCTTAGTGATACTGAGGATGATATGGAAGTATTCAATGTCACCAAGACATGCGAGAATAAAAAGGTTGGAACCCAAAGTGAAATGTGGAGAAAACACATGATAGAGCTAAGGGAAACATTGCTAAAATAGCAACCATTTCCTTGAGAGCTCATGTGAGTGTCCTCATGCTATCTTTTATTTTTATTTATCTACAAGGATTTGTTGTTTAGCAATGTAGTATAGGGATTTAGCATTGGTGATCAGCATGGTGGATGATAAGATAAAAATGATGGTGCATAAAGTAGTATTTTAGGGGGTAGGAAACAAAAGAATGGGGATGATGATAATTATGTGGGACAATCAAGGCCAATGTAATAAGTGTGAGAGCTATCACAACCCTTACAAGAGGTTGCGTGACCTCTACATAGGTTGTGTGGCACTTGTAGGAACCCACACAACCCTACAAGGGATGTACACCACTTTGCTAGCCATATGGGAGCTTCAAGTATTTTTAAATTTTAAATGTGAGCCTTTTCTAAGGTATGAAAGGGTCAACCTTATGACTGACAATGATCAAGGATGAGAAAGATAAAGTGTAGAGACAAAGAATAGTAACAACCATTATGTAGTAAAGGTTTTAAGGATGTTTTAGGAATTGGCATATCAAAGTGAAGTAGAGGATGCAAGGATACAAAATGTTAGTTTTCACATTATATAGCAAGGGTGGAAAATAGAAAGCACCATCATGCTAAGTGGCAAGAGTCTAGAAAACTTTCTAGGACTATCATAATCTCTATGTGCAACAATGCATCTCTTACAAGGATACATCTGGCCTATGTAGAAGCCCATATGGCTCTACCTAGGCTAGAACATCCCACTCAAGCCCACATAACCTTGGACATAGAGAAATAATTTTTTTATTTTATTTTCATAATTTTGAATTTGGATCATTATCAAGGACATGCTAACAATATGAGAAATGTGTAGAATGCATATGAGGTGCATATAGATGCAAAATTTAGAAGAGTAAGAATATCATAAGGGAATGGGATAGTGCTAAACAAGCTTATCCTACCTTAGGTAGGGTACGATGTGGTTGTCCATGGGTGTGGGTAGGACCTAATTCTATAAGAAAAATGTTTGTACTATGCATCATGAGGGCTACAAAATGTGTAGATATTGTGCATGTCTTGAATATTTTTTTAATCTTAATTTTTAAGGTTTAAATTTTTAAATATAGATTTTAATTTTCTTTTAAATTTAAAAATTTATTTTTTAAAAAAATGGTGACAATAATGTCAACTATGATGCCAAAATTTCATCTAATTCTAGATTAAAGATGCCAACACTAGCCTACTAATGTTAATGCTAGTGTCAACATCACCTATGTACAACCAACATCATGAAATTATGCTTAACTTGTAGGGTTGAATTTATGAAATTTAGGTTTCAAGGACACTTAAATTTTAGCTTCTATGAATTATGTTTAGCATGTTAATCACGATATTTTATGTTACGATTGGATTAAGGATACATTTCTACACTTCATTCTTCATGATTTTCTATTTGGATTTTGAATCAACGTTAAGGCATGTCATAGTAATGCTAGGTAATGATAAAATTAGGTGACTCCAACATCAATATAGTCAAGCATCATGTAACTTTACTTAGCCATTTCAAGCTTTAAAATACAAGGATGAAATTCATATTTTTCAAGAAGAATTATTTTTATTTATACTTGCCTCTATGATTCAATCTTATTAGCAATATTAAATCATGGACAAATTGTTATTTTCAGTTAGACATAGGACATTGTATTTCTATTAATTATTTGGATTCTATGTTTGATGTGCATGATATCCTAAGTAGATAAGATTTGTGATTGATCCTTTCTTAGTATGTTGATCAACATTTATTGATTTGTCCTTTAGTCTTATTCTATGTTTCATGTCTTATTTACTAGATGCCAACTATTGTAGCCTTTGTCTTATTTGTAGATGTGATGTGAGATCTAATATGGTGATCATTAAGTCTTTGTACTTTCTAATTATTGATATGAGTATAGTTATCACTAGCAAGATGAAGAGGATTAGGATAGTATTCATTATGAATGAATGCTCGATCCATTCTACAAAGATTTGGGCAAGGTTGATGGCTAGACAAGTTTGAAGTTTTATGTGAATAATTTCCACATACTTATACAAATCTCACTCCTATTAAGGATAGTGTCTCATTCCTTGAAGGATATTAGTCTAGGAATCAATCCATGTTTTCTAGATTACATAATCCAAGAGATTCATGATTTCTAGATTACATAACCTAAGAGAGTCATGTTTTCTAGATTACATAATCCAAGAGAGCTTTCATGTGGATGTTATCATTAATTAGGATGGAGTCACAAGAAAAATCCAAAAAGAAAGAACTATATCAAATCTAAAGAGACTAGCCATATAAAAGGTTTAATGCTTACAGTTTCTTTAATCCATCTGGCACCCACATAATAGTTTCCAAGTAAGTTGATGTTTTATTATGTTAAAATTTAGTTTCCAAGTTCTAGGTAATAATTATTAAGTTAGCTATCTAGTAATGCTACATGACTTGTATGCTTTTAGATCTGATAATCTCAACAAAGAAGATTCCTATCTAGAGAGGCTAGATAAGTTTCTTAATAAAATTACTCCTACTAATAACTAGCACTCTCCTATTTTTAAAAGGTTTCCTACTGAAATCAATAATGCTAAAGATCATAAATGATATATCTCTATTAAAAATGCTACTTTGATTTATGCTTTACATGACATGGAATATTTTGGCCTAGAGGTGGAGTGATCAAAGAGATCTAGAGTCAAGTTGATTTCAAAAGATATACTTGAAAAGTTTGCACTTAGTTCTTTGTTATGTTATGAACCTATGCCTATATGATGTCCTTGTGCTAATGTTAATGTTAATGCTTTGTAGATAAAATTAAAACTATTAATGTTGATGTCCTTGTGCTAATGTTAATGTTGATGCTTTGTTATGTTATGAACCTATGCATATATGATGTTATATCAAGTTGGATAACATAAAGAAGAGGTCACTATAAATTAATATTTATAAACCTCCATCAAGTCATTAGTAGTGGATGAGTGGAAAGGGGATGAAGTACCTCCACATATTTAAGTAGATAGGATTAATTTATTTCTTTAATTTAAAATTATCTAGCATTTCATCCATTGATATAATCACTATGGTGAAGTGCTACTCAACCAAATAAAGATTGTTCATGTTCCACATTCATAACAAGGAGGTGATCTTACAATGAAATAAGATTTCTTTGCGATATTAGTTTGGGCTATCTAATGAAGGTGCTATTGTTAAACACTATAGCAAGTTATCTAGGACTAAAACCTAAAAAATCAAGGGTTGGGTTGAGTACATGTATAAGGATTAGAACATTCTACACTATAGCAATTAGGACTTGATTTAGGCTTACCACCTCTTCATTAAGAGGATTTTCTATGAAAGGTTTAAATAGATATGCATGACTTCTCCTTAAAAACTCATTGTTATATTTAAAATCATGATGAGAGGTGAGATGTATGACTAGGCCAACCACATAGCAGAGAAAGTGATCAAAGAGCTTGACAACATTAGCCTAGTGAATCAGAAAGGTATCAGCAACTCTATAAACTATAGTATCTATTATGACATGATGTGGTATTTTGTAGGGTTATTTGCTTATAGTACCTGTGAGAAGGGAATGGTTTTCAATGAAAAGGAATTTTCACCATCATTATACCAAAACATCATGAGTATCATCATGACTCTTCCATCTACTTTAGAAGGACCACTAGATATTCCCTGCTCATTGAAGAAGAATTTTGTTTAATCTTCCATCCCTAACAAAATTGTGTTATCCATGAAAAGTCTTGTTTATGAACATTCTAGGCATGGGACGAAGAACATGAGATGGTATGCTATAGTAACATGGGATTATGTCCAAGCCTCAAAGAAGCTAAGGATTAATGAGACATAGGCATCAAGTTCATATGACCTAGAGGAGAAGAGCTTGAGACTAGAAGGTACTAAGTTATAAGAGAGGCTAGGTAAGTATAAGTTATTTTTATTGTTTTTATTTTATTTATATTCTTTTTATTTTTTATTAGTATTATTATTTTATATGTTTAATTATATTTTTAAATTTCCTTTTTATTATATTTATGTTAATCTACCACTTTGGAGACCTAGAAACAAATGGAAAAGAAAGTTTTGGCCAAGAGGAAGGTCGAAATAAGAGTAAGGTGTTGAACCCCATAAAATGTTTTATGTAAATAGTAATGGATATAGTATTTTACTTTTTATCATTTGATATATTGAAAATCATTGATTTTTTCTACCTATAGCGATATGAACTAATGATGTTTATTTTGGCTATTGCAAGTAATTGAAGCTGCAATAAAGATTGATAAAGATAATATCAATAGAAATCAAGGTTGCGACAAAGATTGATATAGGAGATATTAATCCAAATATAAAAAGTGATAAGGATTGATATCATGGATTTCTATAGACAAGATCGGAAGGAACAAATCTAAATATCGATCAAAGAAAAGATGAGCGACTTGTGGCAATGATCATGGAAGATCAAGGCTACAATGGAAATCGACAAAGTAGATATCAATTAATGTCAATGCCTGTGATAAGAATCAAATATCCAATATTTCATTTTAGATACCCTTAGAGTATAAATACATGTCCAACATTCAGATTGAGAGATAGATATATAGATATGTATACATAAAAGAGAATGTATGAAATGGATACCCAAAACAAACCCATGTCACGTTGAAGTCTCATCCCCTTTGAAATTGTAAAGGAAAGATTTGTTCAGCTTTGTAGCAATCATAAACCATTGGAGTCCAATGTTGGACTATTGAAGTTGCTACTTTGTCAAGACACCAAGCAAGAATCACAAATTAGGTAAAGCCTCCCTTGTAATCTTCATGAAATGTGCATGTATTCGTGTCTACAATTTGATTTAACCATAAATCTTCATTCCTAAACTTGTGATTAGAAGTTAGGATAAAGATGCATGTTTTTACTTATGAGTGATAGTCATAAGTGTGGACTTGGTTTGGATTCAATCCTTATCATTTTATGTCTTGATGATCTTTTGACTTTTGAACCATTCCTCCATGAGATACTACTCACAGGTTAATCACAGACGAGGTGACTTCTCTACAATAGAAGATAGATAATAATTAAAAGTATTGAACTCCAAATTTTGCTAGGCTCGTCAATTTGGCACCGATGCTAGGGAGGCTGGCAAAGTCAATCTTCATTAAGGGTTTAGTATATTTTTTTTATTTCTTTTTAAAATTTAAATTGAATCTTTGAAAAAGGTATACATTCTTTCCATTTGATGTTATTTTCTTTTATTTTGTTAGAAATGGTCTCCCTTAATTACTTTACATGTAATAACAAAATTTTAACAAAATTATAAATTTTAATTACATATCACATTATATATAATTAAGGAAAAATCAATAGTCTACAACTTTTACCTTGAAAAATGTAGAGGACAATAGGAAATTCTATTGTTAGTTGGGATTATAAAGAATTAGATAGCATCATGTTTGGAATTCAAGGGAGAAGAACAACTCCTCCTACTTTGAAATAGGCAAGTTTAAACCCAAAATCCAACTAAGAGTGAGCCTTAGATTAATAAGTGGCTTACACATGATAACCTTCATTATTTTTAAACAATCTTCTTTAAGTACAATGTTCAAAAGTTAAGATGGTTAAATAGCTCAGTATACGGTAATGCTTATTAGTGTTTGGTTTCTATTAAATACCTACTTGGATAAGTCACTAAGGTGGAAAAGGTGTGTTATATTGGACCTAGTTTCTCTGGTGGTAAAGGCATCTGCTAATATCAAGTAAGATCAATGCTATGTGAGCAACCCTTACAAAATAAATTTGGCTTCCACAAGAACCTCATGACTGAAGCTAGTCAAATATTTAATTTCTCATGGAAAAAAAGAGAGAAATAAAAAGAAAGAAAGAGAAAAAGATGATGAACAAAAAGAGGAAAAAAAGAAAGTAAGAAACCAAAGAAAAAAAAATGATCCCACAATAACCTTCCATCATGAGTCGAGCCACACTCCCACAAGAACCTTATAGTTGAGGCAATGCTCCAAGCTCATAACTTCAAGCATCCAACAAAAACCCCCTCTATAAGTAGAGTGTTTAAGGGTCAAGCAATGATTACCAATCAAATAATGATGCCACTACCTTAAAACTAGGATATAACACTGGCAATGAAGCAATTACTCCTCCATAGTTAGTATTTTAATGGACATCACCACTTCTAATCATTTATCTTACTCTATTATTTAGTTATTTTAATTTTATTTCCTTGTACTTATGACATAATTGTTTTATTTTTACTTTTGTTTTTACCTTATTTTTAACTTTTGCTATTCCTCTTTTTCATTTTTGTTGTGTTATTTTCCTATTTTCTTTTGCATGGTCATCTCTTTTGACTAGTGGTGCTTTTGTGCATGGGTTTTATTTGTGTTTCCCATTATGTCTTCCATAGGTGTCAGTGGTCGAGATTCCTACTATGGTGGCGAATGATGGATACTAACACTCAGTCACCCATTTCCCTTAGTACCCTCTTAGTCACCTAGATATATAAAACCCAAGGTAACTCTTGCTTTTGGTATACTCTTTGACCATGTTTCCTTTTAATAATTTATCTTTGCTAATTAACCTAGGTATGTCACATACCTTAGTTTAACTAAGGGGGGATAACCAAGTAATAAAGGATATGATAGTAGGGTATAACCAACTTGGAAGCTGAACTAAGAACAATGTGAAAATAGCCTTGGATGTAATACAACTTTCTACCAAAAAGCATAACTTAATTGCACCTATAATCTCTACTCTAACTCTACTAATTAAAATCAAATTAAAGTTATTATTATAGTACGTAACTTTTTTTTCAAGGCTGAGATGCTCTATGACAACCCATGATATAACATTGGCTCAAAATCCATCATCCACATGCACCAAAGGTAGCATGGCATTATTCCTGATCTGTATCATAATGTAGATAGAAAGCTAGCACATGCTACCCATTGCATAATGAGTTTTTATATTCTCTCCTTTAAACAACAAGTAGTCTACTCATACCATGGAGAGTTAAGCACCTATGAAATAGCTTCGACATGGGGCTGAAAATTTTTTAGCACAATGATAAATTTAAGAATCTTCTCTAATGCCAAAAAATACTCCTTTGAAGTTGAAAAAAGGTCAAAAAGGAAAACATTTATTCCCTTTAACTTCTTTGTTGTAATAATCTAAGAAAAATCTTTACCTCTAGAAGTTGAATCTTTGGAGATCGGTACTAGAGAAACTACATCTAATGTGAAAGTAGTTGATGTAGTTATTGAAGTAGGAGCAGATATTTTTTATGCAACTTGGAATAAGAATTTTCCTTCATCTTCTTTGTTTGAGTATGTTGTATGTTCATCTATTCCTTTTCCTTTTATTTATCATTGGATGTTATTTTCTTTTGTAGCCTTATAAGCATTTTGATGAGCAATGTAGGAGTAGGAAGCAAGAATAACTCCTATGATCTTGATGAGGAAGAAGATGAGATGGCAATAGGACAAGTGATTAATTAACCAATATGGATGAGGTAGGTAGAGACAACTAGTTTTTTAAAGAAGATGAAGGATAGTTGAATATGGTTTTTAGTGAGCAATAGCTACATCATAATGAGATGTCATATCAGTAATGAATGAAGTTCTATGTATAATCTAGATTATAGAAATTGTGGGAGTATCTAAGGAAAGATTAAAAATAAAATGCTTTTTAGGACTTGATTGGTTTTGAGGGGTTGAAGGCTGAAAGTTATTTTGAAATAATCCTAATTAAATTATCAAGGAAGTTTTAGAATAATTACCTTTATGCTCTAAGTGAAACACAAATATCATTCTTAAATGAATATCCAAGGGATCCTAGATGATTTTCATGTTCTAATTACTTGGCTACACTAGGATATTGAAGACTCTTTCTCCTTTCTTCATCAAAGCTTAGATATAATTTTTCATGGCATTGCAATTCTCTATGACATGTCTCATAGCTTCATGGTAATAACAAAACTTGTTTAAGTTATATGACTTCAAGACTAGTGGATCTCCTTCCATATATTATGAAGGATCTATTCCCAAAATCTTCAAGTATCTAGATCTAGCTCATCTCTACACCAAGATCTAACTTGGGGTTATGTCCCCCTCTTTCACAACATGTTATATAGCTACATGTAGATCATCATGAATTTTTTATATTTAGATCAATCCTTGGGTTATTTTTATTACTAGCCCCTATTTGATGAATCTTGACTAGTGTTGTGGGGCTTCTAACTTGTATTTTTGTTCCTTCCAATTATTGATGAAGATCATTATAAATCTTGATTTATGGATGCCACCATTTACCCTATGTTTTGAGAAGCTTTATTTTTCTTTTACTAGCTACTTTGTTGTCCTTATTACAAAATCTTATCTATTGTGGAACATTACATTGAATAGTAACTATCTTAATGTGTTTGGAAAAAGTAATAACATCATGCAGACTAATTAGGCTAGGATATACTATCTTACCCCTAATATAATTATTTATTGTTCCTTCAAAAATTTCTAAACCTTAATCATCAAATAATGGATAAGTAAGTTTCACCATGGCTGAAGTTTATGTTAATATGAACTAGAAGATGGACTCATTAGGAGCTTATTTTATTGTTAATAGTTTTTAGAGCATACCTCCTCTACTGATGTTGTATTTGAACCTCTTAACAAAGCCTTCAAAAAGCTGCTCCAATGAAGTGATAGATCCATGAGGTAAAGACCTACAACATTCAAGTGCCTTACCAGTCAACAAGCATGAAAATTATTAAAGACTTAATGTGTTCTAGCAAGTTTAACATGCTAGTTGATGTCTATATTCAATAACAACATGAATACTTATATATATTGTCATAATATACAATACTATCTACAATGTTTTTTTTATATAACTTAAAGTTTAGAGTTAGTTATGAATAATTAATTCTCTTATGTTTCTTAACTAACATTAATTGTTCATTGTCTATTCTCTCTTTAAACATAACTATTCCATTACATCTATATTAAGTGTTAATCATAGTTTTCTAAGAGGAAACAACATAACACATTACAATACCATAATGGAGATTCTTGATTTAATATTATTCTTCTCTCTTACTTTGTTTGTTTATATTTTAAGTATAACACATATAATCCTTTGGATTATATCATATTCATAATGTATATTTAAATTAATTTCAATAGTCATCAAACTATTTTTAATGTCTTGGACCTAATGACCTAAACATCATTATCCTAGTATTGCTCCAACAAAATGGGGTTGGCTACATAAGTTCTTTTTTTCATTCACCTCTATTAATATCTAGATCTTTGTTTATTTATAGTTTCTTCAAATTATCTTTGATTATTTTTCTCATTTCTTTGATATTCATTTTGGTGTCTTTGTTGGAGTAATGATGTAAGAACCTTTTTTTTAGGTTAAATGTCTATTCTTCTTTGCACATGTGCAAATAATCTAAGTAGATATTATTGTAGCTTATCTAAAATAGAAGCTATTCTAGATCTTCCTCTAATGCTTGTATTATGTAGTTTATCTAAAATAGAATTTATTTCTAGTCTAAATATCACAAAAATTAATATGGTATTAGACCATTAAGTTTTAATGATTTCATTAATTATCACTATGAACCATCTATGGTATGGTGATAGTTAGGTGCATTTAATTTGAAGGTAAGCATAAAAATCAATCATAAAATTATTTTTGCATCTATAAAAAAATCATGAAAATAGTAGAGATAACTTAGTGCCTCAACTGATCTTAATTTAATAGCAAATTAAGTTCTAATTTAACATACTTCTTTCAACTTTCATCAGTAAGCATTCAAGTTATGATTCATAGTTGAATTATCATGGTTTTTCTATAATTGTCACATCCCCATTTCCAAATGATGTTGCTACATAATGAAGATGGTGTTTTTTTCATAACAAGTGTTATTGTTATCTTAACAAGACCCAAAAGGGTAGTTGTGATTAAGACCCGAAAGGGATGTGTCCCTTAAGGTAACCTTTGGAGGTTTGACCTAAGGCATTTATACCTAGGGTTAGAGGTTGTGCCAGCATGGAGTGGTAGAGCCAATATAGGTAAGTCATAGGAGCCGAGTGAAGCGGGACAAGAAGTGGACTAGCCATTCCTTCTAGCTAGGTTATAGGCCTAACCGTGGTGGCAGTGTTGGATTGCCTCTAAGGGATATCTGCAAAAGGAAGAAAACCCCAAGTAACACTCTTAGAGCATGATCTAGATACACTATTCTATATCAATAAAGCATTCTTTTCTTTCTCTTTCTACATTTTTCCTATTATTTCCTCTATACATAATGTCAAATATCACATATATTTCACATATGGTATATTTTCTTTGTACACATAATGTCTAATATATCATATATTTGACATTTTTCATGACATCTGGGGATGGGATGTCACAATTGGTATTAGAGAAAACCATAACCCAAGGGCCATTCAGAACCATGGGCCAACTACAACATGAATTTTATGATGAACCTTGAAGCCACAACATAGGGAAAGCCATTGATCATCACTGGATGTACCATATGTTTGTGATGTAAGTCAAAAGATACATTTTCATTAATTTCAAAAATAATGGATTAGGCATCTAGATCCCAACCAACAAAATTCTTTCATTGATATCATTAACCAATGAAGATCTAATTACACCTCATCAAGATTAATCAATTATAAGAGATGTTGATAAGATAATGATACAGCGATCTAGGTAACTCTTACCCATATTAATACTATAATTATTAATTGATTAGGATCATTTTTAAATTTCTTGCAAGAAATTTAGTACCCATGACCTAAATTAATCTTGTTTTGTTGAAATTCACTATCCAAGTAATCAAGAAGACTTGCAGTTACCATATGTCAGCCTAGAAATGTTAGTTCAATAAAATATCATATTTTGGTCCTTTTAAATGTCAAAAATTAAACTTCATTTTTGAACCATAAGAATATGTCTAGTGCATAGTACTCATCAAGATGATTCCAATGGTACAAATTTTGTCTTAATTTGACTTATGGTTTGGGAGATATCGATGTTTAAAGTTTCTTATTATACATGCATTAAAATAATATTAAACTATTAAATTATCATTTTTAAACAAATTTCAAAAATTTTATGTTCGGGAATCAACCCAAAATCACCATTTACCGATACCGAACCTCCACCTTATCATCAGCCGAACCGCCATGTCAATCATCGAGGCAAGATGGATTAAAATTTTTAAGTCAGAGCTTGTGGGTTCAAACCCTGATCCCCCCCTTTAAAATCCATTTAAAAATGAAATGAAACAATAATAATAATTTATTTTAAAAAAATTTGTAGGCCACATCGGCCTGCAAGGACTGCGCAGGCCTAGTAGGAGCCACATAGGCCATGCAAGCCATGCTACCCCTATGCTACCCCTATTTTGGTTACTATTACTACTCTTGCCATGTTTTCATCCACCATGTTGTCACCCACCTCCATGTGTAGCCAACACCAATACCCTCACTTCTTGTTCCCTCCACTACCACCCATCAATCTACTACCACATCACTCCCACTGCATAATTCACCATTTGTCACATGTCTACTTTGCTAAAACAGCATATGATCATTCTTTACGGGCCCTAGTGTAGGGTGCGCAAGCCCTAATGAGGACCATGCTAGCCCATGCATGGCCCACATGGCCTAATACAAACACCACCACTATGTGCCTTTCTTGGCTATGATGTTACCACTGCCTGCCTATTGTTTACCACGAAACCCTCACTGCAAAACCTTTGATGGCCTTCAGAGCTATAGATCATCACCCTGAGATCCGTAGATCATCACCGTTAGGGCCATCGAACATTGCCTTCCATACCACAAAACATCACCTCCCATGTCATAGAACATCACCTCTTATGCCACAGAACATTGCCTCCCATGCCACCAAACATTGTCTCTTGCATCGTTGAATGTCGCCTCCCTTGCCATAGAACATCACCGCTCTCACTATGGAACATCACCTCCCATGTTGTCGAACATTACCTCTCGCATTGCCAAACTTTGCCTCCTTTGTTGTCGATCATTGCCTCTCCTTTCAAGGCCATAAAACCCTCATTGTCAATGCATTTGGGGTTTTTCAGGCCTATGAAAGGTCACGCAAGCCGAGTGCTAGGATGCACTAGCTCTATGAAGGATCACACAAGCCCAATGATGGGCCACGTAAGCCTAGTAAAGAGCCATGTAGGCCCAATGAAGGGTCATGTAGCCCAAAGGAGGTAGCATGGGCCTTGACACGTGCCTTGCATGCCCCTAGGGAGCGCTGCATAGGCCCAAGGGAGGGCCAAGTACATGCTTACAGCATAGCCCCCACTGCCATCAACATTCTATTTCTTGCCACTATTGGCATGCACCTCCTCGCCTATCACTACCCTCATCAATGTGTCCAACTTGGCCATCAACATCACCTAGCAACCACCTAGGCCACTGCTAATGCACCACCACAACTATTACTACCATTGTCCCTACTACTACGTAATGAAAAAACTATTTGTCAGTGAACAAAAAATTTAAAATTTTCATCAATTGACGAAAATTTTGAAATGCTCATCAGCTAATGAAAAATTAAAAATTTCCAAAATCAAGCCATTAATTTCAATTAAAAATGTGCAAAAAAAAATTTTGAAAATAGAATTTGATGTGTTGGTAGCAATAGAGACAAAAATTCCACAATTAAGTGTGCTTGTGCTGGAGGACAATTGAGATGCGTGACCTCTCAAGAAGTCTTGTTTTTTGTGCCAAAGGTTTTAGACTCCAGAAGCCATAACTTTTGATTTCAAAAGTCTTTTGTGATGAATGAAGAGTCATTTCCTATAAATTTCAATCTTCCAGACCCAATGGTAAGTCAGATCTATTCCATGGAACCCCAAAAATTAGTTTTTACCTTGCCCAACATAATGCCTCAACATCCTCAAAAGTTTAATTTTCACAAAACTCAAGCATACAATGTTCATTTCAACATTTGAATAGTCATTTCCAACATTTTTCACCCCCTTTAAACTTAATGGTAAGGTTAGATTTATCATCTAGGCACCTAATAATTCGATGATATCATAAATTCAACGTTTTGGGCTTTAAGATTTCATGCATAACCCTTACAGATAGTCTTAAGATTACTATGGCATGTCATTAATTACATTGCTAGAGTCAATGTTCTTATGGGAGGTAGATAGGTTTTTAAGAATTAGATAATATACTTACATACTACTAAAATTATATGATATCATTAAATATTACTAGAATTAGATAATGTAATTATAAAAATAGATAATGTAGTTAGTCAATTGATGTAGTTGATTATCAATCGATGTATTAGTTAATGATTAGTTGATGTATTAGTTGGAGAATTAGTTAAAGAAATATAACAATATTCAACCCTCAAGAAAAGGTATATTAATTTTTCCTACAATCAAAACATATGCTAAAACAACATGAAGACTCAAAATCTCATTTTGACAAGGAGTATGATACTCATGAAGAGAAATGATTCAGAAGAGGATCCAAGAATGAGAATGAAAGTTGCAACATACAATGTATTTGTAAGATCCCTAGTGAGTAAGAAACAACATCTACTATGTCCATCATGGGCCTTGGATGACATGAATATTGATATCCACATATCTTAGCAAAGTTAGAAGATTTGGATGCTAATGTCTTGTGCTTACAAGAAGTCTTGCCATGGGAATTTCTATATCAATTCCAACTAGACTTGGGAAATATGGGATACAGAGGTATTTACAAGCAAAAAGGTTCTTATGGAAGTTCTTCTTTTGAGTCGTATATATTAGCCTATTACAAAAATCACAAAATGGATGGTTGTGCAATCTTTTATAAAGAATCCAAGTTTGAATTGATACAAAGATTTGAATGGATTTTTGAAAATATAATTTTTGAAATTCTAGAACTTCAAGCAATGGGCAAGAGATTTCAAAAAAAGCACATAGCTTTGGCAATGATTCTAAAAGTTCATCTATCAGAAATATGTGTATGTGTGGTTAACACACATTTAATTGCCAAATCAACATGTTCAAATGTTAGACTATGTCAAGAAGCATATTTGATGAAGCAAATAGAAGAAAGTTTGAAGAATAAGTTATCACTAAGTTATATTGATCTAGTTCCAAGTTATATTGATCTAGTTCCATTTATTCTTTGTGGAGACTTCAATGCAAAAGTTGGAACTATCAATTCTTAAAATATGGATGTGTCAAAGAATCTTTGGAAGATGAACATAACTTGAACAAGATGTTTCCATCAATTCAGCATGCAATTCCATTAGCTAGTGTATATTATGCTTACTTTGAATCTTTAGTAGATAAATTAGATTCAAGAATTCAAGAACAGATGATGTCGATGGATAGCACTCATCCAGAACCATAGTTTACCAATTACTTTGCTATGATTAATGAGGATGGGTCAACAACATTTTTCATTGAGACTTTGGATTATATTTGGTATGATGTTAGATTCTTTCAAGTTACCAAATTACTAGAGTTAATTTCTAAAGAAGAAGTTGAGAAGAATCAAGATCAAGCCTTACCATCCAAAATAAGACCTTTTGATCATATACTACTTATGACAGAATTACAATTATTTCCATCATTTCACAAAGTTGATCAAGATTAGGAAGTATTTTCACCCTTACTTTTATTGATGCTCTTATTATTTTATTCATTGTTTAATTTATATTTTAATTAGATAAGTAAAATATCTAATATAATAAAAATTTGGAATAAAAGAATTTTCCCTACCTCCACTTGCAAAACTAAATTCGAGTTGTACTTTGTGTGATTCTAGTAAGGATTAGTGATTGGTGATTAATAGATCTTTAATTCACTTCTTGTCATTATCTTAGAAAATGAAGTAAGTATTAATAAAGTAGTATTTAATTTTCCATATGTTCTTCTTACATATATTTTTTTTTGTAGAATAAGCAAGAAACAACTTCAAGTTCAAAGGAGGAATCAAATTATTGGAGCACAGGATGATGAAAGAAGTACATGAACTTGTTCAAGGGCTAGAAAAAGATAGAGAACATGGACTTGTTCGAGGATGAATGAAATCCAAGGAGGGTAGATTGTCACATTCCCATTTACAAATTATGCTATTGCCTAATGAAGATGGTGTCTTTTCATAACAAGTGGTATTGTTATATTAACAAGGCTTGAAAGGGTAGTTGTGATTAAGACCCAAAAGGGTGTATTGTAATAACGGACGTGTCTCTTAAGGTAACCTTTGTGGTTTTGACCTAAGGCATTTATACCTAGGATTAGATGCCATGTCAACATGCAATGATGGAGCTAGTACAGGCAAGTCATGGGAGTCAAGTGAAATGGGATAGGAAGTGTACTGATCATCTCTTCTGGTTGGGTTATAGGCCTAATCGTGGTGGCAATGCTAGATTCTCTCTAAGGCATAGATGCCAAAGAAAGAAAACCCCAAGGAACACTCTAAGAGCATGATCTAGATACAGTATTCTATATTAATAAAGCATTCTTTTCTTTCTTTTTCTACATTTTTCTTATTATTTCCTCTATACATAATGTTGAATATGACATATATTTCACATTTGATATATTTTCTTTGTACGCATAATGTCTAATACATCATATATTTGATGTTTGCCATGACATCGAGTGATGGGATATCACAATAATAATATGAAAAATAAAATATTTCATGCTTCTATTGATTCCTTATGAAGTTAGTTTGAATTCAGATTTTGAAAATTGGTTCTAAGATAGCAAAATTATGCACAATGTATTTGGGGGGGGGAGGGGGGGGTGTCGGACCCCGAAAAGAAATTTTATTAAAATTAAAGGGGCATCAATTACAACAACTTGAAGAAGTCGTAGGGTTAAGGTAAGGGGAAAACTGGGAGTGTCGTGAATGACACTTGGGAAACACCTTAAAAAGCAACTAGTATAAGAGGAGGTACCCCAAGTTGGGACACAACCAAATGTTCGCACAAACTAGCATTTTACAAAATAGAATGACATAGAAGTAGATGAAGCCAAGAGCTCTCAATTAAGGATAGAGGGAATGCCAATGGTGAATCCAAAAAATAAAGGGAAAACTTCCTTGCAGAGATTACTAATGCGAAGTGTAACTAAGACACATAGGATTGTCCCATAGTTGCAGGAGATGAACCACTATGCACAATGTATTTGATTCAAAGTGCATGACATTTTCTACAATTTAGATTATAATGTCAAAAGCCATAGGTTTTCAATGATATGAAAACTATTTATTAAAATCACTCATGCTACCATAAGATGATGACAAATGCAAGGTTCCTCCAAAAGGAAGTGCAATTAGTACATCTCATTACAAATCTCATTTGAGCATACCCAAAGTGATACATTATCACCATCATCACTTCCAACACTACAACCTAAAATTTTCCATGGAAATTCCCACAATGAAGCCTCTAGTTCAATAATGACCACACATTATTAGACAATGTTAAACTAAATTCAATAATGACCACACATTATTAGATAATGGTAAACAAGATAACAAATTTCAACCTTCTTCTACCCAAAGGAGATTATGTTAGATATATGGTTTCTAGGATTAGTATTTAGTACTCTTACTATGATTTGAAATTTTCCATAGAGTTGGTAAAGCTAGATCACTATGTAGAATTAGAAATATCTAGCTTGGCACCATTTGTTAAAGTTCATAGTGTTAAGAAATGATGTGGTGATCAAGAACTTTTTCAAGACTTACACTAATAGTTGATTCATTTATCAATATAAAAAGGCCTAGAGGTTTTCAAGAATCCAAAAATGATCTTGTGGTTTTAATTTTACATACTAAATACTGAGTAGAAGCCTACAATGTAATGTTGAGGAATAATAAGATAGTTTTTAATGTTACTTTAGCATAAAATGAGATGTTGAATAAAAATTTGATGTCTTCTTCTGAAGAGAAAGAAACATATGTTAAAGCATTTTCAAACTTTAAAGAAGAGGTTGAAGTTGCATTGAAATTTATAAAGAAATAATCATTAGAATTAGTTGCACTAAGCAAAGCTTATAAGAAAAATGAAAGAATTGATGATGAGAACTACAAAGTTAGAGTGTAACAAGCTAACAATATAAAATATACCTTTGAACTCTAAGATGAGATTGACTCTCTATAAATTCATGTGAAGGATTTACTACTCAAAAGAATAAATTATCATAGACCTTTAGCATAAAGCAGAAGAAGTTAGAGGTCACAGTGAGTAGTTTGCAAGAACAATTTGTAACTAATAGCTTCATAGCTCATTGTACAAAGTTATTAAAATTTCTCATAGGTAAGGGATATGAGCTTTATTCTAATTCCACTGTTATGCCATCATCACTCTTGGTTACTACAAGAAGAGATCATAAACATGTTTGCTAAACCTGAAGTTAAAGAGCTAGCTCAAGATATTTCACCATTATCTTCTAAAATTCTTGTGATTCCTAAAGAATCGATGGTAAATTATTCAACACCTAAATCACAACCTAAATCATGATCAAATATTTTTAATATAAGTGGTATCATAAAGAATTTAATCTTTGATTCAGGTTGTATCATAGAGTTTGGCAATAATTTGATATTTGTATTACCACTTATTTTATAAATGTCATAGATTTAGTTGTAGATAGTTAAACATTCTTATTAATCTTAATGTTAAGCTTGAGGAATGGTGTTAATTATCTAGTATGTGCTAGCAAGGTTAACATGCTAGTTTATGTCTATATTCAGTAACAACATGAATACTTATATATACTATCATGGTGTATAACACTATCTATGATATTTTGTCTTATATGACTTAAATTTTAGAGTTAGTTATGGATAATTAATTCTCTTATGTTTCTTAACTAATGTTAACTATTCATTATATCCATTCACTCTTTAGACATGATTGTACAGTTACGTTTATATAAGTGTTAATTTTAATTTTTCTAGAGGAAGCAATACAACACAAAATAATAAAATAATGGAGACACTTGGTTTAATTCTATTCTTCTTTGTTATATTCTTTGTTTATATTTTAATTATAATACATATAACACCGTGGTTTATATTATATTCATAGTGTATATTTATATTAATTTTAATAGTCATCAAACTATTTCTAATGTCTTAAATATCATTAAACTTTAAAAACTATTTTTATAATAGTATGAGGAAAATTATCTAATAACATACACTTATTATATAAGGTATTGACATGATTTATGGGATTGAATTTTCCATTATACTTAGTGAAATTGGTCAATGAAACTCCTTTGTAAACCTAGGCTAATGGGATCAAAGGATTAATAGAATCCATAAGAATGTGGGAAATGGAAACATCTTGACTTCACCCATGCAATATTTTGATTTTTATAGTTTGATCATTATTTTCTTGAAGTCATGAAGATAGGTCCTACAGAAGTAACATGAATTCATGAGGCATACCTAGGATGTTAAACATGGCAGTGTTATCCAATATAGAATTACGAGCAACCTGCATAGGTTAATGAGGTACAATAATGGATAAGAAAACTAGTTAATTAATATTCTATTAAGGAAATAGTTAAGGAGGTAAGAGAAATGTAGTGAGACTAGTGACTATTTAAGTAGTAAAGTAATGGACAAAGGTTGAAATTGGTTTAATAGAAGGTTATGATTTTGAACATATCAAGATGGATGCACATTTGTAATGTTAGGGAATAGGCTATATGTTGGTAAAAGGATAACTATAAGGGAAGCAATGGTAGCTAGCGTATCTAGAGTAGGGCCTCTAGGGAAAGATTAAGAGACAACTTGATGAATAAGATTGATGGGATTGATGATGTGGATGCATTGAGGAGTTAGGCTTGATGGCTGTATGACATGCTAGTGGAGCTCCTATTAAATTTAATATTTGGATAACTGATGGCATAATCCATTGCTACTTCTCTTTACTAGATTTTGGTAATAGCAATGGCTTGAATTTTATCCCTAACGAGTAGGTACTTAACAAGAGCTATCTTCTCATAATTATTTAGCTCTATTGGATGATTCATGTTTAGAAGAAATGGATCTGAGTTGTGAAGACTCTGATATTCAGTCATCCTTCATAGCTCCATCTTAGATAGTTTAATGTTTAAATTTTGTTTAGCACACATAATCTTATAGTCATGAATGGTTATGAGTTTTGTAGTTACCTAAGCTTTTCTCATCTCTATCAATTTGTAGACTTGGGAGCTTTAAGATGAATTGAATACTTATCTAGACATGGTTTCAAAAGAGTATCTTCTATACATACTTGGAAATAAATATCAAATGCAAAAGGGAAAAAGAGTAATGTATACAAAACTAAATGTATTAAGATGCATAAACTACAAAATAAGATGCTAAAAAAGACCTATGAGCTTCAAGGAAAGTTGTTCGTAATACTAGAAACCTATTAGTCCTTCTTCTAGTGCAAAAAATGTTCCTATAAAAAATTATTGTATAAATCATACATTTAAGCATATGAATCATGGTCACTCAGTCTTCAAAATGATATATCTCTTAATAAATTGATGATTATGAAATGAAGGATCACAATTCTCCAATTTAAAGCAAACTTAGCTTATCGACCATGATATAGAATTGTGGAATCCTAGAATGATGATAAGTTTAATAAAATTTAAGTGATATAAATATGAGTCAAAAAACTAGAAAAAGTAATAGAAATGGTACATGAAAGATTAATATGTGGGATAGGATTTAGATTTTCCATTTTCAATGAATAAAGAAAAATTTATTCGGTTAACTAACAAATTTTACCTCCTATGAAGGGCCAAGAGATAAATGGAATAAAATATATGATGATATGGATTGAAATTTTAAATTAACCTATAGACCTTACTCTATGAGTTAGAACATGATTCAAATAATGAATTTTGATGTCTAACGACTTGTGTGATGAGTGGAAAGCTTGTTGATGTTGTTTATTATTAATTTGGAGGAAACATAATTTGCAAATTCATTGACATTATTATAAAGCTTGAGATTCTTGCACTTATATTTTTTTGAAATGTAAATAAAAGGTTTGTGCTCATTGTAGAACTTAACCCAACATTCTATGACATCTTAACATGGACTTCTTACTTCTATGCTCATTAAGATGGAATAAATAAGATATTATATCCAAAAGAGCCATTAGAATATATATTATCTTAGATATAGAGCATCTCCTTAATACTCGTGCCATTTTATCTAGGCTATGAAGGCTCTCAACCACATGAATATTTCAATGTGCTCATTAATGTCTAACTCGAAGATGATCAGCTAAGGCATATTAACATGACATATTCCTTCTATTTAAACTAAATTTTTAAAAGAAGCATCTTCTTAAAAGGATACTTAAGGTAATTTCGATAGATCTCTACAAATTCCTAAGACCATGTATGAGGATTGATGCCTACCTAATGCTAGAAGTTATTAATGTATTATTCAATTTTATGTTATATTTATTTGGTATTATTGCCTTGACACTTATGTTGAATCCCATATTCTTTGTTTTTCATGCCATATTTATAGTGACATTTCACATCACCATGACTCATGGTGAGATGCCAATCAAAACCATGAGTCATGATGATATAGTTGTCTTGACCATAACTAGACCACAATTCATGGTTTTTCTAAGGATTAAATCATAAGTTGTGGTATGAATTTTCTCAATCATGCCATTTACCATGACTGGTGGTAAGGTCATGGTCTTGAGCATGTGTCATGATTAGGTAAATATGAATAGCAGTGACTTCTATGGTTCATGATCGCATTGTTATCTTCACCACGATTTCATCATGAGTTATGGTGAATATTCCTTTTTTGACCATAGATCATGGTCAATTTGTGATCTCATAATTTTGCTCATATTTTAACATTCTTTTATTTTTTAATCCATCTATGATTTTTTTTATCTCCTATCATCTTTAGATTATTTGATAAAGTTTATAAGAAGTCTAGTATGGACTAGACTTACTCACATTACCTATTTTTGTTCCCCAAGGTTACGTTACACTTTGATTCATGGATTTCTCTAATATTTGGACCTTAAAATGATGCATCAAGATCAATGGATATGCACTATGAAGAATCTAAGTTATCCTCTAGTACTTAATCAATGTCGCCTATGATTGTATTCTAATGGCCTAGACTATGTATCAATGGATAAGCATTGTGGTTAGTATGGATTGCTACCATACATGAGTCATATCACCTATGATTGTACATGGGATATCACAATGAGTAGGAATTGTAGGGAGAACTCATTTGCCATTAAATCCTACTTATGTTACCTATGATTGCTCATACGGCAAATCTTATAGTTTCATAATTTAGAACAATAGGGATAGTTAGTCCACAAGGTTTCCTTCTAGGATCAACTATATCTAAGAAAGGTGAGACTCAACTAACTAGTCCTTAAGGAGGGTTAATCACTAGGAAAATTGTAAATAAATTATTTCCTTGAAATTCTATTTAACATCATGATTTTCAATATTGATTATAATCTCTAATCTTATGCTTCTTGAGATGATCTTTGTGTGCAACATGTAGTCCCATCCTATAGCTTGTTCTAGGTGCACCAAGCTTGTTGGTTCTATTACAAGATTTCTAATCCTTCCTAAATGTTTGTATACAAATTCAAGTAGTAGGAGCTAGTAGCTCAATGATTATTAAAGCTTAGATCAATTGATCTATTTATTTATTCTCAATTTTACTTTTCTTTAAGATCTTATGTAATGATGAATATGATGTTTCTAGATGGATATTCTAATGATATAAACTATCAAAACTTTTATATCATGGATCATATTATGTTTTATAAGATTTGTTTAAAAGCATGCTTATGTATATTTTCTTTTATACCATGCACTTTAAGTTTAATTATTATAATGCTTATGGTTGATTCTTTTTTAAGGTTGTAAACATTATAACATCACATTCCGTAAGTTTCAAGTTATTTGTTATTTAATCATGGAAGGCATGTTTTCATTATATTTTGAAAGTTTTCAATTCAAAATTTTTTATGTTTTTTTTTCAAATTTTTAAATTGAAATAAATTCAATAAAATTACTATTTTTCCTAATAAAATTATTAGCAAACATCTATTTAATAGATAGTGAAAATATGAAATTTGATATACTAGTAAAAATTTATGTATCAAGTTGCAATATCTTTTCCAAAATTAAAGGCACATTCCAATTTTAATGAAAACTATCCTTGAAATTCTTAAGTTAATTTCTAAGGTGTGATACTATGTTTTTTAATGGATGTGTTTCTTATAACGTCATTTATGAATCAAGAAGATTTCTAGGAAGGATTAATAACTTAGTTTGTGTTTCCCACTTTACATACATATCTTGTTGCATTTCAAATAGGTCTCAATCTCTAATCAAGTAGCTATTTATGATGTTACTAGAAAATGTATGATAATTTTTACTCATCTTGGCATCACTTCAATAGTAATTCAACCTCTTTTAATGCCAGCTTCATACATGACTAGATAAGCATCTTGCTCCACCTCATCTAATAATTGAATTTCATAGAATCTATAGTAAATTATAAGTTTCCTGTTAGGATTTTAGGATGAATATATAAAATCATAGAAAACAATTTTTGATAAAATTAAGAACATAAATAATAGTCTTAAACCATAGAAACTTTCCTATAAGAAATAAATTTTTCTTGGGATCCTCCATTAATCAAAACATGAATCCATTCCTAAATAAGCAAATATCTAGCTCCAATCTAAAATAATAGTTTCTTAGTAATATGATCTCCCTTATTCACATTCCCCATGAATGCACAATAATTTAATTTAGAAGTTTTCTTTATCTTAGAAGCATTAGGATTACCTCTTTAAAGATCTTGGCTTGATTTCTCCTTCACCTCCATGGTTTGTACATCTTTGCCCTTAGCTACCTTTTGAAATGGACATTCTCATTGTTTTGTCTTCATTTTTCACATTTGAAGAATTGAATCTTAGATGAGCTATTATCTTAACCCTTGCCTCCATTGCCTTAGTCCTTCTTAGCCTTGCCCTTCTAATCATCCTTCTCAATCTTTTTATCAAGGCTACCATTCTTGTCTTTAGATTTAGGCTTAGTTCCCTTCTCATATTTGATCCTTTTTCCTTCCTCTTAAAAGTTTGTTTACTTCTATTTCTAAATCTATTTAATTTCGTTTTAGCTTTGAGTATCAAATCATAAGCCTCATCAAGATCTTGTGGCTCATAAAAAAACACCTCATGTTGATATGTCATTTTAAGACCTCCCAGAAAGATTAAAGACTATTCATACTCCTCCCAATTCACTTTAGCTTGATGGAATAGATCAAAAAATTTGATGTAAAACTCTTTGACATCTTTGTCACCTTGGCTTAGTAATTTCAACTTCATAATGGTCTCTTTCCTCTAACAAGACTAAAAATTTTCTTCTTAACATGTACTTCATCAATTTCCAATCTTGGATGGGTTGACCATTTTGCCTTTCATAAAGTTGGGACTCATTTTTCCACTAAGTAGAAGTCATACCTTCTAATCTAGATTTAGCAATGGGCACACTCAAGTTATTTGGTACCTCTTACAACTCAAAGTTCTTATTAAGTACCTTTAGCCAACTTGAAAATGCATTAGTGTCATTCACATCACTGAAAGTCTTAAACTCAACATACAAAAATCTTACAGCATTTTTTACTACTCTAGCAAGTCTTCCTTTATCTTTCTCATCTAGCTTGCTAGGAGAAGAAGTAGTTGCCACTATTGGAGTCCTTTGAATTCTTATCTAAGGAATATGATTCCATCTTATTGGAATCATTAGCTAATGGATTCCTACACTCCCATAGTTGAATTATCCTTCCTCATCATACACTCTACCTCCACTAGGCTATAAAAATTTCTCATCTAAACATGAATACTAATCATCTTTGCATGTCTAGATATAGCTAGGACCAGCATTCCCAAACACCTTTACACTGATTTCATCCAACTAAGCAACCATAAGTTAGAAGGTAGACTTCATTCTCTCCTTGTCTCTATTCAAGGCTTGAACATTGTTTTTAATTGACAATAATCATCAACTAAATCCAAGAAACAATCAACACTAAGCTCTAATACCAATATTAGATGAAATAGATTTACTCCAATTTTAAATTATCTTCTAATACTAAATCTCTATATTATGAAAAGATAATTACTTTATTAGAAAATAGGAAAACTAAACATCTTCTATTATACCAAAGAAGATTATAACAAGGATTCACAATCCACAAAACATCAAATAATCTCATACACTCAAATGATGTTGAAGAGCTTAAGGCTCTACAATCATACAATCAACTAATAAAGAGTCTCTTCCACAACCCAGGGGTGAGATCTCAACACATAAGCAAGACCAACAACACATAGGCCAATACACTGCACAATTGACATTGGAGCTACAACCACAAATGCACTCACTCAATATACTCTTTCATAGTCTTGTTAAGCTTTCATCTACTTAAGAGCTCTTACCAAGACATCTCATGATCTCTCATGATGGTACAAGCATCAAACATAATACATATTTACTAACCAAATAAGATGAAAACCTAGGAAAACTTTCTCAAGCTCAACTTGAAGATCCCCCACTATTTCCATCTTTTCCACCTTGTCTCAACTATTTTAAAACTTCTAATGGTAATTTCAAAAGTTTCCATTCCCATTTGGGTCATCTCTAGCCTTTTCAAGATGTCTCACTATAAAACTAGCAATTCTGTGAAGACATCTAATTCCTAGCTGAGACATCTCTCATTGTACTTAATACATCTTAGGCTTCTAGAGATGTATCAGCTTAGACAACTCTTGATTTTGTGAGACATCTTACCACTTTTTAAGATGTCTCCTACTAGCTCCCAACTTGGTCCAAAAATTTCCTATCTTCCAATACATCTCTCCTAAGAGCTCAAATCTCATACAAGATGACTCCATGACCTCCAAGATGTCTCCATGAAGCCCAATATATATAAAAACACATACATAGGAAAAGAACAAGGGAATTAGAAAAAGTGTCCCTACACCAAGAGGTTTCTATGTTTATGAATTTAAAAGAAGGTTCACAAATAGTCTTAAATGGTCTACAAAATCCCACATAAAATAAGAACTTAAAGGACTTAAAGCATATGTTATAAGTACTTAGAATGGTAGAGGGAAGGGAATTAAAGCATGAAGTTTAACTAATTAAATACAATTGAAATAAAAATATTAGACAAATAATATTGATAAGAAATTAATTAAAAATAAATGAAAACCAAACTCTTTAAAAATAGAATTATAACCTTATAAACATTAGCATTTGATTAACGATTAAAGAATTATAATGTAAAATGAAAAGAAGAATGAGCTTTACAATTAACATTGAAATTCTTCAAATGGAAGAGAATTGAACTGCTTCCAAATCAAAGGAGAAACTATCCTAGTCTCTCTATCTTCCCACTACTAAAGATGATTAATTTCAGCCTTTGAAATGAAAGAACTCTAAAAACCAATGCTGAATTCAAAAATGAATGCTATAGGAAGAGAGATAAAATGCTCACAGCTCTTCTTTTTTTTTTTTTTGGTCATCCGTAACGTACTTTTCAAATTAGATATTTATAGCTTCAATTCTACCTCTTGATCTTCTTTCTGGAAGTTGAAATGAAGAGTTCTAAAGAGTTAGTAGATTGAATGCTAAATTGAACATCATGCATAAATTTAAGGATGGCATTTAACATTTGGAAATTGAATTCCAATTGAACACTGGGTGTTGGATTATCTTTCAACTTCAAAATGAGTAAAAGTAAATGCTAAAAACAACATTGAGCATTAAATCAAAGATATACTATATTTCTAAATTTTGAACATAAATTGAAAGCTAAAAGTTAAATTTTTGTTCATTTTTATAAGTAATGAAATTGAAATTTGAATGTTAATTAAACGTTGAACATCAAATATTTATTCAATTTGAATCTTGTGAAGAATTTGGTATTAACATTGATTTTGGTATATTTTTTGGTATTTTCTTGAGGTTTTTTATGAAGTATTTTATGCAATGTTAAGCTAAATTTGATTAAAAAGCTAGCGATGATGTCTAGGAGTTAAAATTTTGCGATGATGTCTAGGAGTTAAAATTTTAGATCCTAAAACATTCCTTCCTCTTTATGAATGTTGTTGAAAGTTTGAAGGAACATTTAGGAAGAAGAAAATTGAATTAAATTGAAAATGTGAGTCTAATATTATCCCCACGTGATGACTATTTTTGAATAATTGAAGGAGTCATCAAGAGGAGACTAATATCTTTAAATGAACAAAAATTATATTTCCTAAAACATTTAAGACCATTTGTAAACCTTCATTTATGGTCATTATAACTCTTGATATTCATATTCATGCTAGTGCCCTCAAGCCGATAAATAACTTTCTTAATTATAATGATGATATATGGCTTCATTCTTCTTAAAATTGTTATATTCAATTCTACAAACCATCTTTTCCAAATGATGAGATTGAAATTTTTTATCAGCTAATTGAAAAATTTACCACCATCTTCCTTTAGCCAAGTCATCTTAGAGAAACCTGAGTTTTTATCCGAGTCGAAAACCTTTTCGAACAAGGGGGTTTCCTAGGCAAAAAATTCTTGGATTTAATATAACCAACTTTTGGTATAGTTTGACCTTGCCATAAAACTTAATTTAGCATATATTATTATTTCTTATCTAATTGATATTCTCTATTAGTATCACGTGCTTCTAGGAAATATCTTATTTTGTTCTATTTGACATTTGAATGAAAAAAATTGACATTATACTTTAGTCTCATTTTAGTATTTAATATTCATTTTTATCACTTTTTTAATTAATATGTAAAACATGTTCTTTATCTTCTCTTTGATCTCAAAATTAATAAACTTTATTTAATCCAACAATCGTTTGAAGCTTATCATTCCTTTATCATTATAGGCTATACAAGCATACAATGCAACGCTTTAATTAAAACCCTAAATGCTTTTGATGTTTCATCTTGCAATGCTTATGGTTTATAACCTAGCTTTCACTCCACAAATTTTGGTAATAAGAGCTACTTGTTGCACATTTTAATAACTAGCATTTAGTTGTCTCCATATGATTTTAATATAATCTTTTGTTCAACTTTTGAAGTTAAATATTCCTTGCAAAACAATGATCATTTCATGACTTTTGAAAACAACATTCAATTTTACAATATTTTTTTGATCAATCTTATAATCTCATAACTAGGAAAAACTCATCTTCTAATGATTTTTTTGTTTTCATGTATTAGATATTTTAAATGTCAAGATGTTTAATTCGATTTAATGATAATTTAATCACTTGTTATTAAATTATTATTATATGTCATGTTTACCTTTATTTCTAAACAATTATCAATCACAATACTATCTTCAAACATGAGATAATGCCTATATTTTAACCCTTGTTATTTGGATTTGAAGTTCAATTAGCTTACTTCTTTCTTTTAGCAAATGATAATTAAATGCTCAGTATAAAATTATCATCTAGATGGCATGAACTTAATGTGTTCTTTTGACCAATTTCTAACCTTCAACTATCACAAAATAGTTGGAATTATTATATGACTTTTAATGTCAATGTTCCAATCCTCTAAATTGATGATAAATTCATTGTGTTACATTTTGAATGATTTTAATGCTTAGCTTTAAACTGTTCGATTTTTAAAAATCATCTAATTTAACGATAATTTGATGTCCAATGTTAACTTTACATATAATCCTATTTTTTAATACACTTGTAACATTTAATGCTCTACAACATTAATATTTCTAACACTTTTAAATTAAATGAATTTTTCTCGATACACTTAATTCTATAATACCAATTATAACACCTAACTAGTAGTTCTTATTTTTATTTTCATTTTATGTTTCATGTCTAACAACATTATTTGAAGTTAAGATTTTGACAATTGATTGCTCTTTTCAATGTGGAACATTCCCTCTCGACTTCATTCTCATCTTTGATTTCACCATGATGTATCAAATTTGACAATGAATAGAAGAACCTCTATTTGCATAAATGTTTAACATATTTTTAACATTAATTCTAACACTCAATGTTAAATAGTATTTTGATTTCATTAGTCTTGATTACCCTGTGCTCAAGTGTTCATTACTTGTTTAGAAAGCCTCAAATACAGTTCACTACTTGATCCTCAATCCCTTTTTATACAACTACCTAAGCAATAATAGATCTATTCTATCCTTAGCAACAAATTACTTAAGCTCTTACTAATATTTATAATAATCATCTCAACTCTTAAAATTAATTTTTCTTCTGTTATAACAACACTTCATGTTGATTCTTTATTAGTACAAATTAACTTCACAAATAAAACACATTTCTTTTAACTTTAATCACATCATTTTAGTCCTATTTTTCTACTTAATTCTTTACATTTATTTTCAAACTCTAAATTCTCTGTAGTTACTAAAACTTTCCAAAAAAATAATAAATTAAAATTTTGATATTAAAATAACAAAAAACAACATATAAATTTGCCTAAATCACCAAGTTAAGTAACATTCAAAATATATCTTATTACAATCACACCCAATCACAAGAGGGTCTCTTTATTAATCTAACCAAACTTTACAACAAATATAAATTTTCAAACTTACAAGTTCACAAGAACATAGTGAAACTAACTAATGAAACATTAATAGTGAACATTTTGTTAAAAATTTTAGTAACTGTATAATATCATATAAATTTCAAACCAATAATGAGATGTTTCATTACAAAATTTCAAATTCCAACACAACCTACCCCAAAGTTCAATAACTTGAGCCACCAAATCCCAAACCGTTATCACATTAAAATCCTAACATTAATAATAAATAATTATAAAACTTAGATTTTTTTATGATATGCAAATTATTTTCAAACCTTGCATGAATCCTAGCATCCTCAATATTAAAAAATTAATTAGATTTCTTACTCAAACCCTAGTGAAAACTTACAAATGTCAAACCTTGAAAATAGAGATAAATCACAATTAAAACCTTAGCTAACAAATCATAAAAATAACCACTTGCCCACTTTCAATGATATTAGGAATTTCCAGTTATAGCACATCTCATATCTCCTTCATGATAGGATCTACAAAACTTAGACCTACTTTCTTCTCTTTTCCCTTACCCTTTGATACACTACTAGTAGAAATCATTCTACCCTTTAAGAAAAATGCAAACAATAATCTACAAATGTAAATGCCTCAACCTAAAGTATTCTCAATTCATACAATACTTTTACAATCACTCACAATCTCAAGAAAAATCCTTAGATCTTCACACCTCAAATCCTAACTCAATATCATCACTACTTCAAGAAAATTGCTCTACTTCATACATGACTTTGAAAATGGTAAATGATAGTAATTTTTTTAATTAAAATCATTTGAACCGTTACATAGATAAATTAATCTAATATTTTTTTTAATTCCCAACTTTAAAGATTGTATATCCATCATTACTTTTTAAATACTTAGCATTCAAAATATCTCCACTTTCTTCGTTTGAATTTAATGCTTAGCATTAAAATTCTTCTTAACTTATGTTAATTCAGCCCAATGTTTGGTATTTGAAGTTGTATAAACTTTTGTTGATCAAAGTTAAAATCCATTTTATTCTATTCATTTCAAATTAAAAACTAAGCATTCAAACTCATTCTTTCATCAGTAATCGTTCCTTTTCCATAACATCAACCCTTTTATAAATTTTTTACTGATGAGCGACGAGGAACCCCTACACTCAACCATATGAATATGAGTGTTTCATGCACGATCTAGTCAAATTCCAAGGACTAAGTGCTTATGTGCCCTTGTGAAACAAGGACAAGTTGGTTGATTGTTGTCTTCCCAAACTTACTTGTATTTCACAATTGTATGGTTAAGTAAGCTTGAGGCATATGATTTTTATATATTTTATGTTTTTATGTCCTA
>MNCI01003648.1:272052-293576 GCA_015680685.1 Gnetum montanum | reverse complement strand
ATGAGTGTAGCACACACGATCTGGTCGAACTCTGCAGACTAAGTGCCTACACACCCATGGAACACTTAGGGTTAATCATTCGTTGTCTTCCCAAACTTACTTGTAGTTGTCACGGTGTATGGTTAAGTAAGTCTGAGGTATATGATTTTTATAGCTTTTTATGTTTTTGTCTCCTATGCTAACAAGGATAAGGGTTGAGAAACTAATTACTAACTCTAACTAATGAACTAAGTCTAAATTACCTAGCGTCAGCATCCGTTCCCACTTACCGTACACACCCTGAACCAATGCAACCGTGGCTACCAAACACTAATCGTTGCTGAGATCACCACGCGTAACGCACATGCTCGAAGTGGTCATACTGAGGCACTTAACTAGGAGAGAAGGGTTGAGAGAGAAAGCAGTAAATAACTAATAAATAATGTAAATAAAAGATAATAAATAACAATAAATAAAATCCTAATTAGCCTATTCTGTGCAATGCAAGGTTTATCCAAGAAGCTCGTCTTTATTACCGTACACAAACTTGTGTTCAGGTACAATGTTTGCTCAAATAAAGATTTGTTCACTTTAGGACTCCTACTGCGAGCACATGGAAAATATTCTATCTCTAGAATGATCAATCTACCATAGTTTCCCTACTGTTTAGCCTAGGATGAGGAAACAAGGGAGAGCTGCCTCTTATTTATAGATATGACGGTGCACCGCAATATAGCGGCCCATGCGATATCACGTCCCATCAGCACCGCATTAAAGCATATCCTTTAAAATTTAATTCATCCTCTCTATATAACCATTTGTCTGGTAATTGTATGCTAAGATGAGATTCAGATTAGAGCTCAATGTCTTTTGAAAATATTCTCAAATTTTGAAATTAAAATCAACATATCTAGTATAATATTATTTTAAACTCCATGCAATTTGATAATCTTAGACAAGAATACCTAAGCCAAAAAGTAAGAAGATTTGTTTAAAAGATCTATGAGCACAAAAATGGAATCCTTTTCACTTTGGTATAAGACAATCTAGTGATTAAGTATGATAATGATTTTTAATTTCCACATCGGAATAGTGTACATATGAAGATAACCACTAGGCCTTTAATGCTCTAAATTCACTTGTTAACATACTATTCACTTATCTATATATCCATCAACATCTTTCTTCATAC
This sequence comes from Gnetum montanum, assembly GCA_015680685.1. NCBI lineage: Eukaryota > Viridiplantae > Streptophyta > Gnetopsida > Gnetales > Gnetaceae > Gnetum > Gnetum montanum. The sequence continues at coordinate 292,405 of MNCI01003648.1, read as the reverse complement.
TTATTTACCTATATTGTCTCTTAATATTATGATATATCTTATTACTACCTAGATGCATCTAATACTTTCTTAAATTAGCCTCATCAAGTAACTTCTATTTGACTACTTCTGGCACAAACACCCTAGTTTTAAAACTCAATAAATAAAAACTATAAACTAAGAATGCTAAGTATTCTAAAGAAATATTTGCAATCTTCACTTGACACCAGAATCTAAAGTCTGTTGAGAAACTATCTCATCTTTAAAACTAAGTATGATAGTAAGACTGTAGAGTTTTCCAACTATCCTACTTAGTGCATCCACCATCTTGTTTCCTTTTCCTGGATGATACTACACTATAAAATCAAAATATGCCAACAATTATATCCATCATCTAAGTTTCATGTTTAATTGTAGTTTATTCATAATGTATTGGAAACTCTTATTATCTATTCAAAATGTAATTAGTTCATCATATAGATAGTGTCTCAAAATTTGAAGAGTAAAGATAATAGTACCAAGTTTTAGATCATGAGTTGAATATATGGTCTCATGAGGTTTTAACTATGTAGAAGTAAAGACCACCAACTTGCCATCTTGCATAATAATACCACCTAGTCCTTCTTTAGAAAATATAGGTATATCTCATAAGGCTTACTAGAAACTAATGAGATTAAGATAGATGTTGAAATTAATCTTTGTTTCAACTCCTCAAACATCTTCTGACAAGCATCTAACCAAGAGAAAGCATAGTCTTTTCTAAGAAACTTCTGTAGAGGTATTACAATCGTAAAGAAATCCTTTCCAAATCTCATGTAATATTCTACTAGTCCTAAAAAATTTTTCATTTCATCCACTGAAGTTGGAATAGGCCAATCCTTGATCCCTACTATCTTAGAAGGATCCATAAATATATCTACTTTCAAAATCATATGCCCAAGAAATTGTATCTCTATCTTCTAAAATACACGTTTAGAAGCATGCATGTATAATTGTTGTTCTCTTAAGATTTGGATCATTGCTCTAAAGTTCTCCTTATGCTTTTCTTCATCCTTATTCTAAAGGCTATTTTGGATACATCCTTGTCTTGCACCCTAACTTGATGATATCTAGAGTTCAAGTCAATCTTGAAGAACATCTTAGCTTCTCTTAACTTATCAAACAAAATTATCAATCTTGGGAAAAGAATACTAGTTCCCAACTATTACTTGATTTAACTTCTTATAGTTAATGCATAATCATAAACTATCCTCATTTTTCTTTACAAAGACTACTAGTGCACCCCAAGGTAAAACTCTTGGTTGAATCATTTCTTTATCCAACAACTTCTAAATCTACATTGTAAGTTTTGCTAACTCTACTATATACATCTTATCATATGCCTTGAAAATTAGCTAATTTCCAAGTTTAAATGTAATCTCAAACTTAATCTTCTTATATGAGGGTAGTCCAAATAGTTCTTTCTTGAATACATTCAAAAACTCTTAAATCATCAGAATTTGATCTATCTTCTACTTAGGTTCTTCATGCATCAAGATCATTTAACAACTATGGATGTGCTTAAGCAACTGCTAAAACTTTCCAATTATCACTAGGTCAAGTTTAATTTCTCTCATATTAGCTTGGATTATAACTTCCTTTCTACTTATGGAATTAAGTATGAGGATCTTAGTCTTATAATCTAATGATCCATCATATTTTACCAACTAGTCCATCCAAATTTTCACATTATACTCTCTGAGACCCATCACCAACATATCACTATATCACATGCTACCTTATATCAATACTTCTATTAAAGGTAGCATCATTAAAACTACCACACCAAAGGAATGGAATTTTTGAATAGTTAGGAAAGAAAACATGATTATTGGTTCAAGGTGTAAACAAGTCATAAATCTAGGATTCACAAAGGAATGGCTAATACTAGGATCAAACAAGATTAAGAAAAAGAAATCACCAAGGTTACTTATGGTATTCATAATAGCAGTAGGTTATTTTTCTAATGGTTGATCAATTAGAGCATGAACTCTACCCTTACAACCTGCATCTTTGTTCTAAATCTACTTGTCATATGCACTACTAATCCTAACACCAGCATCCATTCCCACTTGCCGTACACATCTTGAACCAGTGCAACACTACTAGGATTACCAAATGCTAATCGTTACTGCGTTAACAAGCATTACATGTATGCTCGAAGCGGTCATGCTTGTGTAATTTAATGATTGTCTTAATTGATCAAAATGAATTGCTATGCTAATAACAAAAATGTAAACTGTATAAAATAAAATAAATGTATAAGAAAATAAAATAAAAGAAATGCGTAAGAAAAAAAATCTCAAGTGCTACAAGGATGAATCAAAGAGCTCGTCTTTATTGCCATACACAAGGTGTGCTCAGGTACATAATGCTTGAATAAAGATCTGTCCACACTTAGACCTCTTGCTACGAGCACTTGGAAAATACTCTAAATTTTAAACAAACTACAAGAGTTTCACTACTTGATTGCTAAAAGACTTCTTCCCAATTGTGCGCCTAGGCACTATATTTATAGACTTGGAAGCAACTACTCTAATAATTAGAGTAACTGCTCAAATAATTAGAATAACTGCAAAAGAAACTGCTAGAGTAACCACTCTAATAATTAGAATAACTACTAGACTAACCGCTAGAGTAACCACTCTAATAATTAGAGTAACTACTAGAGTAACCACTAGAGTAACCACTCTAATAATTAGAGTAACTACTCTCATCATGTACCATTACTTACTATAAGCACTTTTAATGCTTGTTATTAAAAGTTTTCTTTCTTATTTTTCTATTAAATATTTTAATCTTTATACTTAAAATTTTCTTTAATAATAACATTAGTAATTTTCTTTATATTTATATAAATTAATAAAATATTCTACCATGTTGTAGGACCATGGCTTCTAGTATCATTTAAAGCTTGAATGAATTGTTAGTCTTAAATAATTTGTAAGGATAGGTAATCTGATAAATTAATCCTAATTTTATTAATTTCTCCAAACCTATTTTATCTTCACCTAGAGTTCTCATTGCCTTTATTGATATATCTGAGAAAACTCTTATCTCTAATATTAATTCCTTCTTCCTAGACAAAGAATCCATCTTAACTAATAATTCTTTGATCATTAATAATCATTAAGGTAAATGAAAGATCTTTTAATTAAGAATGAACCTTTTAGAATCCCAGTAATTAGAGTTAACTAGAAACTATTTAAAGATATTTAAAAGCTTTCTCTTGGGGCTATTAGGATATGTTGGGACTAGATCCCAACCTTATTTAACAAAACATCATCCTATAAAAAGGTTCTACACTAGTCAAACAACACGTTCATAAGTTTAAATACACCCTTGCCTAAATGATTAAAAAATAAATTATGAAACTCCATATCAGTCAATTCATAAACTAATTGATTACTCAAGTTGAATATTAAACATGATTATTGTACCTTAAAAAATTGAAGCATAAGGATTTGCATTAATTTTCAAAATCTCAACAAGGTTACTCTAATTTTCGACTTTCGAAACTTGATCAACTTATTAATACAACTATTGGACATTCTTTATTATCCTTTATAAATGACTTTTCTAGTTATAATCATATCCAAATTAACCATGAACATTAATATTACACTATCTTTATGATTCCTTAAGGATCTTTCTACTATACCATGATGTCCTTTAGACTCAAAAACATTAGTGATAGTTAACAAAGAATCCTGACTTATATCTTTCATAACATCATGTTCAAAATTGTTAATGATTATGCTGATGATCTTACTATCAAACCTAAGATGTAGAAAATCATCCCTTCCATCTTTTGATAGCTTCAACAATTTTAACCTTCGTTTCAATCCTAAGAATGCATTTTTAATGTTACTACTAGAAATCTGCTTGGCTTTCTAATCTCCAAAGAGGTTCTATCATTAATCCCAAAAAGATCAAAGCTATTCAAGATCTCCATGCTCCCAAAAACCTCAAAGATATGAAGATTCTTCAAGGTTATTTGCAATGTATTTGTTACTTTATTGTAAACCTTACCAATAAATTTTGATCCTTGTCTCACCTCTTATAACTATCAACAACTTTCTATTAGAATCATAATTATCAACAAGCTTTTAATGCTATCAATTAAGCTTTAACCTTTCTACTAGTCTAGTAACCTCCAAATTTTGAAAAACCCTTTTATCTTTATATCTCTAATTGTAAATACTCCATAGCTCCTATGCTTTGCTAGCATCATGAAGACATTACTAACATACCCATTTATTATCTTTCTCATGCTTTTATTTATGTCAAAAAGAAATATCATTAAACTAAGAAAGCTTTCCTTGATCTTTTCTTCACTTTGAAAAGTGAAGCCATTACTTATTATCTTCTAACAATTATATTATTAATAAAAATAGTATCCTTTACTCTATTAATGCTAACCTTTGTGATAATCATATATTAGCTAATTAGAAAGCTTTGTTAATTGCATTTGATTTAACATATGCTTCAAAGCACTATCAAAGGTTAAGTCATTGTTAATCTTCTTATGTAGATCTCACCAAATACTACAAGAATAAACATAGCAATAATAATATTTTAATTTATATAATTCAAAAACATCTTTTTCAAATAATTGTACAAACTACAATGCTTTATGGATGTATGGTATGGAGCCCATGTCTTGATTAAGAATCATGGAAAAAACTTGAAAATTTTTAAAATAGCTCTTGTTAGATGAATTCAAGGTGAAAACTTAACATTCATATGTAATATTTTTATTAGAAGATAATTTTTTCCCATTATAATTTAAAGTAATATATTAGTTATTAATATTTTGCTTGAGAAATAAAAATAGCAATAAGATATTAGAAGAGATTATTCAAAAATATCAACAATAGCGATGGTTCCATGAAGGAAAATTGTAACTATAAAAATGAGGTATTGATAATATTGATGAAAAACTAAATTTAGAACAAGCTTGAAAACTTGTTACAAAGAAAATTTTAGATAGATAGCAAAATAAGGCACAAATACAAAAAAATAAGCTTTAATTTTATTGGAAAAATATTAGAGGTGGTAGACATGATAAAAAAAATATTTATATGCAATAATTCGAATATCCATAAAAGCACCAATTAGTAGGATAAGAATGGAATCACATCATCTTCAAGTTGAAACTAGAAGATAGAATGATGAGCAACATGAATATAGAATAGGTTGATTGTGTTTACCACAAATGATAGAAGATGAACAATATCTATTCTTAGAATGTTGCAAAATAGATTTCTTAGAATAAAATTATAAATCTCTACTCAATCTTTGTATGAACTATTTAAGCTATTAGTGTTATTTTTAGCAAAATATATAGAATACATGTTTAAGTTACATAAATATTATATACATGTATTATATTTAGTATTTATTACTACTGATGTATTTTACATAAGTTCATTCATCTAACATATACTTTGGTTCTATACAAACATAATAAAATATTAGTATCAGTGATAAAAACATCATTTAAATCTAAAGAAAAAATTACTTCATTAATGAACAATATTTTTTTAGCGTTCCTACTAACTATGATGCATTTGTATATTTCAACAATGCTTCTTTTGTTATTTCATTACTTATTTATTTCAATAGATAAATTTTTCTTAAGATAACTAGACTTGAATTTCCATGCAAAGGTAACATTATTAAGTATGAAATCATGATTCAAGATATGCTCATGTCTATACAACTAGGTATGTAATATATACAAGTACATGAAGTTTCTTTGCTTATTATAAATCAATTTAATAGTCCTTATCAATGTAAAGCTAAACATTTAATTCTTTATTTTACAATGGCTAAAAGTCCTGCATTATATTTTTAAAATTGTATTTCTGTTCATATTCCTAAGAGTTCTAATACATTTTGTGATTCTTTAGCTATGCTTGCTCTAGCATTTAATCCAAAAATATTTTTTGAAATTCATCATCCTTTAAAGTTTTCTAATATTCCTATTATTAGAATCTAGTATTTATGATTATATGGATAAAATTTTAGTTACTAAAGATGATTACTATGTTAATTTATTATACAAATTAGGTACTAGTCAAACACCTAGCTATATGATAAACTTATAAAAAGATGCTTTGCAAAAACATTCAAAACATTTTTGAATTATTGAAGATAATACATTACATCACATTTTTGCTAATGGCATGCTATTTTATTTCTTGAATATTTCTAAATCTAAAGCTATGCTATAATAAGTTTATTTTAGATTTTTTGATGGTCATTTTGGTCCAAGATCTCTTGTTTATGATACTTTGCTCCTTGGTTATTGGTGGCCTACCATGAACATAAATGTTCACAATCATGTCAAAACTTATAATGTTTGCTAAAGGCATTCTTCTCTTATTTACTTCTTCTAAAGAACTTCACACTTTTTAAATTACTTGGACTCTTCAAAAATGGAATCTTAATTCAACTAGTTTTATTAATTCAACTTTTTCCTTTGGGCATAAATTTATTATTACAGCAACTAAAGACTTTACAAAATTAATTGAAGCTATTCCACTATGTTTTACTATTTCAAAATATATTTGTTGCTTTCTTCTGAATCAATATAAGATTCGGTATTCCTTCTACCATTTTCACTGATAATGGATCTTAATTTAAAAACAAAGAAGTTTCTAATTTTTTTCTCAATATCTAATCCATCAAGCATTTTAATCATCATATTATCCTCAAGAAAATGATCTAGAAAAGCTTACAACTAAGCTTCTAATCTATTTCCTAAGAATCATGGTGGGAAAATCCAAAAGAATTGGCATACTCAATTACCTCATGTCCTTAGATTCATCACATTACCCTCAAAATAACCATTGGAAAAATCTAATTTTTTCTATCTTATGAAGCTGAAGCTATGTTACCTACTAAAAATAATATCTCTGTTCTTCAATTATCTCTTCATGATTAAATACTAGATAAAGTATGTGATCAAATGAGGTGCCTTGAACTTGATCTACTTGAAAAACATTGATAAGAAGCTACCATGCATATCTTCAACTATCAACTATAGTTATATAACCATCAATAACCTCATGTTTGTCTATGGGAAATACATGAAGTTGATCTTATTCTTCACCCTTTTTCCAATTCTAAAATGGAAAAATTTTCAACTAATTAGCAAGGATCCTTCACAGTTACCAAAGCTTTCAATAATAGACCCTACAAGATTGCCAATTTGGATGAACAAGAATTTTCTAAACCAGTTAATAGAGTTTTTCTGAAATTCTATTATGTATGTGGGCTAGCTCTTATAAAAGAAAATAAAAGTGCTACTTATTCAAATTTTCATTCCTTTGTTCTTATCCTTAAGTTTGCTCTTTGGTAAGGTTTTAAGGAATCTATTTTCCTAATAAGGAAGTGATGAATCTAAGTGAGGTTAGGAAGTGATGAGTTTAGGCAAGGTTAAGGAGTGCATTCCTAATTTTATGGCATCTTTTATTCATTTGATTACATGATTTAGCTATGTTTTCTTTCTATGGCATAACAGCATCATCATGACAAGTGTATTGATGATATCCTAACCTTTTCTCTCCTATCTTCTAATTCTCCTTGTTTCCCTCTATTTTCTTGTAGATATGCTTAAGCTTTTTACATTTCAAAACATCATCAATAGAAAACTCCTTTCTACACCTTGATTTCTTAATAAATGGATCTACCTCATTATACCTTATACCAATGCAATTTGATAATAATAGCATCTACATCTTTTAGAATAATGCTTGAATTGAGTAATAACTAATATGTATCCTATTTATTAATCATAGAGCATAGTTCCTATCTTATTTTATCCATTTCCTCCATTTTCTTCCCAATTTTGCCTCTCATTTTAAATGTGTTCCTCCCCCACCACCAATTCCTGTAGAAAATTATGTCTTTTCATACTTTTACAAAAATAAAAATAAAAATTGTGTACCAAAAAATTCAAAAAAAATTTCCAAAAATAATAGAAAAAGATCCAAAAATCCTATAATTCTCATTAGCTTTGAAAACTTTTTCTTGATATCTTTCATTCCAAGCTATTCTTACACTCTTCCTAAAGAGCCTATATAAAAATGCTCTTCATAGATAGGGGCATCTCATAATAATTTCCATTATTTCTACTATCTATTGATATCCTTTTTTCTTTAACATTAAACTCTCATATTTCCTTGGTGATAAATTCCTAACTAATTTTTCCCTTTATCTTTTAGCTTCATTGTCCCTATACTTGACTAATTTAAGTAGAATTATGTGATACATTATCTTTGTATATTTGAAGATATTAGTCTCTTCTTGATGACTCTTTTAGTTCTTCAACAATAGCTATCAAGAATAGAGCCATTGACCATCACCAAATGTGTCATATGCCGAGATGATCTATACATCTACAAAAGAATCATGAAGTGTATCATGTTCAACATGAACCCCACCAACCAAGATTCATTCAATGATATCAGTGATTAAGAGATCTAAATATGCCTCTCTTCAAGGTATATCAACTACAAGAAACATTGATAAAACACCGATCTAGGTAACTCTTACCCATCTTATATTATTATTAGAATGTAATGGATTCAAGTCATTGTTAAGTTCCTTCTAGAAGATTAGTATCCATGACCTAAGTTGATTTGGTCTTGTTTGAAAATTAGTATCTCTAAAATACCTAGCTACTATAACTTGGTGATACCTATCCTTACATAACAATCATAAAGATATTACTAAGTTTAAAGAAGAAAGCCTAGTAATAAAGATTGGTTCATCCTCACTCAATTAATAAAGGTTATTATCATGGGATCCATAGGAAAACCAATACTTGGTGGGTAATGTTGTCATGTCTTGCTTCTCCTTAGTACCTCACTAAGATATAATTATGATCCCCTATAACATGCCTCTTAACTTGCAAAATTATAAAGATATAGGTATTACATTTTGTTCAAAAGATTAGTATATCATTATAATTGAAACTAAATCATCTTAAAGGTCCTCAAGATCATCCATACGTTAGTTTAGGGATGTCTAATTGGTAGAATAAGCTAGTTTGGACCCTAAACATTTTGAAAACCCCACTTATTTTTTGTACCTTCAGACCATATCCAACTCATAATACTCTTTGAGATTATTCTAGCGATATAAATTTCATCTCGATCGAACTTACAGTTTTAGAGATATCGTTGTTTTAAATTTCTTGTTATGTGTGCATTAAAATAATATTAAATTATTAAATTATTACAAAAAAAAGTTCAAATTTTAGGATCAAGAGTCAAACTTGAAATCACCATTTACCCAAATCGGACCCATGCCTTGTCATTGACCAAACCACCATGTCAATTGCTGAGGCAAGGTAGAATAAAATAATAATAAAAAGTTAAAAAAAATTTAACTTTAAATTTATTATTGCAGGAGGTTGTGGGTTCAAACCCCAATCCCTCGGTTCAAATTTAAAATAATAATAATAATTGTAGGTTGCATTGGCCCTGCAAGGGCTGCATAGGCCCATGTAGGCCACGCTAGCCCTGCAAGGGCTACGTAGGCCTATGTAAACAGCATAGCCCTACATAGGGCCACACTAGCCCTTAAGGCTATGTAGCCCCTATTTGTAGGACTGACTATGATGTCCCTTCTCAAGGTTGTCGCCCTCAACTGACACTAGCTTCCTCACCCACTACTTGCCGATGATCACCTCAAGTGCTTCCTGCCCACCATTGTTCATTTCCCCTACCCATACCATTATCATTGCTCCATTGTTGCCACCTGCTTGTCTATGTTTTGTGCCACAATGCCACCTGTTGCTATCCAACACCATCACTGCTACTCCATGTGCTTGCATGTCTCACCTACCTATGCTACCTATGAGACCCTTGTCCTCATGCACCTCCACCAACTCACCCTTCACCGTGTCACTCATTACTATTCACCACTTTTTGCACAACTAAAACCCTTATCCATGAAATTCACCACATTTTTTGTCATTTCCATGTAGGCTATTTTCACCGCCACCTACACTACCGTCACCACCACTATTGCCTACACTGCTACTACTACCATTGCCTCTATCAATGTTGAAAAATTCACTGTAATTTTCAACTACCCACAGCACCCATGAACACCACTAACATTGAGAATCATCACTCCTTCTAGTGCATCGCTAACACCACTAGCATAAAAAATCATCACCCTCTCCAACGCACCATGGACATCATCAACATCAAAAATCATCATCCCCTCTAGCACACTATGGATAGTATCAACACTTATGATCGTTACCCCCTCTGATGCATCATGGACAATGTTAGTGCCAAAAATCATTTTTCCCTCCAACATCGCTACAAGAAAACCATGATGCTCTTGTAAGGGCTATGTAGGCCCTTCCTGGGCTACTTAGGCCCTGCCAAGGGCCATGCAGGCCCACATAGGCCACAAAGGCCCTATTAAGGACCTTGCATACCATGATAATGGTCATGTAGACCTTGATAACCACCACCCATTGCCCACCACCCACTACTTACCACTGTCCACCGCCATTGCCACCATCCTTGTGCTTCTACCAATCTCCTTGCATGTCCTCGTGACTGCTACCACCATCACTGCTCTTATTATCATCTCTACCCTTGCCCCCAGCAATAGAAAATTTTTTTTCTATTAAACCAATAGATAATTCAAATTTTCCATCAACTAATGAAGGTTTCAAATCTTCCATCAACTGACAGAGAATTCAAAATTTAAGAACATTAATAAAATTTTCTAAAAATAAAATTGGAGAATTAGTAGAAAATAAGATAAGAATTTCACAATTAAGCGTGCTTGTCCTAAATTAGTGCTAGGATGGATGACCTCTTGAGAAGTCTCATTTTTTATGCCTTAAGGTTTTTGACCTCAAAAGCCATAACTTTTAATTTCAGAAGCCTTTTTCAGTGAATGAAGAGTCATTTCCTATAGATTTTAACCTTTCAAATACAATGGTGAATTCAAATCCACCCCATGGAATCCTAAAAATTATTTTTTTGCCCTTTCCCAACATAGTGCCTCAAGACCCTTAAAAGCTTAATTTTAGCATCACTCGAGCATATGATGTCCTTTTTTAACATATGAATAGTAATTTCCAACATTTTTCACCCTTCTACACTCAATGGTAAGGTTAGATTTATTATTCAAGCATCCAATAATTTGATAATATCATAAAATCTACCATAAAAGGTCATAACTTAGGGTAACTATCATGTCCAACAATTTAATTATTGGAATTTATAAATTTAACTTTTTGGACCTTGAGACTAAGCACATAACCTTTGCAGATAATCTTAAGATCACTATGACATTTCATTAGTTACACTATCAAAGTTAATGTCTTAAGGGGTGTAGAAAGGTTGCTAATAAGTCTAGGTAATGTAGCTAGTTATTACCAACAAGGTGAGTTGGAGAATCAATTGATAAATCAGTTGGTAAACCAAAAATAGTCAAGAAGATGTACATCAATTCATCTTGCAACCAACATGAAGAGTCATAATCTCATTCTGACAAGGTGTATGATACCCATAAAGAGTAATGGTCCAAGAGAAAATCCAATAAGGATAATGAAAGTTGCAACATACAATGTGCTTGTAAGATCCCTAGCAAGTGAAGGATAACATTTGCTATGTCCACCATGGGCCTTGGATTGACATGAGTATCGATATCCACATCTTAACAGAGTTACAAGATTTGGATGTTGATATCTTATGCCTACAAGAAGTCTTGCCATGGGAGTTCCTATACTAATTCCAATTAAACTTGGAAAAGATGGGATACAAAGGTATTTACAAGCAAAAGGGTTCTTATGAAAGTTCTTCTTTTGAGTCATATAGATTAGCCTATTGCAAAAGTCACAATATGGATAGTTGCATGATCTTTTATAAAGAAACCAAATTTGAATTAGTACAAAGATTTGAATGGAGCTTAGAAGATATGATTTTTGTAATTCTAGAACTTCAAAATGATAGGAAAGAAAGAATGATTAAGATTTTAGAAAAGTCACATAGCCTTGGCATTGATACTAAAAATCTAGTTATCAGAAAGATGTATATGTGTATTTAACACATATTTAATTGCCAACTCAACATGTTCTAATGTTATATTATGCCAGGAAGTATACTTGATTAAGCAAATAGAGGAAAGTTTGGAGAATAAGTTATTCCTAAGCCATACCAATCCAATGCTAATTATCCTTGGTGGAGACTTCAATGCAAAATTTGGAAGTAGTGTTTATCAATTCTTAAAACATGGATGTGTAAAGGAATCCTTGAAAGATGAACCTGATTTAAAGAAGATGTTTCCATTAATTCAACATGAAATTCCATTGGCTAGTGGATATTCTGCTTACTTCAAATCTAAAATAGATAAATCAGATCCAAAAATTTAGGAATAGATGATGTTGATAGATAGTACTCATCAAGAATCACAATTTACCAATTATTCTACCATGATTAATGAAGATGGATCAACAACATTCTTCATTGAGACCTTAGATTATATTTGGTAAGATGTTTGATTCTTCCAAGTTACCAAGTTACTAGAGTTAATTTCTAAAGAAGTGGAGAAGAATCAAGATAAAGCCCTTCCATCCCAAATAAGACCATCTGATCATATACCACTTATGGTAGAATTACAATTACTTCCATCAATTCATAAGGTTGATCAAGATTAGGAAGTATCTCATCCTTACTTTTATTTATAATCTTATTATTTTCTTCATTATTTACTTTATATTATAAATTAGATAAGTAAAATATCTAAGGTAATTGAAGTTGGGAATAAAGGATTTACCCTACCTTCACTTGGATAACTAGATACCAATTGTACTTTGTGTGACCTTGGTTAAGATTGGTGATTGGTGGTTGGTAGATCTTTAATTCATCTCTTATCATTATCTTAGAATGTGAGGTAAGTATTAATAAAGTAATATTTAATTTTCCATATATTTTTCTCACATATATTTTCTTTGCATAATAAGCAAGAAACAACTTCAAGTTCAAAGAAGAAATCAAATTATTGGAGCATAGGATCATAATAGAAGCATTGGGGCCAAAAAAATAGTGAATGTGGACTCATTCATGGACAAAAAAAACCTAAGGGGGATAGATTGTAACATCCCTATTCCCAAATGGTGCTACTACATAACAAAGATGATGCCTCTTCATAACAAGTATTATCATTATCGTGACAAGACCTAAAAGGGCAGTTGTAATTAAGATCCAAAAGGGTGCATTATAATAATGGATGTGTGTCTTGAGGTGATCTTTGGGGGTTTGACCTAAGGGATTTATAATCAAGCATTAGAGGTCATGCTAGCATGGAGTTGCAGAGCCAGTAAAGGCAAGTGATGGGTGCTAGGTGAAGTGGGACAATAATTGGACTAACCATCCCTTCTGGTTGGTTGTAGGCCTAATCATGGTGGCAATGCTAAATTGCCTCTAAGGGATAGATGTTAAAAGAAGAAAACCCCAAGGAACACTCTCAGAGTATGATCTAGATACACTATTCCACATCAATAAAGCATTCTTTCCTCTTTTCTTCTACATTTTCCTTGTTACTTTCATTACACATAATGTTGAATGTTACATATATTTGACATTTGGTATATTGTATTCTTACGCATAATGTCTAATATAACGTATATTTGACATTTTTCATGACATTCGAGAATGGGATGTCACATCACTCACATTTCCATTGTATAAACATGAAACACAACCCATATTTATTAACAAAACAAGATCAAAATCCTAGGAAACCTTCCTTAAGCTTAACTTTGAGTTTTGATGCTATTTCCATCTTTTTCCACATTGCCTCAACTATTTCTAAACTCAAAATGGTAATTTTCAAAGTTTTCCTATCCATTTAGGTCATCTCTAACCTTTCTAGAATGTCTCACTAAGAAAACTATCCACTTGGATGAGACATCTCACTTCTAGAGGAGATGTCTTACACTGTAGCTAAGACGTCTCAACTCTTATGGAGACGTACTTATGAGACATCTCATCAAGGATGTCTATTAAATTTCCCAGACATCTTCCATAAGCTCTCAACTCCACCCAAACATCTCCTGTCTCCCAAGACATCTCTCCTTAGAGCCTAGATCTTAGATAAGTTGACTCTAAGACCTCCAAGATGTCTTTGTGGAGTTCAAAACCTGCAAAAACATAATGTAGATAAGGAATAAAGGAATCAAAAGATGTAATCGTATAGTAGCTCTCCCATCATTTAAAAAGTGAGCTCATGTAAACATGGGAGTAGACATTGTAGTGATCCCCCACTTATGAAGTTTGATCTCATGAACCCATACAACATCATCCACAAACTGATCCTTCCCATGGATGAAATATCCATGACTCATGACTTCTTGAGTACCTGAAGCTTCCCTCCACTTGAGTACGATTACCTTCCTCTCTATTAAAGGCTTGGATTGATCAATAGTCCCCTTCAACTCATCGATGCTACCATGTATGGTCTCCTCATCAATAGGTCCATGATAGTGCATAAGATCTAAAATACTAAACATGAAATTCACATCAAAGTCATTTTGTAAATCTATTTCAATAGAATTATCATTAATCTTGGCCTTAATTCTAAAAGGCCTCATTTTCTTAACTTTTACTTATAGAAGTTAACACTTCTTAATCATTTCTTCTTTAAGTACACCTAAATCAAGTCACCAACATAAAAATTTAGCTTCTATTTATCCTCATTTCTCCTGAGAACTCTCTCTTTAGCCTTCTTTGCAAGATTTGACTTAACTTATGCATGGAGATCCTCATATCTTGCACAAAATCAGCCCTAAGTTGGGCTTCACTATCAAAGATCTTTAAAGTGCCCACCATCTTTAGATAAAAACCATAGTTCAACTCAAATGGGCTTTTACCAATAGTAACATGAAAATCATTATAGTATGAAAACTCAGCATGACACAATAATTTTTTCCACTTATTTGGTTATCCATCATACAAACATCTCAATATATTTGGTAAGAATTTATTCATCACCTCTATTTTGGCCATCATATTATGAATGATATGCATTAGAAAAATTTAACCTTATCCCTAAAAGTTTCCAAAGGAACCTCAAAAAGTGACTAGCAAATTTGAAGTCTTTGTCATTAACAATATTCAATGGAATTTTGTGCAACTTCACAACATGCTAGAAAAAAAAATTTGCAATATGAGAAGCATCACACATCCTTTTGCATGAAATGAAGTATGTCATCTTAGAGAACGTATCTACAACAACAAAAATTACATCATTCACACTTTTTGTTTTCAAAATATCACTCACAAAAACCATAGACACACTCTTCCATAGGCCCTTGGGAATTGAAAAAGGCATATAATGTTCATCCACTCTTTTACCTCCTTTGAACTTCTAACAAGTTAGATACTTCTTCACAAATTTCAAAACTTCATTTGCCATACTAAGCCAAAAGTAGTACCTACTCACAAGTTCCAATATTTTATCCATGCTCATGTGACCTACCATGTTACTACAATGCTTTTTAAACAAAATATTTTTTCCTAAAATCATAATTAGAAATACATACCTTTCCATTCTTAAATAATAGTTTATCTTGAATATGATAGTTCCTCCACTAGTCTTTCCTACTCAACAATGGTTCTTTTGGGCTTCTCCAAAATTGCCCAAAATCATCATCATGCTCATACAAATAAGTAAAATCACCCATACCTTCCTCATGTGGTATGCTAAAATTCACCACATACACCCTGGACAATGCATTAGCCACCACATTAGCTTTTCACTTTTATGTTTTAGCATAAAATTAAACTCTTGCAACTATGCAACCCGCTCTAGTGCTTTGTACTCAACTTCTTTTGAAAATTTAAAAATTGTACCACTTTATGATTTTTTATCAAAGTAAACTCCTTGGGTAATAAGTAATGCCTCTAATGCTTGATTGCTTGAAGAATAGCATGCAACTCTTTTTTATATGCTTTGTATTTTTTCCTAACTCATTTAACTTTTCAGAAAAGAAAGCAACAGGACTACCTTCTTGTGAAGGTGCCCCACCAATGGCGAGTCCAATTGCATCCACCTCCATGTAAAAAAGCTTTTGATAATTAAGAATTGCAAGCACTAATTCACTAGTAATATTTTTTTTCAACAAGTCAAAGCTTCCTTGGGTTTTATTATTTCACTTGGAATTCTTATTTTTCTTTAATAAAACAAACATGGTCTAAGAAACACCACTAAAATTTTTGATGAACCGTCTATAAAAACTTGCTAAATCAAAAAATGATCTTACCTTTTCAACATTCTTAGGAGCTGGCCAATCTCTAATAGTCTTCATCTTGGTATCTTCTATCTAAATTTGTTTTTCAAAAACTACATGTCTCAAATATGTGATTTTCCTCTTGAAGAAATCTTTACATTAATCACCAACTATGTCTCCTCTAATTTAATACATGTCATCCATAAGTAATTTAAGTATTCCTTTGTCAAAGGAGTTAATGAAATTCACCATATCTTTAGTAGGCATGGATGGGCTAGGAAACAAAAATAAATCAAGTAAACCAACATTGGCAATCCTCTCTTGGATGTCTCTGGTTACTTGACTAGCCAACCAATGTTGCACTAAGTCTACTTCACTCCACTTGAGGATGATTATTTTATTCGCACATCTTAAGGTTATTAGGAAAACAATAGATTTTGAAGCAACACCTACAACACAATGTGAACAACCCATTAGCTTTGGCATAGGCACATCATATGAAACTAAGGAATAGCAAACATAACAAATTTGTAAGTAACTCATTTACTTACCCTTGCAATTTATTCCTATGATTTCATGTCATCTGGTATGCTCTCTCATTTGGAATGGTTAGCCCTATGAATGCTATACATTTAGCATTGATGGCAATCCATCTAATTTTCCCTTGAACATCTTGAATCTTTCAAGCCTAGCACACTTGTAGGAAGTTCAACCTACACATCATCATAGTTAGAAGCAACTATTGATACAATAACAAATCAAAAACCTATTTCATCATGTTCCTTAATGTATTGCCTCTCTTCTAGAAGGATTAAGGAAGCATTAAATAAGCTTTGCTACCTCACTTATTCAACTATCATGGGAATCAACTCATGAATTCCATTAGATCTAGCTACACTCCATATATTTCTTGCTCCATCAAACTAAGCACCATTGTCAAAATTCCTAGGTCCACCAATAATTACATCAACACAATCTATTAGAAGCACATAACACTTTACAACATCATGAAAATCTCTAGTTTTAAATTTCAAAGTACATTGTTTTTTCACCTCTTAAGAGAAGCCTCTAGACAACCAATGCACCTTATAAGATCTAGGATAAGGATTAATTACCACACCCAATCTAATAATTACCCTAGAAGAAATAACATTTTTTTGGGCACCCTCATCAATCAAAAAATGAATCAATTCCCCAATAGCTAGCCTTAATTTGAAATAATAATTTCATATAACGATGATCTCCTCTATTCACATTCCCCATGAATGCATAAGAATTTGATTTAGAAACTTCCTTAATCTTTGGAGCATTAGGATTACCTCTCTGAAGAGCTTGGCTTGACGTCTTCTCCACCTCCATGGTTTGCACATCTTTACCCTTGGCTACTTTGTGAAGTAGATATTCTCATTCCTTGCATCCCCATTCTTCATACTTGAAGCATTGAATCTTAGATGAGCTATTGTCTTGATTCTTGGCTCCCTTGCCTTAGTACTTCTTGGCTTTGTCATTTTCATTACCCTTTTCTCTCTTCTTGTCATGGCTGCCATCTTTGTCTTTAGATTTGGACATAGATCGCTTCTTAGATTTGGATCCCTTCTCCTTCCCCTTGGAAGTTTGTTTGCTCTTGTTTTTGAATCCACTTAATTTCCTTTAAGCCTAAAGTGTCAAATCAAAAGCCTTATCAAGAGTTTTTGGCTTAGAAAATCACAAATCCTACTAATATACCATTTTAGGACCTCCCAAAAAAATTGAAGCTTGTTCATGCTTCTCCTAGTTTACTTTATCTTAATGGAATAGATCACAAAATTTGATGTAGAATTGTTTGACATCCTTGTCATCTTGCCTTGGAAATTTCAACTCCGTGATAGTCTCTTGCCTCTAATGAGACTATTTAAATTTCCCTCTCAACCTACATTTCATCAAATTCTAATTTTTGATGGGTTAACCATTTGGTCTTTCATAACTTTGGAACTCCTTTTCCTACTAAGTAAAAGTCATTCCTTCTAATATGAATTTAACAATAGGTACCCTCAAGTTATTTGGTACCTCTTCCAACTCAAAGTGCTTATCAAGTACTTTCAGCCAACTTGAAAAAGCATTAGTATCATCTACATCATTAAAAGTCTTCAACTAAATGTACAGAAATCTAATAGCATTTTTGAACATTCTAGTAAGTCTTACCTGATCTTCCTCATCTAGCTTACCAGAAGAAGAAGTAGTAACCACTATTGGAGCCTTCTAAATTCTTATATGAGGAATAGAATTCTCTTCCATTAGAATCCTTGGTAGATGGGTTCTTACACTCTCATAGCTAGATTGTCCTTCCTCATCATTCACTCCACCTCCACTAGGCTATGAAACTTCTTCATCTGAACATGAATGCTCATCATCTTCATGTGTCTAGATATGGCTAGGATTGGCATTTCTATCTACCTTTGTGGTGATTTCATCCAACTAAACAACCATCAATTAGAAGGTAGACTTCATGCTCTCCATGTCTTTGTTTAAGGTTTGCACCTGTTTCTTCTTAGGTACCATATGAAATTGACAAAATCTTTAACTAAATCCAAGAAACAATCAACACAAACCTCTAATACCAATATTTAACTGCAGCATGTTTACTCCAACATTAAATCACCTTCCATTACTAAATCTAGATATTATGAAAAGATAATTAATTTGCTAGAAAATAAGAAAAGTAGCTATCTTCAATTATTTAAAGAAAAGATTACAACATGGTTTCACAACCTACAAAACATTAAACGATCTCACACACTCTAATGATGTTGCAAAGCATGAGGCTCTACAACCACATTATGGTCGTTCTCAATGGAAGACATAATTAATGGAGAATCTCTCCCACAATTTAGAACTAAGATCTCAACTCATAAGACACAAGAGACACCAAGCCAATACTTAATCAATTGACCAAGAGCTAAAAACATACTCATGCACTCTTCACATATGCTCTCTTGACATCTCATGGCACATCACTCACATCTCTCCATCACACAAACATGAAACACAACTCATATTTATTCACAAAATGAGGAAAAACCCTAGGAAATATTCATTAAGCTTAGTTTGGTGTTTCCATGCTATTACTATCTTTTTCCACCTTGCCTCAGCTATTTCTAAACTTAGAATGATAATTTTTGAAGCTTTCCTGCCTATTTGGATCATCTCTAACCTTTTCAAGATATCTGACTAAGAAAACTATCTGTTCAAGTGTGACATCTCACTTCTAGCTAAGACATCTCAATTCTTGTGGAGAGGTCTCAACTCCACACTTGTGAGATGTCTCATGCATTTTTGAGACATCTCCTGCAAGCTCTCAACTAGACTCAAATATCTTTTGTCTCTTGAGATGTATCTCCTAAGAGCTGAAATCTAAGACAAGTTGACTCCAAGACTTGCAAGATGTTTCCACAAAGCCTATAACCTACAAAAACACACACATAGGGAAGGAACAAGGGAATCGAAAGAGGTGTCCCTACACCACGTTGCTAATTTTTTCAGTAAGTTCAACCCAACATTACACAGAATACTTCATCAAGAATCTCATAAGAAAACATCGAAGATCCAATAGAATCAATGTTGACATTAAATTTTTTACAAGATTCAAATTAAATAGGACTTTAAAGTCAAATGTTAAATTAGCATTTAGAGTTACTATTTAAATTAATCGACAATATAACATCCAATATTTAATTGACATTCAAAGTTCAAAAACATGGTAGATCTTAAATTTAATACTCAACGTTATTTTTAGCATCCACTTTTACTCATTCGTAAGTTGAATGACAATTCAAAACTTGATGTTTAATTGCTATTCATTTTTCAAATGTTAATGCTATCATCAAATTTAATGCTTAGCATTCAATTCGGTGTTCAATCTACAGGCTCTTTAGAACTCTTCTTATTATCTTGCAAAAAAAAAAAGGACCAAGAGGTGGAATCAAGGTTATAGATACATAATTCAAAGTTCAATTTAGGGTTGGATGATTCAAACCTTCAAAAATACTGATGAGACGCGACATGCACTGGGCCGCGATATCG
>MNCI01003648.1:252277-263186 GCA_015680685.1 Gnetum montanum | reverse complement strand
ACACTAGTTAATTTAGACTTAGGACATTAGTTAGAGTTAGCTTAGTTCTCAACCCTTTCCTCTGATAGCATAGAAGATAAACCGAAAATACCCAAAAAATCACATACCTCAGACTTGCTTAACCATACACCGTGACACTTACAAGTAAGCCTGGGAAGACAACGAACGATTAACCCCAAGTGTTTCTTGTGATGTTAAGGCATTTAGTCTACGGAGTTCGACCGGATCGCGCGTGCACGCTTGTATTCGTATGGTTGAGTGTAGGGGTACCTCGCCACTCATCAAATACTATACTAAAGAAAATAAAGAGCTCTCTCTCTTCCTCTAATCTTCATTCTTGAACTGGACATTAGTTTTTATAGTTCTTTCAATTCAAACACTAAAGCTCTCCATCTTCAGCAGTAGCAAGGTGAGAAAGATTGGAATATTTTTTCTTTTATTTTAGAAGTAGTTCAATTCCCTCTATGTTAAAGAATTTTAGCGTTCATTAAATGGCTTATTCCCATTCTACAATGTAATTTTCCTATCATTGATCAAATGTTGATGTTAATGTGGTTGTAATTCTTGTGTTAAGAGTTTGGTTTTCATTTCCTTTCTATTTGTGTTTTATTAACATTGTTTTCCTAATTTTACTATTTTAATCTTATGTAATCTCTTAGACTTTTTGCTTTTTCATTTGTATTTTATTAATGTTGTTTTTCTAATTTTTCCATTTCAATCTTATTTAATCCCTAACTTCCTACTTTAATTCCTTCTTTCTACCTTTCCAAATGCTTATAACATCTGCTATAAACCTTGTAATTTCTTATTTGATTTGGGATTTTCCAGACTATTTAAAGATATTTGTGAATCTTCTTTTAGATTCACAAGCATAGAAATCTCTAGTTCTTGAAAGATGAATTTTTCAAGAACATTTGTATCTAACTATAGAACAACTTGTGAAACAATATCTAATTTTCTAGTCATAGTCGGCTTACTTTAAGATTTTGCACGTAGCATGTACTTAAATTACCAAAGAAAATACAAAACGATATCCCTTGGTATATGGTTGTTGCAAATGATATTGTGTAGGTAGATACAATTCAAGAAAATATTGCATCTAATATGGAGAAGAGGAGACATGCTCTAGAATCAAAAAGTTTAGAAATTAGCAAAAATAAGATAGAATATATGAAATGCAATTTTAATAACACCAAAAATAGTGGTGAAATTGATGTGACAATTTAAAGCCAAAAAGTCCCTCACTACAAATAGTTCCACTACCTAGGATTATTCCTCTAATCAAATGGTGAAATTGATAAAAGGTATTATAAATAGAATTGATGCAAGATGGTCAAAATGGAGAAGCTAGTGGTGTTCTATGTCATAAAAAACACCAATAAAACTAAAGAGAAAATTTTACATGATAACAATCACGCCTACTATCTTATGTGGTGCTAAATGTTGAACATTTAAAAGAGGCATGAATAACAAATCAATGTGGCAAAAATGAGAATGCTTAGATGAATGTTGAATGTTACCAAAAGAGATAAACTGCATAATACATATATTAGAGAAAGACTTTGAGTGGCTTCTATTTCAAATAAGCTACAAGAATGGTGACTTAGATGGTTTGGACATGTATAAAGAAGATTAGGCAATAAGCCTAAGAAAAGGTTACTACCATCCATGAAAGCCATTGAAAGGAACACCAAAAAATGCATGGGGAAAAACAATTGAAGATTAATTGAACCTAGAAGTAAACAATCTAGCTCTTCATAGAGGCAAATAGTGAAAAAGAACTGATGTAGCCAACCACATTTTGTTGGGACAAGGCTAAAATGATATGATGATGATGATAAGTTGTGTCTAACTACAAGGATGCTACCTATACAACAAAGCAGATGGTACTCACTAAAAGAATGTTCAATAACATGACTACTCTAGTATTACTATACCTGTAAACAAAAATAGGTATTGAATTAAACCACTACGCCCCCTTTATATTTAACTAGTGATTGTAACATAAATTAGAGAATACCAATACCAAAAACGGATGTACATATATCTTAGCGTGTACTTAAAAAAGTAAAATTGTTCTCGGTTCCAACAACCCACAGTAATGAAATAGATGTATTTTGTTTGTCGGTTATTTTTATTATTATTATTTGGAGCTGCTAGAGGACAAGAAGATTAAACCTTGATCACCGAAGTTATTGAAACTTCAAGGGATGTAGATGCCTGGTTCGTACATGGTAAAAATGAAAGTCCATTCAATAACGACAGTTGGTGAGATAACACACCGAAAATGATACTGCAAAGGTCTGTACACATCTTGGGGATGGAAACGAATACGTAAATGGATGGTTTCAGGCTCTCTCCATAAATTTCAAATGATTTCATGATACATTAATACGAAGTAAAAGCTGACTTATTATTTTACCCAAAATCAAATGGTTAAAAATTAAACTACAAGGATAATTTGATCTCGGGTGATGAAAATGCTAGAGATAAAGCCAAGAATAACAACGGATATCTGCAAAATATGTCTAAAGCTGAAGCTAGCTAATCATCTCCCTCCAAATAAGGTTGCCTGCAACAAGACACAGAAAATAAGAAACGAAAGATGTTTTTCGTCTCTTTCCTTCTGGGAAAAGGATCCCCGTTTCATCTATTCTCTTTAGTCCGTTTCATCTATTCTCTTTAGTCCGTTTCGAGTCATTTCATTTGGAGAAATTCACTAACTGAGCTTCATTGCAACGTCCAGAATATAAGGTTGTAAACATATAAAATACGCAATGAAACTGATTTACCTGCAGGATATGAAAGTTGTTTCTGGTGCTGTTTGCATCTGCTTTGTGGCAAAGAATATTAAAAGAAAAGCTATTTCCCTACTAAAAAGAAAAATAAATAAAAGGGCATTCGGATTACTGAATTTTGATTTGAGGAAAGAAAGAAACAAAGAAACAGGCAGCTGCCGTTGATGTTGGCCGATTTTGTTGGTCATAGTCTTGCTTGTTCATCAGATGCAGAAGCAGTCAGTAAGTCAAGATATAGCATAATTATCCTGGATGATCCAGGAACCCATCCCAAGGCACAGAGAAAGATAATTTAATTCGTAGGGGAGGACTGATGCGGACGCACACAGTGAAATTAAAAAAAAGCACTAAACAGGAGAAATGAAAGAAACAAGTGAAAATAAAAACAATAATACAAGTAATGGCAACATGCATATACAGGGAGTGATAAAACTCAAAACTCATCCTCACCCTCCAATCCGTGACCAGCAGTCAAATCCAGACCGGAAGCAACCGTAACTGCAAGAGTGTGCGTGAGGGGAATGAAGCCTGGTCCGACACTGCCCTCCTAAAACCCAAGTCCGTAGTGAAAATATATATATCCATCTTTCAATGGCTAATAACATACACCCTAACTGAATTCAATTCAAAGGTCAGTCTCAATGCTCATCCTGTAAGGAAGTGATTGCGTCTAACCTAAAACCCAGGTTTTGCCCAGATATCTTTTACCATTTGAAAAGCAAGATCTTACTCCCACTCCAAAAAATGGTTTTTTTTTGTTTTTCCTGTTACTGTGATAAAAATACAAAATCTTGGTCAAATCTTCTATATATAGATAGCAACGCCGGTAACTGTGACCAGTGTCATGGATCTTGTTACAAGCCAAAATGTTAGCGGAAGTGATTAATCATAATTACGATACAGTTGAGGTTAACCTCATGCAGCTGCTGCTCATCGAAGGGACGGATCTTGTATTGAACAACTGCTTGCACATTGGCGGTGTATGAGTCAATCCCTAACCCAATCCCAATCCCAATCTCAACCCAGCCAAAACAAGAGATCATATTAGAATGGAATGGAATGGAATGGAATCTGGCTTAGGTTAGCTTAGCTTAGCTACTACGCTAACTAACTACTAAAAATAGACACTGGATCAGTCAGTGAAATATTATATGTAATGTAAGATGCAGGAGAGGTATCGTATCGTGCCAGGCTGCAGTCCCCTCACTCAACCTCTGCCGTGCTGTTCTTGCTTCTGCTCTGTCGTTGCCGCCGTCGTCGTCGTTGTCGTCGTCGTCGTCGCCATTTAAGTTAAGCTAAGCTGCTAATGCTAATGCAAATGCTGATGCTGTTGTGAAATTTCATTTCATTTCATTTCATTTCGCAGCAGCAGCAGCAGCAGAATACGCAGCTGCAGACGAGTAATAATCCCCAAGAACAGACAGACACACACGCCTGTGCGTCATCTGGATCCACATGTGTTTTGTTGTTTTCTGGGTTTTTTCAGTAATACTAACTGGATGGAATCTAATACAGTGAATTAAAGCGCCCATTCAGCGGCAGCAACTGGACGCGCAAGATAAAAAAATCAAACAAACCCTATAAAGCTTATGCCCATGCAGCAGATGCTGCTGCTGCTACTGCTGCAGGAGTAGGGTAAGGAAGGGCCATCAAAGATTGGAGGAGGCCTCTTGTGTTGTTGCTTGCTGCTACTTCTGCTTCTTCTTCTGCCTCCTCTTCTTCTGCGCATGATTGGCGAATGACGAGTGAGGAGGGTTTTCTTGTGTCATCATAACAGTTATGGTAAAAGATAAAAAGGGAAATATGATAGCAGCCCTAGAAAGAGTGACTGGTAGTGGGAGCAGAGGAGGCACAGCCAGAAAATGTAATGATGATGATGATGAACACGAAGATCACAAGGATATGCACCAGTCACCACTCAACGCAAAAACATAAATATATAAAATTGATTGTGCCTGTCTCTCTGTTGTGTTGTGTTGTGCGCTGTGCTTGCAGCAGATACATGAGAGCATGGAATTGAGTTAAATTAATAATTATTAGTCAGTAATCGTGTGGGAGGATCAGTAAAGTAATTGATTGAGTTGAGTCCACCTGAAGGGACCCAAGCCGGCCCGACCAGGCCTCATCTGCATCATCAAATTGCTTCCACTTTTATCACTTAATTAAAGCCCTTCTCTAATAGGGACTCTGCGCTGGGCTGGGCTGGGCTGGGCTGGGCTTAATTCTTTTCGATATTATCCCTGATTTCGCTGAACCTCGGTTGCTTATCTCCACGAACTTTGATAATTATGAGCATCATCAACAACAACAACCGCAGGTATACTACGTGCTATTCCCGATCCTTCTTTGACCTGCCCTAGAGAGATTCAAATAAATGATCGAAACTTAAACTTGGGATTTACACATCAAACAACGCATTTGCTTAGCATTGATTGGAGAAATTGAAGGGTTAACATGATGAAGCGAAGGAATACTGAGGCAGATATTGAACATGATTATGGTTATGATTGAGGGCGACATCAGTGTGTGAATAATGTCAAAATTGCTGTGGCAATGCAAGGCTACGGTTGTTGTGTGACTAGGATTAGATTAGATTAGATTAGATGAGATGAGACGAGACGGGACGGGACAGCCTCCCATGGCTTTGCTTTATCATCAATCATTATGGTATGGCTATGGCTATGCCTGTGGCTAAACTGGTCGGTCACGCATGAATTACGTCAGCCAGTCATGCGAAGGCGTACCTACAAAACAAGTGCAAACACAGAGGAAGAGGTGAAGACTAAAAAGTAATTTGGCAGCACAACCCAACCGGCTACGTAATTGGGTTTCACCACATGTATGGATCGGGAAGAGCTACAATAAAATTAGGATTCCGAGCTTGCTAACACCATGCACCACTACCTGCCCAGGATAAGGTAATAATTAAGAATATATTTCGAATAACGTTTCTATATAAGTGCCTTGCTTTGAAAGTTAGTATTACTCTTTGAACTCTATTTTTTGGTGCAAGGCTGTGCAAACTAACTAATTAGCCTATGGCTCATGCTCGTGGGTGATGCCCTTTTCTGATGATACCATACATATGATGGAAAGATAATATATACCATGAGGATAAAAGCAAACAATGGAGACAATACATACCATGGAGAAAAAAGCCAACAATACACATACGAGTGATATTGTATCATACATGTACATGTAGTACCTCTATTTTATGAAATTTTGACAATCTATTTTAAACTCTATTTCAAGAATAGCAAAGCATGAAAGCACTCTCATGGGCTGTTGATAACATCAAAGTAGTAGTAGAAGGCTACCAATTGATTGTCCTACATGTGGAGTCTCCTCCTTTAATTTATGTAAGCTTCAATTTTCGTAAAACCCTTTGTCTAGATTTAGAGGTGGATTAAAATGATGAATGAATTTTTTAAATCCTATGTCTCATTCTAGAGGTGGACTATAATGATGATTAGATTTTGTAGGTCACTTAAAATTTGGGTTATTGTTTGTGCTATGAAATTTGTTTTGCTTATTAGCAAGATTGAATATTAGCTCAGTGTTCATTCCTTTCTTCTAAAATCTTTACTTAAATTCAATGTTTTTATTTGTGGCAAATGTAAGCATAGCTATAGTAATTTATGATGATTGTAGGTAGTTTGGGTTCTAGTGTTTCAAGATTTTGATTTAAAAACTCATTTTATTACATTTTTATCTTCCTTGATTCAAATTATCTTCTTCTTAACTCTTTTTTTATCAAAATAAAAATCTTAGTTATCTAATATATTGATGACTTTAACCCTTTGTTTCTCTATCTAATTTCAATAAATCAAAATGAACCCCTATAATTTGTTATTCCTAAGGTTTTTTTTTTTTTGTGATATTCATTGACATTTATATTTGGACTAGAAAGCATAGAAGAACATAGTCATTAGAAACTTTATATATGGATAGAAAATAGTGTAAAATTCACCTACATTTTAGTTAAAATTATCAAATGTGAATAGTATAGAAAAGTAGATTTGGATTTTAGTTTATGTTTAATTCTATGCAATAATGTTTAGCTAGATTGTGGTATTGGGATGTTGTATTCGCATTGTATTTGTCTTTTCCATGCAAGCCAACTATTATTTGTATTTTGTTGTGCTACATTCTAATCATACAATTCTATGTGATAGTTATACAACATTAGTGTCCAACACCTATTGGATGTTAATGTATTTTCTCTCTTATTATTAGTTTTATATTTGTAATTTAATAATATTTTGTTATTGATGTAATTTATATTTTGGCTTGGATATTAGAAATTCATCTTGTTTTTCTTAGTAAACAAGTTAGATTTGAAACACATGGAACTATTATCACAATCTTGTCAATATTTTACATTTTATTGAATTTTATCTTGTCCTAATGTACCTAATTTATGGATGCCTAATACTTTTTCTATCATACTTTCTTATTATTCATTCATTTTTTATTATGAATGATTTAAGATTTTTTGCATTTTGTATAATTATATAAGTAATGTCTTTCTAAAACTAAACATAGTTAGCAGGGTGTTATAAGTTGATATTAAAGCTAAATATTTAACAAGTATTCTAGATTTGTAATGTAGGATGCTACCAAGAAGGATTTTTGAGACCCCAAATATGGCTAATGTTGATCAATCCCATGAAAAGATCTCTTAAAATGATGTGATGAGGGATATGTTTACTTATTTGATGAGTCATAACCAATTCAATGCTACCAACAATGGATAGTTCCAATTGGAAAACTTCCACATTGATGGCAAGATGCCCATTGAACAAGTGCTTTTGAAGAACTTTAGGAGGCTAAAATCTCCATCTTTTATGGTGCATAGGACCTTGTAGCTACTTTGGAATGGTTATATAAGGTGGAAGAAGCATTCCAACTCATGGGTTATGCTTCAGTGCAATAAATTGGACTAGCTGCCCATTAACTAAAAGGTGTAGCCAATCATTGATGACAAACAACCAAGGCTCCTCAAGATTAGACACATAGAGAAATAGAATGGAATGATTTTGTTAAAGCCTTCAAAGATAGATATATATCTAAAGAGTTTAGAAGGATCAAGAAAAAGGAGCTATCCAACTTGAGCAATGACATCTTACTATTTTAGATTACAATACTGAGTTCCTCTAATTGATGCAATGTGATCCCCACTTGTAGGATAATGAGAAAGAGATAACTAACCACTTAATGAAATTATTAAACCTATCTATGTGGGCTTATTTCCTCTTGATTTTATTGAGTATGGCATAGCTCATACCAGGGCATTGGCTATCAACCAAAGTATAGGTTTGAGTAAGCAAAAGAAATTAGATCAACTTAAAAAGCTATTTTATTGTATGATTAGAGTAGGAAGCTCTAAGTAGGTAAGGTCTTATAGAGGAACTTATAGCTATGGAACTTCTAGTAATGCTTCTACATTCTTTTCTTACAACAATGTTATACACTTTAGGAGTTAGTGTTTGAACTATCATAAGTATGATAATCTAGAACATAGAAGATGGGGTGCCCTAACAAGACAACTAAGAATCAAGTTGGTAGAACAAGTAGTGCATAGGACAAGTAGATTTAGAACAAAGATGTAGGCTGTAAGGGTAGAGTTCATGCTCTAATTGATCAACCGTTAGAAAAATAGCCTACTACTATCATGAATACCATAAGTAACCTTGGTGATTTCTTTTTCTTAATCTTGTTTGATCCTAGTATTAGCAATTCCTTTGTGAATCCTAGATTTATGACTTGTTTACACCTTGAACCAATAATCATGTTTTCTTTCCTAACTATTCAAAAAGTCCATTCCTTTGGTGTGGTAGTTTTAATGATGCTACCTTTAATAGAAGTATTGATATAAGGTAGCATGTGATATAGTGATATGTTGGTGATGGGTCTCAGAGAGTATAATGTGAAACTTTGGATGGACTAGTTGGTAAAATATGATGGATCATTAGATTATAAGACTAAGATCCTCATACTTAATTCCATAAGTAGAAAGGAAGTTATAATCCAAGCTAATATGAGACAAATTAAACTTGACCTAATGATAATTGGAAAGTTTTAGCAATTGCTTAAGCACATCCATAGTTGTTAAATGATCTTGATGCATGAAGAACCTAAGTAGAAGATAGATCAAATTCTGGTGATTTAAGAGTTTTTGAATGTATTCAAGAAAGAACTATTTGGACTACCCTCATATAAGAAGATTAAGTTTGAGATTACATTTAAACTTGGAAATTAGCTAATTTTCAAGGCATATGATAAGATGTATATAGTAGAGTTAGCAAAACTTACAATGTAGATTTAGAAGTTGTTGGATAAAGAAATGATTCAACCAAGAGTTTTACCTTGGGGTGCACTAGTAGTCTTTGTAAAGAAAAATGAGGATAGTTTATGATTATGCATTAACTATAAGAAGTTAAATCAAGTAATAGTTGGGAACTAGTATTCTTTTCCCAAGATTGATAATTTTGTTTGATAAGTTAAGAGAAGCTAAGATGTTCTTCAAGATTGACTTGAACTCTAGATATCATCAAGTTAGGGTGCAAGACAAGGATGTATCCAAAATAGCCTTTAGAATAAGGATGAAGAAAAGCATAAGGAGAACTTTAGAGCAATGATCCAAATCTTAAGAGAACAACAATTATACATGCATGCTTCTAAATGTGTATTTTAGAAGATAGAGATACAATTTCTTGGGCATATGATTTTGAAAGTAGATATATTTATGGATCCTTCTAAGATAGTAGGGATCAAGGATTGGCCTATTCCAACTTCAGTGGATGAAATGAAAAATTTTTTAGGACTAGTAGAATATTACATGAGATTTGGAAAGGATTTCTTTAAGATTGTAATACCTCTACATAAGTTTCTTAGAAAAGACTATGCTTTCTCTTGGTTAGATGCTTGTCAGAAGATGTTTGAGGAGTTGAAACAAAGATTAATTTCAACATCTATCTTAATCTCATTAGTTTCTAGTAAGCCTTATGAGATATACATATATTTTCTAAAGAAGGACTAGGTGGTATTATTATGCAAGATGGCAAGTTGGTGGTCTTTACTTCTACATAGTTAAAACCTCATGAGACCATATATTCAACTCATGATCTAAAACTTGGTACTATTATCTTTACTCTTCAAATTTGGAGACACTATCTATATGATGAACTAATTACATTTTGAATAGATAATAAGAGTTTCCAATACATTATGAATAAACTACAATTAAACATGAGACTTAGATGATGGATATAATTGTTGGCATATTTTGATTTTATAGTGTAGTATCATCTAGGAAAAGGAAATAAGATGGTGGATGCACTAAGTAGGATAGTTGGAAAACTCTACAGTCTTACTATCATACTTAGTTTTAAAGATGAGATAGTTTCTCAACAGACTTTAGATTCTGGTGTCAAGTGAAGATTGCAAATATTTCTTTAGAATACTTAGCATTCTTAGTTGATAGTTTTTATTTGTTGAGTTTTAAAACTAGGGTGTTTGTGCCAGAAGTAGTCAAATAGAAGTTACTTGATGAGGCTAATTTAAGAAAGTATTAGATGCATCTAGGTAGTAATAAGATATAGCATAATATTAAGAGACAATATAGGTAAATAAGTATGAAGAAAGATGTTGATGGATATATAGATAAGTGAATAGTATG
The DNA here is from genome assembly GCA_015680685.1 of Gnetum montanum. Classification (NCBI taxonomy): domain Eukaryota; kingdom Viridiplantae; phylum Streptophyta; class Gnetopsida; order Gnetales; family Gnetaceae; genus Gnetum; species Gnetum montanum. Next base: position 252,704 of record MNCI01003648.1, on the reverse strand, counting down.
TTAACAAGTGAATGTAGAGCATTACAGGCCTAGTGGTTATCTTCGTATGTACACTATTCCGATGTGGAAATTAAAAATCATTATCATACTTAATCACTAGATTGTCTTATACCAAAGTGAAAAGGATTCCATTTTTGTGCTCATAGATCTTTTAACCAAATCTTCTTACTTTTTGGCTTAGGTATTCTTTTCTAAGATTATCAAATTGCATGGAGTTTAAAATAATATTATACTAGATATGTTCTTGATTTTAATTTCAAAATTTGAGAATATTTTCAAAAGACATTGAGCTCTACTCTGAATCTCATCTTAGCATATGATTACCAGACAAATGGTTATATAGAGAGGATGAATTAAATTTTAAAGGATATGCTTTAATGCGATGCTGATGGGACACGATATCGCATGGGCCGCGATATTGCGATGC
>MNCI01003648.1:117482-243233 GCA_015680685.1 Gnetum montanum | reverse complement strand
TTTGGTAGCCACGGTTGCATCAGTTTAGGGTGTGTACGGTAAGTGGGAACGGATGCTGATGCTAGGTAATTTAGACTTAGTTCATTAGTTAGAGTTAGTAATTAGTTTCTCAACCCTTCACCTTGTTAGCATAGGAGACAAAAACATAAAAAGCTATAAAAATCATATACCTCAAACTTACTTAACCATACACCGTGACAACTACAAGTAAGTTTGGGAAGACAACGAATGATTAACCCTAAGTGTTCCATGGGCGTGTAAGCACTTAGTCTGCGGAGTTTGACCAGATCGTGCGTGCTACGCTCGTATTCGTATGGTTGAGTGTAGGGGTATCTCGCCACTCATCAAGTGCTTTGGATGATAGAAATAGTTGGGATAGAGTTCTTTCATTAGCATAGTTTTCATACAATATAGTTATCAAGCTAGTTTAAAAAGAAAAACATCACATGAAGTGTTGTATAATAAACCTTGTCATACACATTTGTGTTGAGATTTCATAGAAGATAGATAACAAACTAGAACACACATCATTTAGAAAGCTACTAAGTATATCAAGGTTATTAGAAACATATAGTAGACAACATAAGATAGGTATACCAAGTATGCCAATAATAGAGATAACCATTGGAATTTAGTGTCAGTAATCAAGTTTTCTTTGAAGTTTCATCATTGAAGGGGATTATGAGATTTAGTAGAAGGGGAAAATTAGCTTCGTATTACATTGGCTTCTTTCCAATTTTGAGGAGAACTTGTGATGTTTCCTAGTAGTTGGATCTTCTATAGTAGTTGTAGTCAATTTATGATGTGTTTCATGTATCTATGTTAAGAAGTATGTTATAGATCCTAGTCACTAGATAGATTAATGGGAGATAGATCTCTAACCTGATGTCAATTTTGTGAAACAATCAACTAATATTATCAACAAGATGGAGATAAAGTTAAGAAGTAAGATGATTTTGATAGTTAAGGTCATTTGGAAAAGGCATGAAGCATAAGAAGCAACTTGGAAAGTGAAGAAAAATTGGTATACTACACACCCCAAGATCTTCCATGAGGAAGATTCTTCAAGGTGGGAGAATGTAACACTCTTATTATAGATACCTATAACCCATTGGTATGTTTGTGGTTTAAATATTTGATGTATTTTTGCTAATCTATATGTCTATGCTTTCCCCTTTGTTATATTGACTATGCTTTGTGATCAATGTTTGTTTTCATTAGCCTTTTTACTTTTAAAATATTATAAGGTTATGTGTACCTTTTGATTTCTTTTTTATTTTATTAACTCTAATACTATTATTATATGGTAGTGTTTTTATAATTTGTAATATTTTTGGTGTTTTGGATTATTTTTTAATTTAGCACATGCACACTAATCTATTTTTTTTAAGTTTTAAATTAATAAGTAGCAAGTAATGGATGAGTCATTAACACATGGGATACTACTTTGGTTTGGTACACTTGTTTGGATTATTTATATTTATATTTTTTACTTTGATTTTTATTTTATTACTAGCTTATGTTTTTAGAAGGTCTTAGGCTAACCTTTTGTTAGTTGTGCTTTTGGACCTTAGAATTTATTATTAGTTGGGCTTAACCATAGCTATCACATTGGGATTAGACTTAATTATTAACTTGATCTTAGAAGATATTCCTAAAGTCAACACAAAATATAGATCATGTGAGAAAAATGAATTTAAAATTATTTTTAGATTAAGGATTTATTTTTAATTTATTTTTTGACATGAAAACTCCATTGCCTAATGTTGTCAAACCATGATTAGAATATAAGTGTGACTTGATTCCATGAGAGAGCATCTTTTTATTTTGACTTGTTGGCATCTAGAAGATAAAGTTAGAGAAGAAGATTCTACCTAATTGACTAAGAGCTAGCTAGATCTAGATCTATAGCCAATTAGATCTCATTTTAGATATTACTTAGGTCTTGTTATTGATCCATTATTTTTTCTAGGATTTGGAGCCTATTAGGGAGATCGAAGCCATGCAAGGACTCTTTACTATAGTACTATCAATTCTAGATAGGATAATTTAGTATTTTGCTACTTTTGGATTTGTTATTTTATTAGTGCACACTTGTTTGGTCACTTTCATTTATTTAATTATTGTTGTTGAATTTCCTAAATTATTAGATCTATTATTTTAATATTATGTTTGAATAATTTATTAATTTTTTATTTTGAATTTCATGCATGAAATGTTAGTCAATGTTTTGACCATATTGACCACATTTTGCCTTTGTTCCAAATTCTTACAATAATTCATCTATAGAACTAGACTTTCAACCCATTTTTCACATTCTTTACCTTCAAGATAACTCCATATGTGAAACACCACAAGATTTTGAGCTTAGCTCTTCTCCAACAAGAATCGAGCTAAGTCATGATGCTCCCCAGCATGACTAAAGCTTGAGGACCTAACAAACAGCTTCAAACGGAGTCGAACTGAGCAAAAAATGGTTCCTTGAGACCCACAGAAGACTACAATGACATCTGGCATTAAACCTGGCAAATTTCAAGCTCAAAATGCTTGGTTTCCACTAAGTAGGCATCCTGTACGTTGGCCTATACATGCCCAGCGTATGGCCTAGTGTGAAGCAACTTTTGAGTCTCAAAAACTTATCAAAATAGGCCAGAATAGAAGGTCTAGACTCCCCATGACCTTCCCTAAGGTCCTAGGTAGGTCTCAAGCTCCTAATAATCAAATTTTGGGCACCAAAAGGGTCATTTCCTGCCTACACGCTAGCTCACACGCCCAACGTATGACTTCAAAGGTGACCCAAAATAGGCACTTCAGAGCAAGATTTTCATAAGGCATCAACCCTCAGAGATAGGGAAATAATTAGGCATCATCATGGGCTCAAGAAAATAAATTTTTGACCTTGAAATCATGCACTTTTGAGTTCACATGCTGAGAATGTACATCTTGCACGCCCAGCGTGTGGCACGAAGGACAAGGTCAAATAGGCACTTTCAGGAAAGTTTTTGGCATGGGCTTGATCCTCGAGACATGGGAATCTAGTATACATCATCATAGTCTTTGAAAAATTCCATTTTGGGTATCAAAAGTATCATTTTTGGCCTCACATGCTAGCCTATACGCCCAGCGTACAGTCGGCATGCACCTCAGAGATGAGCCCAAAACTCCATCAAAATGAAGTCAAAATCAGCTCCCAGACAACTTGGAGGACCACCAAGACTCAGGGATCAGTGTATGCACCCCAGCGTACTAGATCTGACTCCTAAATTGTAGTTTTCATGCTCACACGCTGGCCTATACGCCCAGCATACACTCCCAGCGTGTGGCCAGCATGCTCAACTTCAGGCCTCCGAAAAATTTGCCAAATCGAGGCCAAATGAGCCCAAATTTAATAGGTAGCATTCTCATGATACCAAAGCTTGAATCCAAGGGCCAATTTCAAGACTTTCTATTGTAACAACATATTCATTTGCAAAGTTCAATTCTCTTGCGTTGGGCAAGTCTGTACGCTGAGTTCACATGCCCAGCATGTACACGCTGGCGTGCAGCATGCTGTACAGTTGTAATATTATTTGCACTCGAGCAATGTAGCCACATGTCATTTGATCCAAAATTCTCTCACCCACGTCCACTCATACCCTTCCAGATTCGAATCTGACGCCCAAAACCTCATAAAAACCCCAATTTTTCACTAGATCGGGGTTGGCAACTTTGGAGGAAGAGAGACAAAAAAATGGAGACACAGAGCAAAGGAGGGGACATGAACACTGTAGGCCAGATTCCAACCCTGCATGCTAAGCATATAGCTTTCATGCTATGCCTGTAGCCTAAACCAACATACAATCATCCATCAGCATCCACTGGGACCTTTCATCCGCCTCGTGTCAAATCCACGACTGCGTCCATATCGGTGCACTGTAATTTTCATCTGGCAATAAAATTACTTTGTTTCTGCTCAAACTTTTTCACAGCTTTCGTTCATTCTGGTTTATCTCTTTTGTTTAAGTTACCGCAAATTTACGTTTTGGTTTACATTAATTATGCTGTTTACATGTAACCCAGCGCATTGCACGTGTTGGGGAAATCCTTGTCTGATCTACGTACGGACCACCCAAGGTACTCTACCTTCTTCAGTTCCAGCTCATCCTCAAGTGAAGGTAGAGTCTTCTGTACTCATCTACAAATCCCGTGGTCCTTGTCCCATTCCAGCCTTGCACCGACAATTTCGGACAGTACAGAAAATGGTGCTGGAAGGAGGGCCTGAACTTGCTTAAATCTACTCTGATCCACTGCTAGGTTCCCTCAGATTTACACTTCAACAGTGTGAATCAAGTTTTGAACCTCCCCAAATCTTTGCCTTGTTCTGCAGCAATCCCAGCGTCTACATGTTGCCTAGCCTACCTGCACGCTGTAGACCTTGTCTACATGCTGCCTAGCCTACCAACACATTGTAGATCCTGTCTACATGCTGCCTAGCCTACCAGCACACTGTAGATCCTATCTACATGCTGCTCAGCCTATCTACATGCTATACATTCTGTCTATACGTTGTCTGTTCACCCTATACGCTGGGTTTTGAAGCCTGTACACTGGGGATTTAGTCCATACGCTGTAAACAAGGCTTCACCCTGCCAGACTTAGGTGTATGCTGTGACTCTATTCTACACACTGTGGGACTTAGGTGTACATTGTGACTCCAGTCTGCACACTGCGGGTCTTAGGTTTACGCTGTGACTCTAGTCTGCACGCTGTGGGTCTTAGGTGTATGCTGTGACTCCAGTCTGCATGCTGCGGGTGTTCGCTAATAGGTATACCTGTTTCATACTTGGCCAAATTCTCCCCTGTACACGCTGACACTGTCTCCCATCTACTTTGTTACACTTACGACCTTTTCATCATGAATACTGCCTATACCAATGTTTCTACCAAGCCAACTCTAGATATTGTTGGCCCCGCAACAATGCCGATACCCATCGTGCAACCCATAGGGGCCCATGGTGAGGTCAACCCCCGGGGGGGACCTCACCGATCTCTCAAACTGCAAGGGAAAAATCCATCATTTAGCGTCATAACACAAGAACAGTACAATTTTATATGTGTAGAGATCTAGGCTGGTTTGGCAATAGATCAAACTGAACTGGAGGCTAAGAAACAATATGAATTGATTCATATGGGAGGGCATGAGTTCATCCCCTCTCCATATGACATCATCCCTCTCCCCGAGCACTACTCTGAACTCATCTCACAGCTCCTCCTAGCAAGGAATCAGTCTCTAGACTAGTCCATGGCAAATCCTCAATTAGAGGAGGAGGATGAATTTGCTGCTCAGTCTGAACATGAAGATTCATACCATACTCTCAGTCCGCATACTTACGCGAACCCGCTATTTCACCCTTTTACAGGGGAGACTATGTCCCTCCATTTATTTAAAACCACTCAAGCCTTGTGCCTCAATAGGAAGCCTCCACCCTTATTCCCACTCTCCCCGTGACTGATACCCAATTCAATATACCCATCACCACTATTCCTCCAGTCACCACGTTACCCCCTCTCTTACAAATACAACCCCAACAACACCCCCCTCAAAATAATGTAGGAGTTACTTTCCCACCCCAAGTGATTGGGATGTTGTCTGTGATACCCGCTTCTACATCTGCTCACTATTTACCACAAATTCAAACTCAAGGGACACCCTTCACCACGTCAACTCAACAATTTTAGGGTGTTCCTCCACAAATCATGACTGGACAGTGGGCCATGACTGGCATGTAAGCGCATCAACCCCCTCACTACAATATACCACCTCCTACAATTCCACCCATGAACATCCCTCAAGTACAACAGCAACAACAACAACAACCCTTTTCTTATAGTATGCTACCCTTAATAGAGCCTACCATGAATATTCCTCAAGCGCAACTTTCGACTGCTCAACTTGCCTCTTTCCTGTCCACCGTACAACAATCTAACTTCCATATTGCACAACATAACCCACCTGCTATGTTACCTGGTGCCCAAGACTGGGCCGAAGCTAAAACGATGATGCAAGAACTCACTAATGAGGTAAAACGCCTCAAAATAGCCAACAATGAAGAGCTTAAAGTATTAGAGTTTTACCAAGACGATCCTATTAGCTCTTCGGTACCACCGTTGACCCTGCCCAAGGGAGTTTCTTTGCCTCAACTAACCAAATACAACGGGGAAGGGGACCCCAATGCCCAGATGGTCACGTTTAGACTAGAATGTTTACTACTTCAGGCATGGCCCCATGCAATTTTACGTGTTTTCGCCATGTCCCTCACTGGGAGAGCTTTAGATTGGTACCAAGCCTTACCTTGTAACTCCGTATACTCTTTGGAGGATCTCCTACGCCAGTTTGTTACCAGGTTTAAATACAACCTGAAACCTGAAGCAACCCTGGACAGTCTGATACAGGTAAAACAAGCACTGCTTGAACCTATACAAAAATTTATTCAGAGATGAAGTGCTGCACTAAACGAACTTCATGAACCAATCCCTGAAACATATTTACTCACCATCCTAAAGGGAGTAATAAATGATTTCGTGAAATCCAAACTATACTATTTGAATGCGCGCACTCTAAGCCAATCCTTTGTGCAAATAAAGAACATAGAAGAGGCGGCTCAAAATAGTCATGACCTAGCTTACTTAGCCTTTAAAATTCAACACACTAAAAAAGACAAAGAGAAGGCTAAGGCAACAGTAGCGACAGTAGCAGAAACTCAATAGACAAGTACGAGACAACAAGGTAAACCACCCACTGCCCCTACTAGCCATAGTAGACCTACTCCTGCTACTACACCTGGACCGTCCACATCACAAAATGCTACACAGGATCATGCGAGGAACTTTGAGAGGAGAAACCCCTCTCAGTACACACCATTACCCATGAAACCTTCACAATTATTTGAGCAACTCCTGAAGGCTGGGCTAATAAAACATAAATAATTGTCCCCCTTGGCAATTCAAAGACATGATCGATTTTGTGAATTGATCCAGAACCCAAGCTTAGTGACCTCGGATGAGGCCCCAGTTCCAAGAGGCTTTAGACTAGACCATTTTTGTGAGTACCACCAGCGTAATGGGCATGGCACCGACTATTGTTCCACCTTGAAACAAGATATTCAACGAATGATTGATGGAGGTGAGATCATTTTTGATGAGGCCAACCCTGTCAAACCTCAAAACCAGTCCATGGGCATATATAAAGATTCCCTTAACACTAAAGAAGCACCATACACAATTAACACCATCTACGTAGATGATGGCTATGAAACACCAAACAACCCCTTTGTAGTTCATGTTCCCCCTACTCCATTAACATCACCTCAACCCACATATTCCCCACATGATACCCCCTCCTCGCAAAAACCATTCATCATCCGAGTACCTCCCACGGTGGCAACAACATAAGTGTCACCCCAAACTAAGCCATTTGCCATTAGTGTGCCCTCTACTGATACAACCACTAGTATGACACCATCAAATCGGCCCATCCCCTTCATGGTCTGGGTGTCACCGGCAGTTGCTACATCAGAGGTACCAACTACAAATCGCCCAACCTCGTTTGTGATCAAGGTGCCTAGGCAGCCTGATACACCTCAAACACAATCTTGTCCTACACCATTCATCATTCAAGTCCAGAAACAACCCCATACTCCAATCCCAAATGTCACTATCTTATCAACATTTTATATTTTGCTGCATTTTTCTCTTACCCTAATGTGCCTACTTTATGAATGCATACTACCTTGCCTTGTCATACTTTCTTGACATTCATTCAATTTTTATTATGAAGCAATATAAAATTTTCCACATTATGTATAATTAAATAACTAATACATTTCTAGTCTAAATGTAGTTAGTAGTGTGTTACAGAATTAAAGGTTGCTTAAGATGGAAAAACAAAAGGAGTAAATGGAAGAATATTTTAAGAACCAATAAGAGTTGTTAGCTAAAGTTCATGTATATGTACAAAGGTTGACAATCAAAAATAGAAATCTTTCTATGAAGAAGGTAAATTTCATTTAGCAACAATCAACCATTGAGGCTATTACTTGTAAGAAAAAGATCTTGAAGTATGAGAAACTTAAAAATATTTACAAGAAATAGGTAAGCATGCATAAGAAAATCAATGAGAAAGAAATCCAATTAGCCAAGGCAAAGCTAAATCAGGCTCTCCAACAGCTCCAAGGTGATGCTTGGTATTTCATCTTTAATGGACTAAATGCATACAACCCAATTAAAATCTACACCAAGAAGCTAAAAATAGAGAAAATGGTAGAGTAGATGGAGCTTACCAACCTCTATTATGCCAAAAAATAAATGCTCACTACTAGGAGGCCAAATTCAAAGTTGAAAAAAATAAATGGCTAGTTCATATTTGTTGTATGAAAACACACATAAGCTTCATAGGAAAGTGTACCAAATGCTATAGATAGCTAACATAGAGCTTTAGGTCCTAAAAACTAGATTTGAAAATGAATAGATCATTGTTGAAAATTGGGCCAAAAGAATGGTAGTATACTAGGAGCTAAAGAACACTGTCAAGTCATTTAATATCAAAAAAAAATTATTTGTTTCCTAGTTTGTCAATGAGTATGAAATGTCTCCAACTTTGTCATATCCTTGGAAGGTACCTATAACCAAAAATCTAAGTAAATTCTCCTAGAAGATTCACAATTCAAGGATCAAGAAAAAGAAAATGGGATCTTAATTAATGCATTTTGGTTAAAGACAATAGTAGTGACAGTGGCAAGGTAGCCATAACTAGCACGAAGATGTGAGAATCCATGTCAGGAACCATCTCCACCTAGCATTACATAAGGCATATAACTTGGTCCCTTTTTTTGTAAATATATGCATAAATTTTCAAGGACCATGCATCAAATTTTATTAGCTATCAAATTTATGAATCACCTAAGTAAATTTTATAATGCAATACTTTAGTTAGTCAAAGTTAGAAAAGTCACCTCTATATTTTATAAACAAAATCTATCTTAATTTTGTTAACTTAAGAATAATTTTTTAGTTAGTCATGAAGATATGATGAGTCATAGTTTGGTTGGCTACATTGATGTCGTAACATTGATGCATCAACATTGATATTGTAGCATTGACATAGGGTTACATGCATCAACATATCAACATTACCACATAGATAATAAATGCCTATATAAATGCATGTACCAACTACATTTATGACATCATTTAGTCCTTAGCATTATGAAGTTGTAACTATTTGTCTTCATAGAAGTTAGAACCTATCACCAATTACTTGTAGTATAAACTAAGTTGATTGTCCATAATCTTATTCTAGTGATTATGTACCTGGACAAATTTTTATAATGGTAATAAGATCCAAATTAGTTTATTTTCATTGCAATGCTTGGCCTAGCTTAATGATATCTTTTACCACAATTTAATTTCATTCTTCCTTTAATTTTCATGCACTTAGTTAATTATTTTATATTTTTTCATATCTTAATTATCCTACATGAGTACAAACAGATCCAAGCATAAACACCTTAACATTTGGTAATCCTATCAGTGTGCCACTTGGTATGCCTAGTAGTGGATACTTACTAACCTAGTAGTGTTAGTGTAAGTTCAGGATGTATATAAAAAGTTGGAAATGGATGTTTAATGCTTAGGCTAGACTAGATTTATTCTTTGTACTTAAGTTAGATAATTTAGTGATGTAATCTTTTAATATTTAATAACGTTTTAGATTGTCATTTCAATATGAACATCATAAGCCTTAGTTACACTTAACTATATGAGTTAGCCCACACAAGTATGATTAGGAAGATAGTGACTAGTAATTAATCACTTAGTTATTTGGATAACCATGCTAGTTTAGTCTATTGAATTCAACCAAGTTCTGCATAAACACTTGTGATCTCTATGGTTGAACATAAGGTCTACTTTGCCACTCATCACAAGTGATGCTTAAATCAAGAGAAGAAGCCACGAATGTTGTGATGCCTCATGAAGGAGAATAGAAGCCATAAAATTTATCATTGATCATATCACCAAAGCTTTAAATGTGTGTATTATGCCTCCTAAAAATTTTAATAAGCTACAAGATTTTCAAGTAACAACCAAAGTAGGAAGAAAAGAAGGGAAAGCAATGATAAAAAATTAGCATGAAGATGTCCTAGATAGATTGGTGAAAATTCAATAGGCCATCCAAGATTTCTTTAACATTTCTAAGGACATCACAAAAACCAAATCTAAATTGATTTCTACAAAAGAAAAGCTTATGATAGCAAAATCAAGAGTAAAGCATGTAAAGCTGATGATACAACGTGCAAAGTTGGAGATACAAAGAATGCAAAATAAAATAGCCCAACTAGCTAAAACATGCATGGACATGCCACCTAGCTATTGATACACCTACTATTGAACATATGTTCTAAAACATTCACTTATTAATTAACATGCTACACTTAGGACAGTATAACAATACATAGAAGGAATGGTCTTCCCTTAAACAAAACAGAACTAGCTCCATTAATCTTATCAATTAGGAATATGAACATTCGTGCAACCTCAAGGAATTAACACTAACTACCATTGTTCATCCTGAACCACATAAATAGATCATAGACATTCATCCAATATAAGAGATGAAGGAAAATAAGGATGACATATATAACATCCATAACACAATGTCCAACATGTACATCGATGATGATAGAAATATCCATGGATATGTTCATTCTCCATGAACAAGCTAAGATATGCATGAACATGCAACCTAGTAACTACTATACCTAGTATCAAATGTGTTTCCTAAAACAATTGCATATTAACTAACATGATATACTCAAGATAGTATCATGATACGTAGAAGGTACTATCTTTGTTAATCTTATTGATAAAAAACATGCATGTTCATGTAACATCTACCATCATCCATCATGATCCATGTAACTAGATCACAGACATTCACCCAATATAAGAGATGAAGCAAAAAAGGATGATAGGTATAAACAATATTACATTCAATACAAGATGTCTAATATGAACATGCATGTCTATGTAACCTCTCCTAGGTGATATTTTCAACTTACATATGGTATTGAAATGTGTGTGTCTATTTGTTACTTTAAAAGACATTTCAATTGACATATTATGCTGTTTATACAAAAATGACAATAATTTTAATGGTTGACATTGCATAGATATCCCATTTCAATGAGTTGCATGGCTATACAACCTCTTCCATGTGTGTTTTTTATTTTGAGGTGGCATATCGAGGGATACATTCCTATTTGATCACTTACATAAGAAAAATTCAACTAGTTTTCTCTTTTATTATTAGTAATTGAGCATTCCTAAAAAATTGAAATGAAAAATTATACTATTTATATAGAAATAACAATAATTTTAATGGTTGATGCTATACAGAAATCCCACTTAATGGGTTGCACAACCATGCAACCTCTCCCATGTGTGTGTTTTTGTTTTGAGGTAGCATATCAAGGGATACATTCCTATTTAATCACTTACATAAGTGAAATTCAACTAGTTTTCTCTTTCATTATTGGTAACTGAGAGTTCCTAAAAATAACTAAAATGAAAAATTATGCTATTTATACATAAATGATAATAATTTTAATTGCTGATGCTATATAGGTATCCCACTTCAACGGGTTGCATGGTCATGCAACCTCTACCATGTGTGTTTTTTATTTTGAGGTGGCATATTGGGGGATACATTCCTATTTGATCGCTTACATAAGCAAAATTCAACTAGTTTTCAGTGACTGAGAGTTCCTAAAAACAATTGAAATGAAAAATTATGCTATTTATACAAAAATGATATTAATTTTAATGGTTGATGTTGTATAGATATCCCATTTTAATGGGTTGCATGGTTATGAAACCTCTCCCATGAGTGTTTTTTTTTTATTTTAAGGTGGCATATCGAGGGATATATTCCTATTTGATCACTTCCAAAATAGAACACAAGAATGTTTTCTCATTCATTATACATAAATGTGATTTCCTAGATTATGTGTTACATGGACGAGTAGCCTTGAATAAATCTAAGAACAATTTCTATGATAATTTCTATGGATTATGATGGATGAGGAACCAATTTTATTTAGTTGCATAGCTGTGCAACCTCTGTAATGTGTGTGTGTGTGTGTGTGTGTGTTTTTTTTTTTTCATTTTAGATTAAGTATCGTATGATATGTTTCTATTTGATTACTTGCAAGAGAGAACGTAACTATTTTTCTTGTTAATTATTCATAATTTAGAGTTCCTAGTATTTGAGATGCTTGACTAAGCGACTGTAAATGATTCACCTGAAGATAATTAATATGACATATTCTATGATCTATAGCCTAGATAAGAGATCAATATCTCTCTTCTACTACGTACAGATGCATTTATATGCCCTATTCTACTATGTATGAATATATTTAGATATTAATATAAAATATATCATGAAATTTTAATTTTTAGAAAAGCTCTTATTTCTATCTTTCATATAATACTTAATTATTTATTTTTAAAAATTCAATTAAAAATAAATTAAAGAAGAATGAATGATAATACAAAATCGTGTCATAGAGAGATAAAATATTAACATACCATACTAGCCAACAAGAATAGTTGAATTTTGATAGAATAAGAGGATTGAAAAGCAATAGCAACATCAACAAGTCATCAATACAGGAATATATATTATACATCAATTATAACAAAGCTATAAATACATTATGCATCATTAACTATTTAAGCATCTACAATGGGCAATTTCACATATCATAAAAGACTAAATCTCAATTAACACTAAATTGCTTTTATAATTACATAGTGCTCCTTGACACGTACATCCTCATCATGGAACATGTTTGTGATGCTACAAAACTAAGTGAGATACATTCTTAGTAATTATAAGTTGACATCACTTAACTATTACAAGTTAAAACTGGCACCACTGACTACAATATATGAACTACTGTAATCTATTTATTTCCTCCTACGATCTACAACTAAGAATCCATATCAAAGTAGCTAAAATAATTACATGTGTACTTAATATAAAACAACATTTACATTGAGGTACAAATATAGGATATATCTTGATTTATGACAAAAAACAATATAGAGATGTGAATCTACTAAACATTATTCACACTCAATTTCACATGTAAAATACAATACAAAGATGTATTTATTATAGTCAATGAGCATTTCACAAAGCCTACTTTAAGTTATGTTAGCCTGAATCTATTCAAATTTATAAGGATATAATTATTTCTATCTATTTCAAATTTTCCTACCTAGGACAAAAAGCATTCCATTTCTATAGTTGTTACTCATAACTAGTAAGGGTTGTTCTATCCATTCCTTTTTTAAAATCCTCAAACTACTTAATTGAGGACATAAGGCTACACTAAAATTTATAAGAATTAATTAGAAACTTCATTTTACTACTAAATTGGGATAGAAGCACTAAAATTGATAAGAATGATGGTGCCTAAATTCATAGGCATATTTGAAAAATCAATGGCACAATAGCATTTTTTTAACATGGTAAGGTAGAAGCAAATGCTAATCTATATACTTTGCCACATGTACCCATTCAATAAACCATGGAGACATAGCAATATTAAAAAGCAAGACCAACAAAAGTGTAAAAATATCCCTCTTAAGAAGCTTTATTAAGCTATAAACACATAATTATTAGACAAACTCATTGTGACTTTGGAAACAAGCAACAAGAATATATAACACCATGACTATGACATCAAGAGTAAGATTGTTAAAATCATGGTAAGACGTTACATAAACCAAAATTTTACTAATACTGATGATAGTTACAAGAGTTAAAGACTAACATCTATTCAAAACTCATTGCATGTATGTTTCTACTATCTAAGAGGTCCTAATGGTCCATTGGAAATTAAATTTTATCAAGTCCATGGACCCTCACTAAAACTAAAATTTTATTTAGTTTTGATGAGCACCCTATATACCCTATGCCCAACCATACGAATCACTAACATTCACAAGTGATCCAGTCAAATTCCAAGGACTTCGGGTTCCTAAGTACACTAGCTCTAAGAGGTGAATCTAATCATTGCAATTGTTGTCTTCCCAGTCACACTTGTGAGATGCACATGTATGGTTAAGTGTAATTGAGGCATATGATTCTTATCATTTTATCTTTTATGAATTAAGTCACTAAAGAATAAAGAATAAAGAAATTTTAATGTTCAACTAACTATTTGATCTAAGAATTAACTAATGTCTAGCTATCCCTAACATAAGCATCCATTCCTACTTTTCATACACATCTTGAACATGTATAACACTACTGGATTACCAAGCATTATGGACTATTGGGATTACCAAGCATTAGACATATGCTCGAAGTGGTTGTACTTATGTGCTTTAATTAATCACTATTTACTCTATATTATTTACTTTAACTAGAATTCATTGAAGTAAAATGCATGAATAATAAATGCATTAAGTAAAATATTAAGCTATTCCAAATGCTGCAAGGTTTATGAAGAAAGCTCATCTTTACTACCGATCACATTGAAGTGCTTAAGTACATCAATGTTGAAACATAGATCCATATAATTCTCACTCCTACTGCAGGCACTTAGAAAAATATTCTAACTATTAGGTAGAAATACTACAAGAGCTTCACTACAATCTAGCTTATGAACACCATAAATGCAATTGGCTCATGCATTTATATAGGCAACAATAGGCATTATGTCAATGTGTACATGTCAATGTGTTAGATGTAGCCATAGAGATGCACTTCATCATATCCCCACGACTAAATAAAAACTCATCCTCAAGTTCTATACAAAACTTGGAAAGGTATGGGATTATTGATTGACTATAGACACACAAGACAAACACAACAAGATCTAAGTGTCCATGTGTATGAATTTACAATCATTACAAAATTTGGTGTTCATGATAACAAAATTGAATACTATGATAAAAAATGAATAACCAACTCCTCTAATGATTGGTAGATGAGGAAGAAAGTCAAACAATCCCAATTGGGGAAGGTTCTAAAGGACCTTCTCTTGCTTTCAAAACACATGACAGTTGTTGTAGTGGTTGTGGTTGTCCGACAATACTTGTGACTTCTGGTGGATGGTAGAAATTGTCCAGCAATGCTTTCATCTTCTCTTCCTTTTTCCTAGGATCATTCACAGTCTAGTGACATCATGAATGTGGGCTAGAGTGGGAAAATCCCAAGGATAGGGCATTTCCAGGAACATCTCCTTTACATTAATAGACCAGGTAGCAAAACGTTTATGTTCAACATTGAACGCCTCGACTACATTCTTTACCTCCTGTTAGTTGTTCATTCTTTTGGCCAGGTTCTTTGTTGTTGATCTTTGATTAGTGAACATTGTCCTTAGAACCTCAAGTTCCACATTCCCAAGCTCAAGATTTTGCTTAGTCTCCTTATAGGTCTTGAATGCTGCCTTGTACAACAAGTATGAGTTGGCCACTTGCTTCTCCAATTTTGATAATGGTCATTTAGTAGTTAGCATGCTAAGTTTGCATAATGAAGGTTGGCAAGCTCCATGTACTTTGTCATTTCCTTGATCTATAGCTCCTTCATGAGGATTTCCACCTTGTTGTATTCATTCAATCCATCAAAGATGGGCTACTAGATATCACATCCTTGTTGGAGCTATTGGAGGGTTTCATTCACTTTTTCTTTCATCATTTAGATGTGCTTCTCATTAACTTCTTTTTCTAGGCCAACTTGATCCCTGTAGTGGTTCTTAACCCTCTCAAATTTGAGGGCCTTGTTTTTCCAAGTGATAATATCAATTGTAGATTTTTGATGAATGGCGCACACCTCCTCCATCGAGAGATTATGATTCTCTCATGACAACCTTCTTAATTTATCATTTATCCTTGCAAGCTTCTCTTGTTATTGATGAATAAATTCTATTAGTTATCATTTCTATGCATCAGCATTGCATAGGTGATGGTTTTCTATGATCAAGTGCTTATTCTCCTGGTGAGTTTGATCCAAGTCCTTCTACATGTTATAAGTCACTACATCCCCTAAGAACTGATTAAAGACCATCAACTCCTTTGCATACTTAGCCTCTCTAAGTTTCTATTGAAGCTATTCAAAAGCTTCATCTCTCGTGGTTACTTGGCCAAGTACCATGGGATTAGGGAGGTGGACTCTAAGTTCAACAACCTTTGTGGTCAAGCATTGGTTCTCAGTTTTGGCTATTTTGAGTTACTCCTCCAATGTGATACACCTGCCCTTGGCCTCAAGTAGCTATGACTATGTAGCAATGATATTATCCAGAAGATCAAAGACATCTAGAATTAATTGCTCAATTCTCACTAGTCACTCTAGCAACTCCTCATGCTGGGTTACACTGAATCTCCCACTTATGGTTCTAGCAGATGTTTGCACATCTCCAAGTATAGTAATGTCTAGCATAGATGCTACTAGTGCATTAAGTACCTAGGCCACTCTATTAGCTACCACTTCTACCATTTTTTCCTATTCATGGTGTTGCATCACTACAACTATGGTGCCCTCACCTTCCTCCAACTACACCAAGAAAGTAGTGGAATTTCTAGAAAACTTTGGAAATTGATGTTGTCCCAAAAGAGACAGCATTACTTCCCAGGTGCTAGGATTCAAGCACGTGGGCACCTACATTCTTTCGGTAGAAAACATTAATCCACCACCTACCATCTAGCTTATAGATTGAGCCACTTTGTTAAGATGGCTTATGGTTGGTCTGTACATAGATGGCTCTTGACCACTCAATCTTGCAAATTACTACTACAAAAGTTTCTCATGGATCTTACACATGCGTTCAATAGTAGTATGAGCATTTGGAATTATTTCTTGAGTGGGTGGTGGCTTCTCCTTTTACTTGATCTTGGTAGGGATCTTATATTTTATCATCTTAGCCCAAGAGGTAGCAAGAGAATGTCTAATTGTGTTATTAGCATAGCAGGCTATACTTGTCCTTTTACATAATTTTTTGGCAAGGTAGGAAAAGGGCATGGTTTTCCTTCCATGGTCATTTTCTTTGAATCACTTCTCTATCTCCAGATAGATTAGTCATGGAAGGTTTACTAGGAATTTTTAGAGCCACACATGCATGGGCAGAGATGGTAGTCTCCTTACTTGGGCTTACCATTGGATTGAGGTGATAAGTCACTATCTTGAAATAAGCACATTCCATTATTGTGAGTGCATCATACTCCTTGCAGTATGTTCCATAGCACCATTAGACCCACTCCTTTTTAGTCTACTTAGGTCAAGATCTCTACCAACTTGGCCTCCATTTTAGGTAGGCCAAGAGCCTACAAAATGGCTTTCACTGAGTAGGACACATTGATGTCCTTGATCTTTACTGTGGCATCTGCCTATCAATTGTTCTAGAAGAGATAGGTCTCTTCCATGTACCACTTCCCACTGGAAGTGATGATTAGCCACATGGGAGAGCTTTATAACTACATCTTGACTTCTTCTATAGCAAACTCCAAGAATGGCCCAAAGTTCAGTTCTTGGAGTACTAAACATTGGACGTCACATGGCTTGATCTAATTTAGGCAAGCTTTGATCAAAGTGACCTCAAGTCTTGGTCTTGGTCCTAGTGCCTTATCTTGGTGGAACTACTCTATTTCAACCTAGGGAACCTACCTAACAAATTCCACTTTGGGCTCCTCCCAAAGAGGTCTTGTTGCGTGGATCTCCGCTTCTTATTCTTAGGGTTTTTCCTAGCCCCTTCTTGCTCTTGGACACTTGTCCTTTGGTTGGGATGGTCCAGATTCTAGTCCATGCTTTTCTTTTGATGCCATCTATGGTTACAATAATCAAGGATTAGTGGGTGGTGTGTAAATTATGACATTTGGATACCTTCTCTCCTTAGGGAGTTACACTTGGCTAAGTTGTGATTATGGAAAATTGATTATTTTAATATTATTTTAGTTAATTGAGTTATTGGAGTTCATTGAAAGGATTTAACTTTTCATATATTTATGATTTAATGTTGTTTTATGCATTAAACCTTTGGAGGAGTTAGAAAAATTTTGAAAAATTTCCTATTAAAAACCTAAGGTTTGTAACCCCCATGATGAAGAGCATATCTTTGGTAGTTAGAGAACTAAAAAATGATGGAAATCGGGCAAGCAATTTGAAAGTTATGGGCTCTGTAAGGTGCTTGGGCTCTAGAAAATGGAAAAAATCCCCTAGTGTTTGAAGCAAAATGACAAAAAATCCCTAAGTGTTGTGCTATATTTATACTATTTTTATCATGTATAGATGGGATCCTATTGACTAGATCACATCAACGTGGTTGGCTGCATTGATGAGGTCTCATTGATGTGATTGTTGACCAAAGTTTGACTTTGGAAAAAATAATAAAAACAAGGAGCTTTTGCATAAAATTGAAGTCTTATGAAAGCCCAAGAAGCCTAGAACACGATGAAATTCATAAAAAGGATTTGATAGTCCAAAAAGGAGTGTTTGATTGGAGAATGATGGAGAAATGCCACAAAGGAGCACAAACTGGATGCAACTGATGGGAAATGCAAAAGATTCAATTGCAAAAATGCCTAAGGATGAGGAACTTAACTAATTTTTCCAAGAGATATGTAAGTGGGTCCTCCCCATAGCAGGTTCATGCTCTTCTTGCCCTTACATATCCTTAAACCAAGGAGTCAATGGGTCCCACAGTTGAGTAATGGTTATGAAATGTGAAGGACCTAATCCGGAAGAATCTACCTAAGAATTTTAACATATCAAACTAAGACAATGAACAAAACATGGTAAACTAGAAGTGAGGTGAATCATAGAAAGAATTGATGGATGAGAGAGAAGAGTGGGATGGATTTTTGAATCACAGTCACATGAAGTTCCTTGTGGATTTTGTGGTTGAATGACCCGATAAAGTCCATCCTTAGTCCAAATAAAAACCAACCACTTTCAGTGACTTTGCATCGACACTCAAAGATTAGTCCACCCCCTCAAGACACATGAATTCTCCTACATATCAATCACCATTCCTTATTGAGAAGAAAAGAGAAGTAGGAAGTGAGAAAGGGCCTTAGTTAGAGGGGACCTTCAGGCATGGGTAACATGTCTTTCTAGTCCCATAACTAGTGCTTGTTGTCTGTTATTTTGTCTAAGGGGTGTGCTTTGAATTCCCATCATTTTTTTGAATTTTTATGTTTTTATGGATTTTTGGATGGGAACCACACCATGCAAAGACTTATGAACTTCATGTTATTGGTCGATAGAGGAATGGTAAGAAATCTATGAGAAACACTCATGCACTCAGGTAAATAGAAGGTACAAAGAACATTGAAACTCCTTCAAGTAACCCCCTTTTCAATCCTTTTCATATTTTCTAAGTTTGGAAACTACCATGGTCACAATTTCATTAAAGTTTCATTAATGAAAAAGGAACCTCATATTTCCAAAACTAGTAACATCATAGATTGTTGTGGATGGGTGGATGACATGGACTTACTTCTTGTTCCATGAAAAATGAACCATGTCTTAGTTTTCAATAGCAAAATTCAAAGCTAGAATCTAGACATTAGCAATTGAAAACATTAAGTACAAACCACCATTAGCAATAGCTATAGCATCATTACATCCTGTCAGCAATAAAGAAGAGAAAACAAACATAATTTATTAGAAAACAATAAGAAAAAAACACCAAAATAAAGTAAAATATAAAAAAAAATTATAATTTTCAAGAAAGTTAAAACATACTAATGATGGTGTAAAACAAAAAAATGGGAACAAACCAAAACATGTAAGCCAAGAAAGTGTAAAAAAAAAAGCATAAAAAGTAAAGAGCTACTTGTATGATTTAGCATGGATGGCCATCTCCCCCAAGATTGTGTTAGAAGGAGGAGATTTGAAAAATTGAGGGAGGTTGTCCATTCAAAGAGGGGTTGCTATCATTGGCTATCTTAGGCTCATGGAAAGGCTTTATTTGTTGTGTGTTGACTAGTAATTTCATGTTTGGACTTTCAGGTTTTTAGTTCAACATGGCTCTAGAAGGAAAGGCTTCATAAATGATATTAGGCTCTTTCCAAAATGTTTGGAACTTAATCTTTTGAAGGACATGTGTGGGGTTTGGGTAAAGGACCTTGTCTTCAAGTTGAAATTTTACTTTTCTTATTTTAAGGTCATGGTGTTTTTTGTTGAACTTGATTCTGCGAGAGGGCTACCAATCTATTATCATCTAACATGTTAAGGTTGATCAATCTTTCTTCCTATGCTAGGCTTAAGCTAAGATCAAGATCACAAGCTATTGAAAGTGTATGAAGCTTAGATTGAATAGGAAGAGTTGGAAATTTCTTATACACTAGCTCATAGGGAGAGTAGCCTATAGGGAGTTTTTGTGTTGAACAGTATGCCCAAAGGGCATCATTAAGTTTGGTGCTCTAGTCTCTCCTATATTTTCTAATTTTTTTTGGTTAGGATCTTAGTGATCTTCCTATTTGTTGCCTTAGCTTGGCTGTTAGCTTGGGGGTGGTAAGGTGGTGTTAATTTATGTTCAACCTCCAAGTGTTGCAGGAGCTTTCAAAAGGTAGTGCCTATAAAGTGAATACTATTATTAGAAATTAGTGCAAGTGGCACTCCAAACTTATTCACAACATTTTTTTGTACAAATTGCACAGTAGTAGAAGATGTATAGTCAAGGATGGCTACTGATTTTGCCCATTTTGTACAATAGTCAATAGTGACTATTATGTATGCCTTTCCATTTGACATGGATGTGATGGGACCGATGAAGTCAATGTCCCAAATGTTAAAGTGTTCTAGTGATTGAATCCATTGCTAAAAATCCTCCATTCGATCAATCAACTCACCATTGTGTTGATAGCATTCACAAGAGCAAACGATGTTGTGGACATCCATTAAGATTATCGACCAATAATACCTTGCCATCAAGATCTTAATGGCCATGCATCTTCTTGCATAGTGGTCCTTACAAGGACCCTCATGAGCATCTTGGAAAATGTGCAATTTATTAGCATCAGGAACACAACAATGAATAGGCCATCAGTGCACACCCTATAAAGGTGTCCTTTGATTTTCATGAAGCATTTGGCCTGATGAAGAAACTATTGTTTCTTCCTGTAGTCCAACTCTTGTGGCATCTCTTGAGTGAGAAGATAAGTGAGGATGCCATTGTACTAGTTTGGCTCAATGGGCACTTGTTCAATTATAGCATCAACAAAGAGAATTTCATTAGGAAATTGATCAAAGAATGGACTCTCCTCCTCTTTGTTGTCCCATCATAACTAAGATAGGTGGTTAGCGATCATGTTCTCAATTCTTTTTTGATCTATCATTGTAAGATTGAATTCCTACAAGATCACAAGCCACCATATGATGTGGGGGGTTATCATTAGTTTGTTCATTAGGAAGTAAATTGCACTGTGGTCTATGTGCATGAACACCTTATATCCAAGCACATAGTGCTTGAATTTCTCCAAGGCATACACCATTGCCATTTGTTCTTTCTATGTTGTGGTGTAGTTGAGCTATGCATCCACAATGCTTCGGCTTGCATAGTGGATATAGTATGAACATTTTTGATTCTCCAACTACATGAGCATGGCATGCAAGGCATAGTTTGATGCATCCATCATGATGTGAAATAGTAAAGACCAATTAGGTGCTCATAGAATTGGAGTTTCTACAAGATTTTCTTTGAGTTATTGGAATGCCTTTTCACATTACTTGGTCTATACAAACAGAGAATCTTTCTTTGTCAGCTCCACCAATGATTTAGCAATCTTAGAGAAATTCTCTATAAATCACCGATAGTAGCAAGTGTGTCTAAGGAATGACCCAACATGTTTAATGATTTTCAACTAATAGGTAATTCATTGGATGATCCTAATCTTTTTAGTATCCACCTCAATCCCTACTTGTAAGATTCTATGTCCCAACATAATGTCCTCCTGGATCACCAAATGGCTTTTTTGACAATTAAGCCAAAGATTAATCTCCACACACATTTTCAAGAGTTGCTCAAGGTGGTCTAAGGCTTGCTCAAATGTAATACAATAGGTGGAGAAGTCATCCATGAAGACTTCCATCACACTACCAATCTGTTGTTGAAAAATGCTCAAGACAAGGCATTGGAATGTTGTAGGGGCATTACACAGACCAAAAGGCATCTTTTTATATGCAAAAATCCCCCAAGAACTTGTGAATGTAGTTTTGGCCTGATCCTCTAGTGTAATTTGAATCTAGTTATAGCCACTATAATCATCCAGAAAGCTATAATAGCAATTCCCTAAGATATTATTCAACATTTGGTCCACAAATGGAAATGGAAAATGATATTTGTAGGTCACCATGTTTAATAGCTTGAAGTCAATATAGACCCTCCACTTGCCACCTTTCTTTAACATGATCACAAGTGGGATAACCCACTCACTGTCCATAATTAGATAGATGAACCCCACCTTGAGGAGTTGTTCAATCTTCTTCTTAATGATTTGCTTCAACTTGGGGTTCAATCATCGTTGTAGCTACCTCTTTGGCTTTATGGAAGGATCAATATAGATGCGATGCTAGCATATTCTAGAATCAATCCCAGTGAATTTAGGATATAACCAAGCCAAGATTGTTGGCCATTTTTTGACCACCTTAAACTACATCTCTTTCTATTCAAGAGCAAGGTTAGCATTGATTATCACTAGCTTGCCATTTTTTAGAAATGTATATTCCATGCTAGTAGGTAGAGTTTTCAACTTCAAGGATTTTTCTTTAAAATTTTTATGGACCTCCAACTCTCCCTAATAAGTGTCATTAGGTTCATCATTAGAGAGTTGGCAATGAACCTACTCCAGTTTGTAACGATGAAAAATGTCAGTAGCTGGAAAATACCAAACAAAATCCATGTACACAGTCTTAACCACGGATCCGTACGAGGGCTGTGCTGGAGAAAACGAATTCGCAGTGCCCTGAACGGTCTTGTCAATCAGACAGGGACTTACTCAATCAGTAAATCGATGAAGATTATAGATAATCCGTGGAACGATTTGATTCGATGAACTGCGAAAGGAGAGGAAAAAAATGTAGATAAATTACAATAATGACAACATTAACATGACAAGAAGGATCGGATTAAGGAGAAATTCGTAATTCCCAGATCTGTGCTTTGGCCCGAAAAATTGAGTATATCGAATACACCAATGGAATAATTTCCACTTATCTTATGTGGAACATACACAAAATAATAAGAAAATTGTCCAGCAAGGAGTACAGAATGAAGTTCGATCTACCTTGTAAGCCAAAGACGGGATGCAAGGAAGGTCAAGCCTAAATGTCTATCGATCAACTGTGTCTGATCAATAGATGTTGCCAACCGCACCAGATGATCTCTTGATCTCTGATCTATCCTCTTTGCCTTCGGTAGTCTCTGCTCAAAGCTGTTGATGATCACCGATGGGGAGAACTATATTTTTTGCCAAAAGGTGTGATCGCTCCCGCTGCTAATGCTCAAAGATGTCTCTTGTCTCTGCTCGAAGATGATAACCGCCAAAAGTCCAAGAAGCCTCTCCTATTTTTGTTTCTCCGTCAACTGGAGTATTTATAAGTTCCACAACACGTGGAGAAGGCATGGCCCTAATGACACGTGTCTCGAACCCTCAAAATACCATTGACTTGTCCAATTTCATGTAGAAACTGATTATGTCGCGTCACATTTCTGGAAGAAGGGGCGAAGTACACTGTTAACACTTTTGCCAAAGCTGCTTCATGATTACGCACAATACGCTTATCAGCGTATTGTGCATGTGGATAGCAGATGCGTAACTACTTTAGTCGGCTTTACGCTGTATTACACTTGTTTATGCTGCGTCGCGTGGCAGAGCGTAATAGAGCATGGGAGTAGTTGGTGCCAGCTGTTTTACGCTTATTTACACCACAAAGCATAATAAGGCATAAAAATGGTCAACTTTACAACAAATTACGCTTGTCCACGTTGCGTAGCGTAATGAGCGTAAAGCAACCAATCTGCAAAAAGAATAAATCAATCTGCTGCGCTTCCTTTGACTCTGACTTTACTTTTCTTGAAGCTCGTTACACTGCTCTGCATAACGGAGTGTAAACTCAGCCCTGAGCAAAGGACTTAGCCAAATATGCGACATGTCGCATATTACAGTGCTTAGGCCTTAAACTTCATTAAATCTGTCGAAGTAAGTCACCTTCCGATATCGGACTATGTTAAGCAGAATTACGCTAAGCGACACTACGCTATGTTGCGTAATGTAGCGTAAAGATAGAAAACATAGTAAGTTTTAAAATCTGTAAGGAACTTGGAGACTTGATGCAGCGTGCCTCTTTGCCTTGCTTTGCCTTCTGGAATTCGTCGCGATCTTCTACCCAAATCGTGAATCTTCAGCTGAGGCTGATTTGCAATTTCTATGGTGTTTCAATGGCCCCTCTTTGTTGACGGTTAGAGGGCTTGCCCGAAAGACGTCGACAAAGAATATGAAACACCGGATAGGTAAAAGCACCAACAGCATTCATCAATGGTTACTCAAGTGTCGCCCTGTCAACATAGAGGTGCAGAGATGAGGGAAACATGAGATAGGATAGTATAGGAGGAAACAGGATTGGGGAAGACTCAAATGAGGTTCGGGGAAGACCCAAATGAGTAGGGATAGCTTTTTCACGCATAAGCACTCAGGCTTTCTCTAACGATTGTGTTTGCATGGAGTTATGCCATCATTTTGTAGATGAAGAGGCTTGCATAGATGAATTGTGTTGCATCTGCACGGCCTGGGTGAGATGTGTTTCACCCATTTTGCCGACCCCCCCCTTTTTTTTTGCCGTTCACTAGGCGAGTTGCGTTACGCCGGTTCATGAATTTGAGTGTAATGCAGATGCGGAAAGCGTTTCACGTTTTGCGTAAGGGAAGCAGATGGGATAGTTAAGGATAGTGATAAGGGCTAGGGGTAGGATCATGAGGAACACAAGGATGCACCCCTGAGTGGATAGGTTAACTTAAGCAGCCATCTCAAAACGCTATCGGTACTACACCACTCAGATGAACGCACCTTCAAACGACGTCCTCGTGACAACCAAAGAAGAGAACAGAGGATACTATTGCTCCTGTGAATTACCAGTGAGGTTGTTGAAATAAGTACTATTTGAGGTGAGATAAAGTAAACGGGCCATGAAGGAGGAACTGTAGCACGAGGCTAGAGTCTTCAACATTGACACTCGGCCCAACATATTGCCGCCAAAGAACATCATACTCAGCGCACCTGACTAGTTATGTAAAGAACTAGCTAGGTGAATCTGTAAAGCTAGAGCCTGATAATGATGATGAGCGGGGATCCCCAAAGTCGTAGTTGATGAGAACTCCTTTGGGGCTTCGGTCGGCGAATCTAAACTCTCAGAGGTGCCACCGCTGTAGTGGGTGCAGTGATGACATCTCCGAGGGGTCAGTAATATGCCCTTCAGCACATTCGAGGGATCAGCAGAATGCCGGTGAGGTAGTGACGCTGGGGCTGTCCCAGCATCCCACCTCATTTGTTTTATAGCTGCACTAAGATGAGTACGCTCACTTGATTTGCATGATGGCGGTTTGTAAGTCCCAGTTTTAAGTCCTGGTAGACTGTCGTTGCTGGTTTTAAGTCTCCGCAGATCATGGTCCAAGTTTAAAGTCTGGGCGGACCAAGAAATGCTAGTTTTACATCATAGTGGATGGTGGCGAGGCTGATTTATGGTCTCAGCAGACCGTACTGTGGGTGTCAGTTTTATGTCATGACCCAGGGACAAGTCTGTGCTGGTTTCATGTTTCAGCAAATGGCTACTTACCTGTGCCAGTTTTGTGTCATGGTGGACAGCTGATGCCAGTTTAGCGTCATGGCGGACGCATGCCAAAGATGCCAGTTTTTCATCTTGGAGGACCTGTACAACACTGCCATTTTTACGTCGTAGCGGAGGGTTGCAACTTACCAGTTTTACATCGTGGTGGACGGTCAATGCCAGTTTAGCGTCGTGGCAGACGCGTAAAGGGAGTGCCAGTTTTACGTCATAGCGGACGGTTGTTGCCAGTTTAGCGTCATAGCAGACGGTTATTGCCATACCTGATGTTAACATTGGAAATGCACATAGATGTAATACCGCTTCAGATATATATGATTTACAGGATTTGGTAACTCGTTGTCGTTGATATCCGCTAACTTGAATGCTCCATTGCCATACACATCAGCCACCAAGAAAGGGCCCCCCAGTTTGCAGAGAATTTTCCCACTGGTTCGCGAATGGCCTTGAGGACTAAATCTCCTTTCTTGATCGAACGCTGTTGAAGATTATGACGATGCTTCTGCCTCTGCTTATCTTGATACTTTTCGATGGTATCAAGCATTTGTATTTGTTTCTCCTCGACTGAATCCAAATCCATGATCCAAGATTCGGTGTGTTGAGCCTCATTTATAATCGTGGAGAGGACCATTCTCAGAGAAGGAACTTGTAATTCAAGTGGCAGCACTGCCTTAGATCCGTAGACTAGGCTGTAGGGCATACTATCTGTAGCCGTCCTACATGTAGTACGATTCGCCCATAGCACATAGAGGATCTTTTCATGCCACCGTCTCTTGTTACTATCGAGCATTTTCTTGAGTAGATTGATGATGACTTTATTTGTGGCTTCAGCTTGACCATTTGCTTGTGGGTAATAGGGCGAGGAAAAAGATTGTGTAATGCCAAGGCTATCACAGAAGGATTTGGTTTCCGTACTACTAAATTATGGCCCGTTATCGGTCACGATAGTCATTGGGAGATCAAATCTGGTTACAATGTTGTCTAGGATGAAATGGCAAATTTGTTGAGATGTGATCTTCCGTAAAGGAATAGCTTCTACCCACTTTGTGAAGTACTCAGTAGCGGTAATTATGAAGCTATGACCTGCGGAAGATTTCGGTGTGATTGGCCCTATGATGTCTAGTCCCCATCATTGAAATGGCCATGTTATTTGAGTTGTGTGTAATTCTGTGGACGACACGTGTATAAGATTTGTGTAACGCTGACACATGTTGCACGTTTTAACCTTTGTCAGATAATCTTTTTCCATGTAAGGCCAGTAATACCCTAAGCAATGGATTTTTGAAGCCATAGCTCGTGGTGCTACGTGTCCTCCACATAATCCTTCGTGGACTTCGCCAACTATACATTGTGCTTGTTCTTTGTTAATGCAAGTAAGCAGCACGCCATCGAAAGAGCGTCTACAAAGTGTACTGTCTCCTATGATGGCGTACTACCTAGCTCGCTTATGGATTGCATCTTTCTGCACGCGTGTTAATTTGTGCGGTGGCTTGCCTTGCAAGAGGTAAGTTTTGATGTTGTCATACCACTCTAGCGTGCTATCCTCATGCAGTGAAGATATTTGCATCGCCTGAATGATAGGACCTATACAATCTGTTATTAAAGTAGGACAAGTGTCGAACAGATGTGATGGCATATTTAAAGCCAGTGTAGCTAGTGCATCGGCTAGTGTGTTATCATTTCGTGGCATGTGTTGGGCATCGATGGTCGTGAACCGCTTCAGAAGATCTTTAGCCATATTGCAGTAGGGCTGTAAATGTGCAGCCTTGCAAGCGTAGACTCCTGTGATCTGATTTATAATGAGCATCGAATCACCCCTAATTGCCAGGTGTCGAACATCGAGTTCTCTAGCAGTTAATAATCCCCTGAGAAGCCCCTCGTACTTTGCCACATTGTTCGTACAGGGAAAGGTCAAGCGATAAGCATGAAGACGCACATCCTTAGGTGATAGCGTAATAACTGTGGCGGCACTGCCGCTTCGNACATCCTTAGGTGATAGCGTAATAACTGTGGCGGCACTGCCGCTTCAAACGGTTGAAGCTCTATCAAAATATAACATTGCTTCGGGGCCTGTTAGGACAAGGCTTAAGCTATGTACATGTTCATTTGGAAACTCAGGCTCTATGGTTTCCTGACTGTCAATAGACGATGTTACTAATTGGTCAACTATCGCTTGGTCTTTCATAGAAGATTGACCGATGTAATGCAGATCGAACTCTGCCGTGATAGCTTTCCAACGAGCTATTTTACTACTTTCGTATAGATTATGCGTAATGGCCCTAAGGATATTATCTTTACAGATGATGTTAACTTGGCTACGGAAAAGATAATGTCTACACTTCTTGAGCGTAAATACTAACGCTAAGCAGTTATGCTCTACTTTGTTGTACCTCGTTTCATATGCACATAGAGCATGACTCAAGTAGTAGATGGGTACTTCTGACCCATCGCTTCTCTTTTGACAAAGTAATGCAGCTAAGGCTACGTCCGAGGTCGCAAGGTAAATGTAGAACGGCTGATCCCTTTGTGGCGGGAATACCGTTGGCAAGCGTTGAAGTTCCTATTTTAGGCTGTCAAACGCATGCTGGTAATCGTCTGTCCACTCAAAATTAACACCTTTCTTAAGGAGATGCTGCATAGGGTGTAGTTTATCTGTTAACCTTGAGATGAACCACCTGATAAACTGTAATCGTCCTTGTAACCCGCGTAATTACTTGAGATCTGTGGGAGGCGTTAACTTGACAATGGCTTTAACCTTATCAAGATCTACTCGTATGCTAGTTTCTGAAACCACAAACACTAGCATGCATCCAGTTTTGACTCCGAATATGCACTTCTTTGGGTTGAGCCGGAGGTCGTATTTGGAACATCTTTTAAGTACTAACTCCAGGTCCTTTGAATGATCTTCTGATTTCATAGACTTAACAGCTATATCATCAACATAATCGTTCAGTCTTCCTAGGAGGCAATCACTAAAGATGTATGTCATAGCCCGTTGATACGTCGCTCTGGCATTTTTCAAGCCAAAAGGCATCATGGTATAGCAAAAGGTACCCCAGGGCGTCATGAACGTTGTGATCAATTGATGTTCTGGGTTGATGAGAATTTAATTATAGCCTGAAAAATCATCCATGAAGGATAGAAGCGCATGCCCAGCTGTTGTATCGACTAGTTGGTCGATACTCGATAGTGGAAAATTATCCTTGATTGTGGCCTTGTTTAAATCTCGGAAGTCTATACAGATGTGTATGCTTCCGGTCTTCTTTGGGACAACTACAATGTTAGATACCCAATCCGAGTAATCGACCACATGGATGAAACCAGCATGATACAGTTTGGTGATCTCATCACGCACTGCTAACGCGATCTCTGGTTTGATTTTTCATGCTTTTTTCTTAATCGCTTTGATATGCGGGTCTAGGATTATGTTATGTTGAATTAACTTTGGATCTAGTCCCGGCATGTCTTCGTATGACCATGCAAATACTGTGACATTGTCCTGGAGGACCTGTTTTATAGTGTCATGCATTTTCTGGTCTAGTAGAGAACTAATCTTAAGAATTCTGGACTCACCTCTATGTGTAACGACAGAAACCTCATTGAGGGGGTCTTCGATTATGTCTCTAGCCTCCAGGTCTAGCGTGCACATCGATTGTCCTGGCCATTCTGGAGACGCTTCCGATGTGGCTATGGTTATGTCATCGAGGAAAGGGTCAGTTTCTACTAGTGTAAAATTGAATTGCCTAACTACTCTCCAGTATGGACCTGTTAAAACTAGGAGCGCAGATAAAGTTTCATCCATTTGTCAATTGTCCTGCAAAATCGTCAAATACGAAAGTAATTAGAAAGATGCTAAGTTTGATGGGATAAGTATTTAACGAATAATGCTTGGTTTAGTCTAAGAGGATGTGATGTGATGTTATCATGCGTAAAAAAACTAACTGATTTTCAAATTCTGTGAACAACCTATAATCAATGCGACCTGATTACGAGGAGATAAGATACAGTAGTTTAAGGTCATTTCAGACCGTAATGCGTGCGATATCTGTTTCAATTAATGGCTTGATTTTTGGGTTCCAGCTCATACTGACACCAATATTTGGGTAAGTCTCGTTGAAATCGGGCGTCAAATCGGTTAATTTCGCATATAAGTAAGCAGTTCTCATTGAAAACAAGCTATTGGCCCTTGTGAATTTGAATTCTTAGCCATTACAGAGAGAAAGAGGAAGAGCGAAAGATTGGAGTGTGTTACTTGTGAAAGCGTGAAGGTGTGAAGATGTTAGAACTGCAACAATGGCACCAAAAGTAAGAGGGAAGAACGCCAAGTTGGCCAAGATTGACGAAGTACAAGGGAGCCTGCAGCGTGCCTCACAGGCCATGGTCGAAGTGAGAGACATTACGCCTTTGAATCAGTAGGCCATCCCTTGCTTATTTGCATTGTTTTTAATGATATGTCTCCTTTTTATAGTGTTTATTCTTGTAGCGTCGTCTGCGTAAATTAGAGTTTTAGACTATAGACCTTGCGTTAAAACAAGGGTTTATACAATAGGATTGCGTCTATCGGCATTGTCAAGGATAAACCTTGTACTGTTGCAAGGGTTTAGGCGATTTCGGCATGAATAACTAACTGTAATTTGCAGATTTTCTATAATTTAAGCATGCAAATCTGAATCTAGACGTTAATGTGTTTATTATTTTCTTTGTACAGTATCATGTTAAAACCCGTCTTACTCGTCTTAGATATAGTCGGGGTTTTATGCTGTATAAACCCGATCGTACCTAATGTTCCTCCCCCTCAGACTCGGTTGCATGGGAGGGCCATATGGTTCCGAAAGGGTGCGCTGGAGTTTTTGCAGTTTTTACTGCGTAACTACAGCATTATTGTATGGTCACACCTGTCGGGAGATATTGCTGGCGCCATTTTGGAACACCTGTTAGTGGGTTCAATGCAGAGAATCTTGGCTTTCTTGACAGACGTGGCTATCGACACTGTTTGTCCCCAGGATCGTGAACTTAGCGCCAGAGGGTTGAGGTGCTTAAGTTGGATCTGGGAAATGGGCCAGTTTAGCTGTTACCATGTGTACAATACTTTGTTCATGGCCCATCATATCTTGACTTACTTCCAGAACCCACCAGGCACAGTGTATTATTCGGGCGGGTAAGTTGTTTTTGTTGGCGATATAGTCATTATGTGTCTATTTTCTGGATTTGTAAAGCATAAGATAAGAATACGTCGTATGATATAGGTTTTTTATCCATGAGAACAAGTTAGTAGGTGATAATGATACATTAACTTGGACCAAGATGGCGATAAAGGCATTTACCTCGACTAGCAATGTATGCGCTGGTGTAATGGGGCAGATTGCCTTCGACATTCATGAGTATCCCAGCCGTTATGTTGATTCCTTCCAGAATTGCCAGAATCTCGGGTGGTTATATGAAGAATGGACTTTGGACCCGCCCCTTACCGTCGCAGACGTGTAGAGGAAACTTTCTCCATTTCCTTTGCCATTTGGACCTGGTAAAATTACTGCATATTTTATTGTTGCGTATGTAATCATGAATTTTGAATGTTGTGTAATAATGTTTTTGACATGTGTCTTGCATTGTTCAGTCAGGGAATCCCGGGAGATTACCCTTACAATTTCCGACCGCGAGGTGAATACCCTCCTCTTCCGCTATGGTGACATCAAGGAGGCACAACGCTGGCTCGGCCATGCGGCGGCCCCAGTTGCATTGGTTTCCAAGCTGCGGGAAGCGAGGCTAATGCATTTATTTTTGGCCGTAACCCTTGATGTTCCTACCAGTGAAATGTTAACCCTGGTCAACTCCTTCAGCGAGAGGGCTGAGCGTTTTTGCACACGCGTGCATCACGTACGTGTAAATTTTGATATTGACGCTCAGCTATTTGCAAACCTCTTCGGCGTCCCTTCTAATGGCCTTCCCATAGAGGAAAAAGCGAAGAGGAGCCTCAAGTGTCAGGAGGAGTTGGAGGAGTGGCTAGGGACCAAGAAGGAGACTAAGGGGATCCCTTGTGAAAAGATCAAACTAGAGATTGCCAAAACGATTTATCCCTTGTTCCGGGCCCGGGCTTTCCCCAAAACACTCTCGCAGGGGAGGTTCTTTACCATAGAACAGACCTGTATTATGTGGGAGGTTATGGAGGAAGGGACCTAGTTCAACTGGGCAAGCTATTTTGCTGAGGGGTTACGCACTGAAATGATCAGGCTTCGTCAGAAGCTTGAGTCTCGTTTCAACGTGCATTTCACCTTCTTCATAGCTTGCCTTCGGCATTTTACCGAATTTTTGGTTATCCAAAGGAATGGGGTCTGGGTACAGTAAGATCGAGATCAACTATCCAAACCTTGGATTGCCCACATTTTCGGCACTACCCGAAGATAGGATCCCCCGAAGGGGATCAACGAGTCTCAGTCTATAACTACAAGGGATTTGGCAGCGCCTCGAGTACGGGGCCTTGACAGCGTAGGTGGGGTGATTCCCACTTACACTAGCGATGCTTCGCAGGGGAAATTCTTGGCGGCAGAAATTGTAGACACTTTAACTCAGCGTAAATGGCCTCGGCTAACCGAGGCCCCTGTGGAACCAGCAAGTGGCACAGGCCGTACTGTGCAAGTCAGAGTTCAGCGGAGTAAACCTCCGCCTGGTGAGTGTAAAGACATAGTTGTGGCAATTACTGTATTACGCAACTCTATCCAGTGTATTTTGAATCGTTTAAATGCGTTATGTGATATGAACAATGAGGCCTGCAGAGCGGTTGACCCCTGAAACAGGGGCGGTGGTATTACGACGTGGAGAAGGGGCCCCAGTTTTGGAAGAGGAGGCCCCAGCTGTTAGAATAAGTGATGCATAGGCGCTTGTGCATGAAGAGAGAGAGGAGGAGGAAAATGTTGACACACCTCCCATTGTAACAGGCAGAGGTACCTAGCGTATTAGAATTTTTAAAGAATTTTGTCAATAAGTAGAAATTTTAACTTAATTACGCTACAGATGAAGAAGATGTATCCACGTCCGCCGTTGTAAGCAGAGCGTGGCGAGAATTTCCTGACAAGTTTACCTTCATGGAAGGCGTTGTCAACGATATGATCGAGCGTCTCGAGCGCGTCGATCCTAGAGCTGGTATGTTGCAGCTATAATAGGCTTATTTTATTACAAAGTTGTAAAGTTTTACTTACGTTGGATACTGTTTGGTATCAGGAGCTCGCCTTTGATGGGACCCTACAGAGCCCATTGACTTGGACATAGTGGAGCCTTCATCAGATGGGGCGGTCGTGCCACGCAACATTTATGAGGAGATGCGTAAATGTGCGTTACGCTCGACTCGCTCCTTATGGGAGAGTAAAAATGTCAATGAAGACCTCTGGAAAAGGCTACAGAGGTCAAAAAGGGAAAAGGCGTCTCTGGCCAAAGAGGTCGGAGACTTAAAATTGCGATGCGAATTCCTGCAAGTGCGGGAAATGAGGGCAGAGGATTGGCGTACAGCTGTTATTGATTACTCTTGCTATTGGACTGCAGTCAGGAACAGTGTGCAAACGAGTTGAGAGTTGGTGGAGCAGAGGATGCAAATAGAGCTGTTAGCTCAGAAAAGCCAAGACTGGAAGGATTTCTGCGCAAGTGTGCAAGAGTGGGGGCAGAAAGAAAAAGAGCATAAGCATCTGTATAAGCGAGAAAGTATCACTTATCATCAGCATTACCGTGATTCTGCCGTCGAAGCTCAATCCTTGCGGGTATTCCTTGATGTCATTGGCGCATCCAAGGCTTTCGAGAAGTTTCAGGAGTAAGTGACAGTATGCGCGTCTCCGGAAAGAGAGATTACTCTTCCTGGGGGCGAGACTACCGTCCCTACTTTCTTCCCTGAACCACCTCGATGGACTAGTATGGAGAAGGGGAAGGTGAAAGCTAGAACTGCTCTGGGGAATGGAGTATGGTCTGAATTAACTGAAGATGAAATTATGCAGCGCCTATGGGTCGGTTTAGAAAAGCTCCCCTTTGCTGCAAAAGTAGGACCATTGCGAGTAAGTTTGAACATTATTGAATCTAAATTTTCTGATTATGCTGTCAAGTTTTTGCTAATGTATTTGCTGTATATAGGTACAAGAAGTGGATGGAGAAAGCGAATAGGGTGAGGAGCGAGTACAGGGAGAGGAGCGTAATAACAAAGAGCGCCCTCCTGTGGAGTTGGTGTTAGAGCAAGGACCTTGTGGGGATGACATTCCTCATGAAAGAATACCTTCTAAAAGGGACAGCCCACTTGAGGATGATTCATTAGGCTTAGAGCTGGATCTGAGCGATACGGGTGACAGTGGCACCAGGGAGGATGCGTAATTGTGATTTATGCATGCTTTTATTGATTGAACAATGATCATATGAATGTTGGAAAGACTGGCTATAAGGTCTTCTGTATAATTTTAAATGTTATTTACTTTTTTTAGTTTTATGTCTTTATTTGCAAAGCGTAAGTGTAGTTGTTAAAGGTTTTGAATAAGTTATGTTGCTGTGGAATAGAATTGTTGGTTTAAGGCCATCGTAGGCCATTGTGTAACATTTGCATAAGATACCAGGGAATTAGTTTTAGGCCATTGCGGGTCTTTGCTAGTTTAAGGCCATTGCGGGCTGTCACTAGTTTTAGGCCGTTGCGAGCCACCACTAGTTTAAGGCTATTGCGGGCCATTTGCGTAAGTCTGGAAGTGTAATTGATAATAATGTGTATTTCTGCATAATTGCGTTAAAGTGACTAATAGCAATCAAAGAGCGTAAATTGCATAAAAATGAGAAATGTAAATAGCGTAATAGACAGAAAGCATAAATACGTATGTATATGTTAAAGAAGACTGACAACGAAATTGATAAGCGTAAGCGGAAAACTAGTGGAAATATGATGATGCGCGTAAATGCCACTCAGATCAATCGCTAACTTCGCAATTGTTTCTTGATGGCCTTTACGTTCAGTGATGCGTAAGGGCAGGGAGATTTGTGGCCTGACTCTTCCATACCACCGTCCTGAAATGGTAGGTCAACCTAGGCTAGACTGTCATTATTCGTTTTGGTTTGTTCAGGGATTCGAGGATGGGTTTGATCATCAGATGTTTCTATCTTCGAACCCCGTTCTTCTTTGATATTATTGACAGTCTTGGGGGTGATTTCGTCAAAGCGTATTACAACCTCCCCCCTGCGTAGGGCAGGTGTATTTCCTGATGTATTGGTGACGAAACCACCCTCAGTTGGGCTAGCCAGGACCTCCCTAGGATTAAGTTGAAACCGAGCATCTCCTCAATAATGAGGAATGTAGCATCTGTTGGGAATTAATCCCCTGCCACAAATTTGATGTGCACCGTCCCCTTGACTTGAACCCGTGCTCCGTTGAACGACTTTACGCACGTTGTTGTTGTGGGACTGATCTGGTTGACCAGACCCAACCTATCCAGGATGAGATAAGGGATGACATTTGTAGCCGCACCATCGTCAATGTGTACCCTCCGGATTCGATATTGATCAACCCGGATGGTGATAAACATGGGTTTAGTTGTTATTTGACCTTTCTTAGGATCATCTTTAATGGATTCGTCATGAAAGGTCAACGAGGTAGGTTTAGGTCGCTCAGCATCAGAGAGAAACATGACAGCGTGTATCACTTCCTCCTCCGCTGGTAAGCTTTCATCCACAGGTATGGATGTCAGCATACGGACCATGGCCTCACGGTGTTTTTGAGACGTCATGAGCAGGTCATAGAGGCTCAGCATTGTATTTTTTTGTTTCAGAGCTTGTTTGACCTGTGTAAACACATCGAGGAGATCCCGTTCACAGCTGGCTTGTTTGTCCCCTCTGTCATCTTCCATTCGTCCCAAGAGACGAATCTCCCGAGGCGGAACGGCATCAGTCGAAGGATTTTTTTTCTTCCTGCCGAGGGGAGGTGGCTGTGTTTCTGTACCCTTGTCTTGCCCAGAAGGCGTAGATGCAGGGACAGAGGCCACGGGCCTAGGCTTAGCGAAGCCTAGCATAGTATGGTTTTTAGCGGCGTTGACTGACGCGTCTCCCTCCCTTTGTTTATTGGATGGCGATGGATGGCCTTGGTTAGAGGTTTGCCCCTGCGTAAAAGGGGAAGCAAGAGGTTTTGGTACTCTGAGGATGAAGGGCGCTTTAGATGTAGGCGCGGACATGGCTGCGGCTTTACTATTAGTGTGAGGCTGAGTTAAATCTAGAGAAGGCGCCCGAATGACAAAGGGCAGCCTTGAGATGCCACTGGCTACCGGTGAAAAGCCTGTCCCCCGCGGTGAACTGGTAGGCACACGTAAAACAAAAGGTTGTTTGGGTAGTACCTTCCTCTCACCGTCCGTACTTACCACGTTGATTGTGTACGGTGCGTTATTTGCGTTTAACGGATCCTTGTACACGTGCAACACCTAGTTTTCGGGATGTGTTGGACTACTGCTATCTAGTTTCAGAGAACCATCGTCGATCGTGCGTTGAATGTCGTCTTTCAATGCCTAGCAGTAATCTGTGTCATGACCACATAATTGGTGGTAGTCACAGCAACGGTCCAGCCTGAAAGACTTCGAAACTGGTGGTTCGTTAGGTAGGGCTAAAGAAGGATTCTTCAGCAGTTCAGAATGACGCCTATGACGCTTCAGAGCTTCTTCGGATACCTTCTTAGTCTGAATGTATCCTGCCCCTAATAGTTGTTTCAATAGTTTCGAATGTTTTGCAGGTAGGGCTATATACTTTGAGCGATCTTTACGCTCAAAGTTTGGTTTTGGCTGCGGGGGCTTTTTAGCGGCAGATGTGTCTTGACTGGTGCTGCTCGCACTAGCCGTGGTCTCGGGAGACGCTGTGGGTGCCTTCTTGTTCTTGTTCTTAGCACCTTCAGCCAGTGTAGCTACCGTTGTTGTTGTTGTTTTACCTTTATCCTTGCCCTTGTTGTTAGCATTTTTATAGGTGACATACGCCGGGTCTTTGCTGGCCTCTGCAGCATCCTAGATGCTCTTAGTTTGAGCAAAGGCCTGATGTAAGGAGCTAGGGGAAAGGTAATACAGCTTAGACTTGATGAAGTTGTTAACTGCTCCTTTGAAGATGGCCAGCAAATGGGCCTCCGCGATTGGCTCACGGATTTCGTTCAAAGTAGCACTCCATCGCTGTATAAACTTTTGGACTGGTTCGAGCGGGTCTTGTTTCACTCCCATAAGTTAACCTAATGTGACCTCTGGCTTTAGGTTGTATTTAAAACAAGTCACGAATTGCGTCAAGAGCTCTTCCAAGGTTGAGATGGAAGAGCAAGGGAGGGCTCGATACCAATCCAAAGCTTTCCCTGCCAGAGACGTTGCAAAGACATAGATGATTGTGTGAGGCCATTGCTGTAACAACAAGGATTCAGATCTGAAGATGACCAGGTGAGCGTTGGGATCTCCCTCCCCATTATATTTAGTGAAATGGGGTAAGGACATTCCCGGGGGCAACGACAGCATGGGGACTGCTGGACTAATGGGATCATCCTGATAGAAATCCATGATCTGTATAGTGTCAGAGTCAGCAGCCTTAAGGCGTCTAACCTCTTCAGTGAGGGTCTGAATAAGTAAGAAAGCTTGATCTAAACCTATTGATGAAGATGTCTATGCAGGAGGAGTAGGGGGTTGACCTGAAAGAACTATGCTAGGCAATGGGAATTGTGCGATGGTTTGGCTGACGGGCGGTGCTACGGGGGCTATCCCTGCGGACGGAGCAGCCTGTGGAAGCCACCACCCACCAGGTTGAGCAGAGGGATTGGCCGCCATCGGATGTGCAGGGTAGAGATTGTGAGGATATTGTGAGACATGCATAGTGGGTGCGGCTAAGGGTTGCATACCATATAATGCGGACTGATTATGTGAAATAGGCAGGATCCACTGACCAGCCGTGGGCTGTTGAACGGATTGCTGTGACTGACCAGTGGGTTGCCTTGCAGGGGGTGGCAACGAGAAGGATTGCACCAGATTTTCTACCGGGCGGGTCGTAAGCACGGCGTGGGGTTGCACTTGAAGGATGTAATAGGGTGCAGTGGACGCAAGCAGCACTAACGGAATACTGAGTACGCACGGTGACGAGACCACCCCCATGTTATTTTGGGGCAGTATTTGCACCTGCAGGACAGACGATTGCATAGTGACCTGCGGGATGACAGGAATGTGAGTTTGAGTGGTCATGGATGGATTAAGGTGGGCGGCTTCTCCCGTGAGGCTAAATAGGGGATTTATGTACGTATGGGGACTAAGAGTGTGGTATGAATGTTCAGACTGGGCTGCAAGTTCATCTTTCTCTTCTTCCCTGTTCTGAGGTTTCAGCTTAGACTGTGTAGCCTGGCTCCTAGCCATGACCAATTGTGTTATGATTTCATGGTAATGTTCTGTCAGGGGGATGATGTTGTAGGCGGTAGGGGTGAAATCTTGACCCCCTCTGTGGATCAGCTCAAAGTTTCTTTTTGCTTCAATCTCGGCTCGACTGAGAGCAAGCTTTGCCTAAATCTTGACGCAAATGAAATTATATTCCTCAGGCGTCACGACGGTGAATACAGGATCTTTGCCCTGTAACCTCAATGAACGACGCGATGGTCCCTGAGGTCCTATAACACCAGAGGCTGGTCCGATGACGGCGATGGGATTCACAAATGTGGCACCCGAGTCAGTGGTAATCATGGCGGCTGTGGTTGTGTATGCAGAATCCATTGGTCAAATAGATTAACGACGACAAGTGACTAGATCTAAAAAGCGATGGACAAAGAAGATCGCGATTAGGCTTTTACCCTGTAGGATTCCAAAGGAATCGTTACAGTGATCGATCTACACCACACGATTTTCTGTAAACTTCCCTAGAGGTTTTACATTTACGTTTTTAGAGACACGGGTACAGATCGCTTACAGGGCTACCCATAAAAAATACGAATCGGAGCCTAGGCCATCCTTCTAGCGCTAGAAAACTGTAATGACAGAAAATGTCGGTAGCTAGAAAATACCAAACAAAATCCGTGCACGCAGTCTTAACCACGGATCCGTGCGAGGGCTGTGCTAGAGAA
Organism: Gnetum montanum; assembly: GCA_015680685.1. Lineage (NCBI taxonomy): Eukaryota > Viridiplantae > Streptophyta > Gnetopsida > Gnetales > Gnetaceae > Gnetum > Gnetum montanum. Next base: position 204,288 of record MNCI01003648.1, on the reverse strand, counting down.
AACGAATCCGCAGTGCCCTGAACGGTCTTGTTGATTAGACAGGGACTTCCTCAATCAGTAAATCGACGAAGATTATAGATAATCCGTGGAATGATTTGATTCGATGAACTGCGAAAGAAGAGGAAAACGATGTAGATAAATTGGAATAATGACAACGTTAACACGACAAGAAGGATCGGCTTAAGGAGAAATTCACAATTCCCAGATCTGTGCTTTGGCCTGAAAAACTGAGTATATCGAATACACCAATGGAAGAATTTTCGCTTATCTTATGCGGAACATACACAAAATAACAAGAAAATTATCCAGCAAGGAGTACAGAATGAAGTTCGATCTACCTTGTAAGCCAAAGACGGGATGCAAGGAAGGTCAAGCCTAAATGTCTATCGATCAACTGTGTTTGATCAATAGATGTTGCCAACCGCACCAGATGATCTCTTGATCTCTGATCTATCCTCTTTGCCTTCGGTAGTCTCTGCTCAAAGCTGTTGATGATCACCGATGGGGAGAACTGTATTTTTCGCCAAAAGGTGTGATCGCTCCCACTGCTAATGCTCAAAGATGTCTCTTGTCTCTACTCGAAGATGATAACCGCCAAAAGTCCAAGAAGCCTCTCCTCTTTTTGTTTCTTCATCAACTGGAGTATTTATAAGTTCCAAAACACGTGGAGAAGGCATGGCCCTGATGACACGTGTCTCGAACCCTCAAAATACCATTGACTTATCCAATTTCATGTAGAAACTGATTATGTCGCATCCCATTTTTGGAAGAAGGGGCGAAGTACGCTGTTAACACTTTTGCCAAAGCTGCTTCATGATTACGCACAATACGCTCATCAGCGTATTGTGCATGTGGACAGCAGATGCGTAACTACTTTAGTCGGCTTTACGCTGTATTACACTTGTTTATGCTGCATCGCGTGGCAGAGCGTAATAGAGCATGGGAGTAGTTGGTGCCAGCTGTTTTACGCTTATTTACACCGCAAAGCATAATAAGGCGTAAAAATGGTCAACTTTACAACAAATTACGCTTGTCCACGCTGCGTAGCGTAATGAGCGTAAAGCGACCAATTTGCAAAAAGAATAAATCAATTTGCTGTGATTCCTTTGACTCTGACTTTGCTTTTCTTGAAGCTCGTTACGCTGCTCTGCGTAACGGAGCGTAAACTCAGCCCTAAGCAAAGGACTTAGTCGAATATGCAACATGTCGCATATTACAGTGCTTAGGCCTTAAACTTCATCAAATCTACCGAAGTAAGTCACCTTCCGATATTGGACTATGTTAAGCAGAATTACGCTAAGCGACACTACGCTATGTTGCGTAATGTAGCGTAAAGACAGAAAACATAGTAAGTTTTAAAATCTGTAAGGAACTTGGAGACTTGATGCAGCGTGCCTCTTTGCCTTGCTTTGCCTTCTGGAATTCGTCGCGAACTTCCATCCAAATCGTGAATCTTTGCCTGAGGCCGATTCGCAATTTCTACGGTGTTTCACAGTTCATCCATACCTTCAACATAGGAACATGTTAAGCTGTCAATGGGTTCCATTCAAAGTGTGCTACTTTTAGGATGTTTTTTTCAACCACTAGATGTGCTCCTATTTTATGGCTATTGCATATAGGTACCTTTGAATTTTAGATTCATCTGTGCTTTGTCTACATGTTGTGATTGATGTGCCTTTTATGGCCCATAGTTTCTGCACACAATGCACCCTATATCATTGTATGCGATGCATAAAACTCTCTTCTTCTTGATCTTTCCAAATGCATTTTCTTTGAAAATATCCAAGGAAAGATCTTTGATTTCCAACCATGCATTAATGGTACTTAACCAAGCCCTTCCCATTGTGATCAAGAAGTTCCCCTTATAATTGTCAACATGGATTACTAGGAAGTCAGTAGGATAGGACCACCCATAGATAGTAGTCACAATGTGTTTCACCAGTCCACAAGGAATAGTGATCGATTGGTCTGCTAACTCAATTTGAATGTTACTCTTCTCGAGTGGAGGTAGGTTTTATGCTTTGTACATCTTGTGAGAAATCAGATTAACACAAAAACCTAAATCTAAAATAGCTATTCAAGGTTCATTCTTAGTAATTTGGAGATAGATTAAGGAACTCCTAGGATTATATCTTTTCCTAGGAAGGTGGCTAGCCTTTATCCAATTAGTTACCATATAGGTTAGCATGACAATATGTACTTTGGGAGGTGTTTGATTTAAATGGGACTCGAATAGATTAGATGTAGAGGATAAGAAAGAGGAAGGGTTATTAGCCACATGAGTCTATGAGGAATTTTTAGGACTATTGGTTAGGAATAATGTTCTATTTCTGGGTCCAAGTTTTGAACCACTCAATTGAAGAGCCGATTGTAAGTTAACAATCCTAGTAGTGTTACGTTGCTACAATTGGGTTGGAATTTCACCTTGCATTAATAAAGTAAGTGGTAATTGGGTTGAGGATGGAGGAACATGCACAGAAGGATGAGGAGGGTGATAAGGATATGGGGACTTCCCTCTTGGAGATGGAGAATGAGCTTTGTAATACTCAGGAGGGTACTAGTGATGTTAGAATGAGGCATGACTGGAAGAGCCATGTGAAGACATGGGGTGTTGAACATAGTACCCGTATGGATCAAGCTATTTGAAAGGGTACTACTACCTTGGTGGTGGCATCCCCCACGACTATGGATGCTACCATTGATGATACTTCTTAAACGGTTATGATGGAGCTTCACTTGGATAATAGGCTTATTTTTTATGGAACTACTATGGATTGCCTTAAGGATAAGGTAATCTTCTAGGTTCTTGCCTTCTATTCAAACTAGGATTTAGTATGTACATCCAAGATTCCTATAAGTGTGACATAGCAGGGAAACATCCCTTAAGATGTTCTTATTGGTAGATGTTACATTTACCATCATCATTTAATTCGGACTCCACAACCTCCTCTAAGGCAGCAATTTTTCCCTTTCTCCTTTGGTGGGAACATTTAGCTTCCTTCCTTCTCTTGTGATCACAATCACTACTTTTCTCTCTAGATTCCTTTGCTATTTTTAGAGTAATTTGGAACTTTTCATCAAAAGAGTTCCACATTTCATCTACCTTAGCCAAAATTTTAGAGATAGATTTTTGGATTGACAAGGTTTTCTACTACACCACTTCATCAAGTGGTGCCTCCTCCTCATTGTCAACAAATTGGAGTTTCCTTTTTCTGATGGAAGGGTTCCAATTATACTCCTTCACGCTTTTTCTTTTTCTTTTTCCAAGCTCTATTTCTTCTTTAGCAACCTATTCAATGAGCCTTTGGATTAGATGGACTCTAAGTTCTAATAGTCTCCCTTAGGCATAAATCCCAAGAGTTCTCCTCATTTTTGATCGAAGCTCATCTATGATATCATAAAGCTTCTTCCTTTGAGAATAACCATGGCCAAGACATTGCTTCAAAAGGGAATAGTACCTACCCATGGCTACATCAAAGGGTTCATGTGTTTCTTATCGCCAATCTTGAATATGCTTTCTTAATTTGGACACTCAAGAGTATGTCTAATATTTGTCATTGAATAGCTCAAGCATCGTACTCCATCTACGAATTTATTTTGGCTCCAAACATTGGTACCAACTTTCAGCTTCTTTTATGAGTGTCCTAGGAAACAACTTAAGTTTTTTCCATTCGTTCTCTATGTTTTACAAGATACAAGCATTGTGAAAGGCTTGTAGATGGTTCTACAAATCTGAGTTGTATTCCCTTTCAAATTTTGGGATGTTGTTCATATTCAACTACTTTATTCGGCTAACTTTCACATGCCTTGTTGGAATTCCAACTACCTCTATGATGTTCAACATGTTTTGAGTTGCAAGAAAAGGCTCATCATAGTCAAGACCTCTGTGATGACCATGATGCCTATGATGCCCTCTGCTAATTCTTCTTTTATGGTGGTGAACCTCCCTTGAATGCCCACACCCCTAATCTCAATCATTTCAAAAAGCTCTAAGATCATGATCATCTCTATCTTGTTAGTCATCTCCATCATAGTCATGTCCTCTCTGGCTTCAATCATAGGTAGAGGAGGAAGAAGAGGATGACAAAGGTGAAGAGGAAGGAAGACTAGCATCATGGTGCCTGTCACACCCTCTTTGATGATCATGGCCATTATCATCATTATGATGCCTGTCCCTCTCCCTACCATAACTCCCACCTTTGGATCTTCCATGATCATGGGATCCATTCTTGCCTGAACCAAGATTATGTATAGTGGAATGTAAATTTTAGTTCAAGCCCCCTTCGTTAAAACCAAGGGTAGGAGAGTCAATGAAATGAGAACCCCTAGAGAAGGGATCCTCACTATTTTTTTGGCCTAATAGGAACAAGGGGTTATTGAACCAGTTTCCCTATGTAACTTTATAGTGCTTCTCCTACTACCAATCGATTTCATGTTGTGCTTTAATGGGATGGTAATCCCTAAAATCATGATCATGCATAATTTATTTAGCATGGAGCCCCTAGATGCTAAACCTCATAAGATTTTTTTTGGAGCATCACAAGAACTAACCAATTGAGTGGCAACACAATGTTGCCCTCCATGTCTCTTCACTACATTTGGTCATCCTAATGTAGGATGAAGGTGAAATTTGGCACATATTCATTGGGATGAGTATATACCACTTGGCATTGTTGGGGCACTAATTGGTTTGATCGTTCATTCCTTAGATTGGATGTGTGCTCAAATTTCAACAAAGAATCATCCATGTGAGAAGAAGACATTTGGATTAGAAGAAAATCAATAATGCACTTTTTACAATTATTATTAGTGTTAGAATGATTGCAACTTTAAGGTTTGATCGAACGATGTTGAGTGAATTTTCACTTAGTCTTAGATAGCACACAAAACTAGTTAAAGTCCCCAGTAATGATGTCGATGATGATCTGCGAGTATACACTACGCCCAACCATACGAATCATTAGCATTGATAAGAGATCTAGGTGAATTCCAAAGACTTTAGGTTCCTAAGTACACTGGCTCTAGGAGGTGAATGTAATTGTTGCAATTATTATGTTCCTATTCACACTTGTAAAATGCAAATGTATAGTTAAGTGTAACTGAGACATATGATTTTTTAATGAATTAAGTCACCAAAGAATAAAGAATAAATAAATTTTAATGTTCAACTAACTATTTTATCTAAGAATTAACCAATGTCTAGCTATTCCTAACATAAGCATATGTTCCCACTTTTTGTACACATCCTGAACACATATAACGCTCATAGGTTACCAAGCATTAAGCGCTACTTGGATTACCAAGCTTTAAAAGTATGCTCAAAGTGGTTGTACTTATGTGCTTTAATTTATCATTATTTAATCTATATTAATTACTTTAACTAAAATTTATTGAAGTAAACTGCATGAATAATAAATGCATTAAGTAAAATATTAAGCTATTCCAAATGCTGCAAGGTTTATGATGAAATCTTATCTTTATTGCTAGTCACAGTGAAGTGCTTAGGTATATTAATGTTTGAACAAAGATTTGTATACTTCTCACTCCTATTGCAGGAACTTAGAAAAATATTCTAATTGTTAGGAAGTAAAATTGTAAGAGCTTCACTACAATCTAACTTATGAACATCATAAATGCGATTGGCTCATGCATTTATATAGGCAACAACAAACACTGCATTGACACGTATGCATCAATGTGTTAGACCATGCATTGATGAGATCACATCAATGCACTTGCATCAACTAGATCATGTTGATGGGTTCACATCAATGGGATCCCGTTGATGTAGGCAAACAGAGGTACTTCATAAAGTTTATATACTCTATGGATCTATTGGATAGAAAACCTAATTATATATGCTATGAGTTTTGAAAAAATAATAATAAGAAAATAATCAAATGTTGTTTATTATTGGATATTTGAAAAACCAATTATATTCATCTACAATGCTATTTATATTGGACAGTTAGCATAATCATTCTAAAATAAGAAGTTTGAGCCATCTACCTATTTCAACTTTTGGACTCAATCTTCTCTTACTAAGTGTAAGAAAAATAGTTGGATTAATGAAAATCTAATGTCTTTTCACTTAGTTATCCCTTTATGCGATATTGAAATCATACTCAAAACAATTACCTCTAATCCATTGCCATAGAAAATTTTCCTATACCAGTGCTTCAAATGATCATCAAATTACAAATCAAACTATTACTGCCCTTTAGAACTAGCCTATTATACAACTTCATACAAGTAAAATAGTGAGAAAATTTTTCTTTCAAGCATGCACATACATCCAACCCTCATAAAATGGATAAAATTGAACATAAAAATTAAAGTAAATTCCAATAGCTATTTAAATGACAAAGTTGCCACTAGAAGTTTGGAGGAAGCATCTTCACTCATCGACTAATCGATGTATACCATTCAAACTTGCTAAGAAATAAATAATGAAAAGTAGCATAGTTTTAATAGGAATTTTTTACCTCTTGAAAACTACTGTTCCTACACAATTAAAACTAGGACATTCGAGGAAATCAAACTAGGGCATGCCAGGAAATTAAGCTACAAAGTCTAAATTGACAAGAAAACCTAAATCTTGCATTCTGCATAGGGCTACGCATAGAACTAGCACTTTGAAAATCAAATATAAGAAATTTAACAAGGGCATTTGAAAAAATCAAACAAGGGAATGCCATGAAATTTAACTAACAGATGCCAAGAAAATGAACAAGGTAAAGGTAAGAAATTAGGTCAAGCAAACAAAATTCAATAAATTTCCTAGCCCTTCCTTCAAAATTAGGGCTACTACCTATGAAATTATAGTCATGGTGTCATTCTAACAAGCACATAGAAATCCAAATTTAAAAATGTAGAAAAGGAATAGAGCAAATATACATACCTTTTATCGAGTTCGCACAAATCTTGGCTGAAACTAGGTCAAAGAACTAAGAAGATTGCACAATGTGGTAGTGACTAGGAACACCTTAAAAATTCTAAGAAAAGACAGTGTTTAGAAGCAAACACCTATAATCTTAACAACTAGAAAGCAAAGGCAAGGGCTCATCCTAGAGCCTAGGTGATAGAAAGTAAAGTAAGCAAGAGCTTGCAGTGTAGTAAGGGCAATGGAAGCAAGGTACAATATGGGCAATTGGCATATAGAATTTTACTAATGGGAGCTCAAAATTTTGAAAAGGGCTATATATATATATAATGTTCTTGGCTTTAAACTAATCCTTAATTATTTTATTAAATCTATAACTACAGTAATTTTGTAGGTATTTTAAATGGATTCATTGTTTGTATCATGTCATTTGGGATTTTCTCATTTTGTAGATACCTTCCTTATCATTTACTTTCCAATTGTAATATATGATGTTTATTGAACATTTTCTTTACAAAAATGAATAGAAATTTTCTTAGACAATGTACATGGGTATTCCCATGATGCTTACTAAACATCAAATTGATTATAAATATGCATTAAAATTTACAATGAGAATGTTGTTAGTGCTTAATGTTAAATTATCATAATATTCAACATGTAGGTACTCCAAGGACATTTAATATCCAACAATCATACCTAGGTTCTTCAAAACCACTCTTCCATGCTCCAAAACCATATTATATATACACAACCTTCTTGTATAAATTATAAGAGCCATCTATTTCATGATAATTATGCTTATTATGGATGATTCCAATAGAAATTAAATGGTCATAAGCATGATCACATATATCATAAATTAAGCATGATTGAATAATCCCACATGGAGGAGTATATGAGAATGTAAAATATATAAATGCATGCATATTACATTTAGAAATTGAACAAGAACTTATTTGGTTAATAATCATCCAACCATGGATAATGATTTGTAGTAGGCTTTGGTGATGATTTTTCCACAATAATAAATAAAGCTTAAGCTCTAGTAATTCTTCTTACTCAATTGCCATCTTAAGCTCTAGTAATTCTTGTAACTCAATTGCCATGATAATCTACCCAAACTCTATAGACATTGTGATGGAGAAGAACCAAACCAAGCTCTTATTTTTGGTAGAGTTGGTATTAATATTTGCAATTTGTAGTTCGATTTATAGTTTTTGTGCTCATGATTCTTGCATTTCATCATGGCAATTTAACATATGGAAGCATGATTGAAAAATCCCACATTGAGGAGGTGATGAGAACTTAAAGTATATGTTCATTGTTTATATTTATAATTTAAATGTTCATTTTTTTACACTAATCCTTTTCATAGTTAAAAATTATTTTATTGAATCTATAACTATAAAAATTTTGTAGGTATTTTAAATGGATTTATTGTTTGCATAATGTTATTTGGGATCTTCTCATTTTGTAGGTACTTTCCTTATCATTTACTTTAGAAATATTTCATATTAACAATTTTCAATTGTAACATATGAAATTTGTTGAACATTTTCTATACAAATATAAATAGAAAATTTCTTAGATAATGTACATGGGCATTCCCTTGGTGCTTACTAAATATTGAATTAACCATAAATATCCATCATAATTTACAATGATAATGTTGTTAGTGATTAATGTTAAATTATCATAATATGCAACATGTAGGTACTCTAAGGACATGTTTAATATACAACAATAAACCCTAGGTTCTCCAAAACCACTCTTGCATGCTTCAAAACCATATTATATATATACAACCTCCTTATATAAATTATAGGAGCCATCTATTTCATGATAATTATGCTTATTATGGATGATCCTAATAGATATTAAATGGTCATGAGCATGGCCACATATATCATAAATTAGGAATGATTGAATAATCCCACATGAAGGAATATATGAGAATGTAAAATATATAAATGCATGCATATTACATTGAGAAATTAAATGAGAACTTGTTTAGTTAACAACCATCCAACTATGGATAATGATTTGTAGTAAGACTTTGATTATGATTTGTAGTAATGGAGAACAACCAAACCAAGCTCTCATTTTTGCTAGATGTCATATTAATATTTGCAATTCATAGTTAGATTTATAATGAGAACAACCAAACCAAGCTCTCATTTTTGCTAGATGTGATATTTGTAATTCATAGTTAAATTTATAATCTTTGTGATCATGATTCTTACATTTCATCGTGGCAATTCAACATATAGAAGCATGATTGAAAAATCCCACATGGAGGAGATGATGAGAACATAAATTATATGTTCATTATTTATATGTACAATTTAAATGTTCATTATTTTACACTAATGCTTTTCATAGTTAAAAATTATTTTATTAAATCTATAACTATAATAATTGTGTAGGAATTTTAAATGGATTTATCATTTGTATTATGTTATTTTGGATTTTCTCATTTTGTAGGTACTTTCCTTATCATTTACTTTAGAAAATTTTCATATTAACAATTTCCAATTAAAACATATGAAATTTATCAAACATTTTCTTTACAAATATGAATAGAAATTTTCTTAGATGATCTACATGGGCATTCCATGATGCTTACTAAACATCAAATTAACTATAAATATCCATCAAAATATACAATGATAATGTTGTTAGTGCTTGATGTAAAATTTTCATAATATCCAACATGTCAGTACTCCAATGACATATTTAATATCCAACAATAAAACCTAGGTTCTCCAAAACCACTCTTACATGCTCCAAAATCATATTATATATACAAAACCTTTTTATATAAATTATAGGAGCTATTAATTTCATGATAATTATGCTTGTTATGGATGATCTGAACAAATATTAAATGGTCATAAGCATGGTCACATATATCATAAATTATGCATGATTGAATAATCCTATATGGAGGAGGATCTGAGAATCTAAAATATATAAATACATGCATATTACATTGAGAAATTGAATGAGAACTTGTTTGGTTAACAACCATCTAACTATGAATAATGATTTGCAGAAAGACTTTGAAGCAAATTCAACCACAATAATAACTAAAGCTTAAGCTCTAGCAATTTTTGTGACTTAATCACCAACAGAGTCTATCCCAACTCTGTAGGCATAGTCATGGAGAATAACCAAACCAAGATCTAATTTTTGGTAGATGTGCTCTAATTCATAGTTAGATTTATAGTCTTTGTGCTCATAATACTTTGATGTGGACCTTGATGATGACTTAGCCATACGAATTACTAGAGAGATCAACCTTTGGCAATTGGTGTAACTTAGTCACCATCGAAGTTCACCCTAACTCACTAGATGTAGTGATGGAGAACAACTAAACCAAGCTTTTATTTTATTCATTTTCTCATGTTCAATCTCAAATCTATAAAATGATGTCATCATCCATCACCCATGTCTCATTACATTTATCATATTTTACTATGTATTTATTAAATTCTATGATGTTATTATTTTGATCGTCATAGATAGGAATTTGTGTGTGTGTGTGTGTGTAATCACATATTGAAGAGGTGATGACAACAAAAAGAATATAAATGATTAGCTTTTCTACAATGCTAAATGGAATTGAAACTTGTCTAGTTAAGCACCATCTCACTATGGATCATGATTTAAAGTGAACTTTAGTGGTGACTCCACCACACTAATTATTAGAGAGATTAAGCTCTAGGAATTGGTGTAACTCAATCACCATCAGAGTCCACCACAACTTAGTAGAAATAGTGATCGAGCAAAACCATACAAAGATCTCATTTTATTCATTTTTCATGTTCTCAAATCTATAAAATGATTTCTAGAAAGATGGATACAAAATGCCCATCACCCATCACCCATTACATTTATCATATTTTACATATATTAATTAACTTAATTTTTGAAACAAAAATTTAATGTAAACATAACCAAATTGAATTAATTGAAAGTCGATCCCAACTCATAGGATGTATTGATGAAGTGCAACCATACCAAGCACACATTTTACAATGTAGGAATCATCCAAATCCAAACCATGTGTCTATGACTATCTATGAATAGAATTAAATTGATAGAAATAATGATCATCCTCCATCACCTAGGTCTCATTTTATTTAAATACATTACAAATTTTAATTTAATTTCTTTTTAATACCTACTATACCTACCATCAGCCACCTTAATAAATGCCAAAAAAATTTACTGCCAAAACACTATAGAAGGAATGTAGATAAGTCAACTATCCAAAATATAGAAACATTACATTTTGTAGGAGATAGAAATAACATTGTAGAAAAAAACATCTTGATAGTGTGCAAGTCTGCTTGAAGACATTGACAACAAATAGGGAAAGAACATCCAAAAATATCAGATATTCTACTAGTCCTTTTCTTTGCTTTAAACACATTTCAATATTAAACATAATCCAAAATTTTGTTTTGTCTATATGATTAAGCCACTCATATCCTTTTGAATTTTTGCATTACAAAATTCTAGAATTGTAGAAGCATCATAGGGCATAGAAGAATATTCCATATTCTTGTCATTATTGACAAAGACAAAAAGATGATCCATGTACTTTTTGACCTTTTGTTATGTTAAAACCTTAAGGAAAATGGAGAATATAGAATTTTTATGGTGGATAATGATTTTGTAGGACATGAACAAGAACTTAGGAAAATGAGATCTATGTCAAGATGTTAAAATAAATACTACATGAGCAAGATGATAGCATGGATGAAAATGAAGTCTACAAGTCAAATGAAGATGCTTCAAGGACTACCAAGAAGATAATTTAACAAGAGAAAGCCTTAGAATTTAAAGTCCAAATGTTTGGTAGACTTCTTGGAAAAATAGTAGATGTCTATTCCCAATAGTAGATATCTCATTGTATACGTCCGACTATAGGCATCCCATATGCTAGATAAATGTCCCTCCTACATTGAGGCTAATCTCAGCTAGACATCTCAACATCGAAGTAGACATCTACACTAACCATTTGGTAGCCATTGCATGAATTTTGAGGAGTTTTTGGAAACTCTAAAGCTATAAGATGTTGATAATATCTTGGGAATTATGCAAGTACTCTTCAAAAAAAGATCTATCGTTGTCTATGTTGTGCAATTATATTCTTACTTATTATTGTAACATCATTTGATTGATTGTACTTTGTACTAATCCTCAAGTACACGGATTTATAAATTTAGTTACATTCTTTCCTTATTCTTTTCTTTCTTTCTTGTAGCCCTGTAGGGTTGATGTGCTTTTTGCAACAAGGGATCTGTATTAAGCTTGTTAGGATCCAGTGGGATTGAGTGGTTTTGCAGTGTCAAAACACTTTGGAGGAGAGCTTAATTTTGTAAAGGTTATGGGATCCTTGAAACCACATTCTGAGCTTGTTGGGACCTTGTGGGGTTAATTGGTTTTGCAACAAAGAAACACTTCAAAGTGGAGCTTAGAGCTTGTATAGGTTATGGTGCTCTTTAGATCATATTTTTTGAAGAAACAAAGTCCAAAGGTATGCATAGATCCTACCCTCTAAGTGTGGGTGTGCCCAAGTTGGGGAACCACATAAAATTTATTGTGTTCTTGTGGCTAATGAAATTTTTATTAATGAACTTATTCAACCCCCCTTATAAGTTCTTGATTCACAAGTAGTATCAGAAACTGGTACTCTCAAGTTCATGCTTCAACTTTCAAGAGTAAACCATGGAGGGGACATCTTACACAAAGCCATCGATGTTTGATGGGTTTGAATTTGCATATTTGAAGGCAAGGATATAAGGATTCTTTGATTCCATGAAATTCAAGGTTTGGAAGTCAATCCTTGAAGGCTACATACCACCCATCAACAATGCATCAAAAGTTCTCAAGACATGAAACTAATGGATGGCTGAAGAAAGAGATAAGTTTATGTATGATTCTAAAGAAAAAAATTATTTTTATTATGCATTAAATAAATCTAGATTTAATAGAATAGCTTGGTGTAAGACTACTAAGGAAATTTGGAAAACCTTAAAGGCTACCTATGAGGGCACATCTATAGTCAAACAATCAAAACTTTTGGCTTTGCAAAGTGAATATGAGAAACTTAAGATGAGGGAAGGTGAAAAGATTAAAGATTATTTCTCTAAGGTGAATGATCTTGTTGTAGTAATTATGGGTACATGCAAGGACTTGCCTAAAAGCAATGTAATTATAAAAATGATTAGAACACTTTAGCCTGAATTTAGACCTAAGGTCATAACTATGGAAGAAATTAGAGATTTGTCAGTCCTTAAATTTGAAGAGCTCCAAAGTGCTCTTATTGCTTATGAGATGAATTTGAAAAGTGAAGGGGTGATAAAAGAAAGCCTATTCACCCTAAGATCAGCATCAAAAGAGAAGGAGTTTTTTGAATGAGAAATGAATAGTGGAGAAGAAATAACTCTTCAATCAAGAAGATTTCAAAAGCTTCTAGGAAGAAAAGGAATGAGTTCTAATCAACCAGGTTCCAACCAATTCAACACCAATGGTAATATAAAGGTAAGAATTTTTCAAATTTAAATTTTGATGCATTTTCAATAGAATTTTGGATATGTGGTGGAAGAGGCCATGTGGCCTCTGAATGTGCTATCACTGGCAGGTTACAACGAAGGGATAAGACTAAATTGGATATAAAAAGACTAACTTCTACACAAGATGAAATGATAGAGAACAAAGTGAAGAAGAAGTTAATGACACTATGAAAGAATCTTATTTTATATGTATGACCCTCACAAATGAAGATTCATTAGATATTTTTGATAAATTAGGAGATAAGTATGATGAAAGGTATAGTGAGTTATAGGTAAAGATTCTTATCTTACATTATCTACTCAAAAAGATGAAGAAAAATACGAATAGAAAAATCTCTAAAATCTATACCTTATCTTCCAAGTTTGAAAGGGAAATATCATACATAAAAGTTGAGATTCAACTATTAAACCTATTGGAAAAAGAGAAATATAGGGATACTCAAGAAGAAGGAATAAGTAAAAATAAAGAAAATTAGCATAAAAGTGAAACTTGGAAGAAAACTCTCAAAAGGATACTTGTACTAGCTCAAGTACAATCAAGTTTGATAATTATATTCATGAAGAAAACACTTTCTATTTTTGTAAAATGTATGATCATAAACAAGATTATTACTCTCACATAGAACAAAATAACATTGATACTTGGTCTTGTCAAAAGGAATCTAGTAACTGTATCTTGCAAGATGCAACAACTTGGAAAGAAAATGAGCTTAAAGGTGGAGAAACTGCTAAAAGAATGAATGAAACTATCAAAGATTATGGATTCTCCTATCTTAAGAAACATGAATGAGAAGGGATTCCCATACAAGGTTGGAGACATTATCAAAGGAGCTAATGAGAGAAAAGAAAATGGTAAGGAGGCACTCCATGATAGAGGGCCTCATCTCAAACTCCATTAGTCATTGTCATATCAATAATCAAGTAAGGTAAGTCATGGTAAGTCTCTATTCCCTTGATTGCTAGATTAAATATAGGTCAATTTATTTGAATTTAAAAAAAAAGAAAAAGATTTATGAATTCTTTTATCATCGAAGAAAACATATCTTAATCATACAATACATGATATTATAGAAAAAGGATCTCATAGAAAAATCAAGGTAGTATTGCTATCTCTCATGTTATCTCATGAATTAATTAGCTATTTACATATCCTTAAAAATTTTTATCCTTGAATAAAATCTACATTTGAGAAACAAGAAAAAGGCATTGCATCTACTTTTATCATAAGATACTACTAACATAAGAAATTGGTCCAAGTATTGTAGAAAAATGGCTAATTAAGGCATGATTGGATGATCAAGAAAGAAATTTTTTTTTATGATTTGTGCCTAATAATTTTCTCTAATGTTTTTGCCTTTTTAGATTTTGTTGGATCATTCAATATGTTTGAATAAGCAAGATTATCATAAATTAGTTGTAGATCTTAAAAGTATTAAAGAAGAGATAAGCACATATGTAGGGGAAGCTTGTACCTCATGAATTATTTTGGAGCATCAATATAGGGGGAGTTTATTGAGACTTTCTTCAAGACATAATACTTATGCAAACAACAAAAGGTATATTCATCTGGTACAAACTTGAAGGTAAAAGAGCAAGTTATTTTTGATCCAATCCTTAAAATTCTTTTACCTAAAATTAATCATCAATTATGGTAGCTTCTGGAATTCATTTGAATATATCTTTATGCTAGTGTTGCATCATTTATTTACTAGGAATATAGTATTTTGAGTATTGAAGTCCCTTCTTGTTATTATGAGTTGAACATTTCTTACCTAGGAGATCTCAAGCCTACTAAAGTAAGAAGAAGTACTCACATTTCTATTCTATGACAAAACATCTTAGGGAATTTTGAAAATGAATTGATGAGATATTTTAAGCCTCCTTAAGACATATGTGGTCAATGTAAACATCTTAATTGGAAATTTCTTTGTTTGATCTCTTGATCTGGTTATGGAATTTGATCTATTTCTTAAAATTTGGGTGTGTATGTACTATTTTCCTCACTTGAATTTACTATGTCCATTCTTTGATTATGAAAATTAGATATATCTTGATGTTATCCTTAACGATCTTTTGGTTTATCTTATATTCAATAGTTTTGCTTGTTGTAAGGCCCAAGTCACTTTTTGATGATGTCCAAAAAGGGAAAGAATTTTATGTCTCCTTGATGTGATTGTGATATGATGTGGTGACTGATGATATGATTTTTATCTATGTGTCATAGGAAACATGGGTATTGAATATGATTGTTGATGAATCAATGTTTGTATTAGCCATGACATTGGATACACAACGTTAGGGCCTAATCCTACGTTGAATATCTAGCATCGGGGCATATTCCCCAAGTCTATAAATATTGAATCTAGGCTCCCATTTTGAGTAAGTTTTTGATCATTCTTAGTCAAAGTAGTGAAGCTCTTGCAGTTTATTTTCCTCAGAGTTTATTTTTTGAGTGCCTGCAGAAGGAGTCCAAAGTATGTATGGTTCTTTATTCCAGCATTAATGTAGTGTGATGGGAATAAAATGAACTCTTTTGGCAATCCTTGTAGCACTGAGAATAGCTTAATATTTTCTTTAGTGTATTTTACTTTCTTGCTCTTTATTTTAATGTATTTCAATTAAGCAATTTAATTCTAGTAGTTAATGAACACGAGCATGACCACTTTGAGCATTCATATATTACTTGGTAATCCAACAACGCTTAACGTTTGGTAGTCTAGTAGTGCTATATGTGTTCAGGAAATTGGGATGGTTACTTATGTTAGGCTAGCTAGGCAATAGGCATTAGTTTCAATCTACTCTACGCTTTATTCTTGTTGTAGGTGATTACATCCATAATATATAAAATGATAAAATTTCATATACCTTAATTACAACTAAACCATACCCTTGAGCCTCACAAATGTAGTTGGGAAGACAATGAACATTTCCAATGTCATTTCACTTTCTAGAGAAACTAGTATATGATATAACTATAGGTCCATGAAATTTGACTGGATCACGCATAACACCTTAGTGATTCATATGGTTGGGCATAGGGGTACCTCGTCACTCATCATTGGCACTATTATTAGGGATCTTTTTGTTGTTTTGTGCACTATCTAGGATCTAGTGAAAGTATTTAAATTGTTGAAATGAACCTGAGAGTCATATCTTGTGTTACAATTACTACATCAAATTCTCAAAGCACACTGTGATTTTTGTTTTGCTAATAGACAATGTCTTCTTCTCGTAGGAGCACTTCTCCACCCAAGCTTGATAATGCTCATCCATCAAAGCCTCAATAGTACTAAATTACATATACTCATCCTAATGAGTATGTGCCAAACTTCACCTTCATCTTACACTAGGATGAATAGCTGCGATGGCATGACATGAAGGGCAACATTGTGTTGTCGCCTGATCATGCTACTCCTACAATGCTTTATCAAATGCTTACACAATGTGGTCTTCAAGACTACCATGGGGAATATATCATGGAAGATATTGATGCTAGGGATTATCAGCCCACTGAAGCATAACGCCTACAAGATCAGCAGCTAGAGTAGCGTTATGAATGTTCGAAGGAAAAAGGACTTAACGATTCTTCATTCCTATTGCACCAAGAAGCTAGTGGGGAATCCTTCTCTAGGGATATTCCACTCAATGATGCTCCTCTCTTTAACTTTAGCAATGAAGGTCAAAACTAGAATATGCACTTCATAGTTCACAATATTGATTCTTGTAACAATGGATCCAATGACAAAGACGAATCTGGAGGGGCAAGTCAAGAGAGGGATGCCAATCATGATCATTGAAGAGGTAGTAGTAAGCATTGTGACGGTGCTAGTTCTCCTTCCTCTTCCCCTTTGTCATCATCATCTTCTTCTAGCTTTGATGATGATCATAGAAGGTGAGACTATGATGGAGGTAATCGAAATGAATGAAATTATCGATAGGACCATCAAGATAGGCAAGATCAAGGACATAGATGTTCAAGAGAAGCACATTGCCATGAATGAAGGGGTAGTAGAGGAAATTTTTGGCACCATGATCAGGGCCTTGATGAGCCTCTATTTGCTACCCGAAGTATTCTTAACATCATAGAGGCAATCAAAATTCCAACAAGGCATGTGAAAGATAGTTAGATCAAACAGTTAGACATGAACAATATTTCTCGATTTGGAGGATATAACTCTGATGTGCAAAATCATCTTCAAGCTTTCCAAGATGCATGTGTTCTTCAAAACATAGAGAACAAATGGTAGACATTGAAGTTATTTTCCAAGACACTCATCAAAGAAGCAAAGAATTGGTACTAGTCAATAGAATTGGAATTTATCAAATGATGGAGTACCATGCTTGAAATGTTCAATGATAAGTATCAAAGATACTCCCAGGTGTTCAACTTAAGGAAGCAAATTCAAGGGTGGAAACAAGGAGCACACAAACCCTTGGATGCTACCATTGGCCAATGTTATGCCTTGATGCATAAATGCCTTGTCCATGGTTATTCTCAATTAGCTCAACTCCACCACCTTGTAGATGGACTTTGTAATGAAACGAGGAAAATCCTTGGTGTCTATGCCCAAGGGCGATTATTAGAACTAACTACCCATTAGGTACAAAGGTTAATAGAGTAGGTCACCAAAGAGGAGGATGAACTAAGAAAATAAGAAAGTGTAGAGGAGTACAACTATGATCCTTCCATTGAAAAGGAAGAGGTTTGATTTTGTGATAGTGAGGATGAATCCATATTTAACGAGGGGATGCATAAGAAAGCCTTGCCACTTTAACAATTCCAATCTAAACTTACAGTCAAGGTTGAGTAGTTAAGGGACTCCATGAATAGTAAGTTTCAAGCTATCCTCAAAATTGCTGAAGAGTCCTGAGAACAAGGTAGTGATCATGAGCGTAGGAGGTGCAAAGAAACTAAATGTGCATATGACAAAGGTAAGGAAAAAATTGCTACACTAGAAGAGGTTGGGGATAGTGAATCAGATGATGATCATGGATGTTATGTTTGCCAGTATGAACATCCTAAGGGATGTTGCCTCATTATGTCACATCTCCAGGAGTTTGGGATGTATGCCTTACATCCATGACTTACACAAGGCAAGCATCTAGAAGATTGCCTTATCCTCAAGGTAATCTTAGGTAGTTCCACCAGCAACAATTGTATTATCCAAGCGGAGCTCCACCACAACCACACAAATAGTACCAACAATGGTAGCAACTACAATCATAGGCGCTTGCATTGCCAAGGCAATAATACCCTTACCAGTAGCCTGATCCATATGGTTACCATGTTCAGCAACCCATGTCTCCATGTGACTCTTCCAGTCATGTTTCTAATATTCATCCTTACTACCACCCTTCTGACTATAATTGAACTCCATCCCCACATGAAAGAAGGGATGATACCTTCTATCCTTATCCTCCTCCTATCCCTGCACATACTTCTCCTCCTCCTCTAGTTGCATAGCTACCACCTACTCCACCAATGCAGGGTGAACTACCCGCTCAACCACAACCACATAATGCTATGAGGGTTGTTAATTTGCAACCCAATAATCAATCAGAGGGATTGAATGCTTGATCAAAGAAAAAAATATCTTTCTTTTGACCCCATAATCCACCTAAGCCTTCACCTACACCTGTAGTTGATAACCCTACTACTGCCTCTTTCTCCATATCAGATTCCTTCAGGCCTCCTTCAAACCAAACTCTGCTAAGGATCCATACCATAATGCTTACTCACACCATGTCTAATTAGATCTATGCAGGAAACTTTCCTAAGAAATTAGCTAATCTTAGAAGTCCTCTAATTTATTTGTAGATTTCTAGGAAAAAACTATGCAAGGCTCTTCTTGATTCAGGTTCTAGTGTTAATTTGCTTTCTCATGAGATATACACTGCCTAGGACTTGCCTCCTCTTAAGAATAGCAACATTCAATTAGAATTGGTAGACCAGTCCATCATTATTTCATTGGGACTAGTAAAAGACATTGTGACCACTATTTGTGGGTGGTCTTATCCTATTGACTTTCTAGTAATCAAAGTGGAGAACTATAAAGGTGACTTTTCAATCATCATGGAAACAACATGGCTAAGCACCATAGATGCAAGAATGAGAGATCTTTCCTTGAAAAATTTCTAAGAAAATGCATTTAGAAAGATTGAGAAGAAGAGAGTTCCATTCATTATGTACATTAATAGCAGGTGCAATTGTGTGTAGAAACTTCGGGCCATCGAGCAAGCATCTATCTCTGCATGCAAACAGTGTGCATCAAAAATAGAAATTCAAAGTTGTCTATACACAACAGCCACAAAATAGGAGGGCACCTAGTGGCTGACCACTAATTCAAAAAGTAGCACACTTTGCATGGAACTAGTTGAGAGACTGACATGTGAATAGGTCATGAGCATGGATGAACTTAATCAAGTTCATCACCAAATCTCTGATGATACAAACAATGATACCTAATGGGGAGAGTTGAAAATTTTTGAGAACTTCAAGTAATAACCCCTTGAACTGAAAATGCTACTAGCTAAAATGGAATATGTATTCTTGAAAAACAAGAAGCTGCTTATAATCAATGCAAGACTTGCGCCAGAACAGAAAGAGAAGCTATTGAAGGTAGTTGAAAGATGGTCAACAACTTTCACTTGGTCATATCCTAAACTCATAGGGATTGATCCTAGGATATGCTAGCATTGCATTTACATGAACTTAGCCATGAAGCCAAAACAATAGCCACAAAGGTAGTTGAATCCCAAATTGAAGCAAATCGTCAAGAAGGAAATCGAGTAATTCCTCAAGGCAGGGTTCATCTATCCCGTTGTAGATAGCAAGTGCATTAGTCCACTCGTAATTGTACCAAAGAAAGGTGGTAAGTGGTGGGTCTGCATTGATTTTAGGCTACTGAATATGGCAATATTCAAGGATCACTTTCCATTACCATTTGTTGACCAAGTACTAGACACAATATTAGGGTATTACTATTATAGCTTCCTAAATGGTTATAGTGGCTATAACCAAATTCAAATTGTACTAGAGGACCAAGCAAAGCCAACTTTCACAAGTCCTTGGGGGACTTTTGCATATCATAAGATGCCATTTGGTCTATGCAATTCTCCTACCTCATTTCAATGCTTGGTTTTGAGCATCTTTCAACAACAAATCGGCAATGGTGTAGAAGTCTTCATGTATGACTTCTCCACCTATGAAGCTACATTTGAGCAAGTGCTAAAATGATGTGTTGAAACTAACTTGCGGCTCAATTGGTAGAAAATTCACGTTGTGGTCTAGGAGGGCATTATATTAGGGCACAAAATATTGCAAGTAGGAATTAAGGTGGATCCTAAAAAAATAAGGGTCATCCAAGGAATAACTTGTTAGCCAAAAATAGTTAAAGATGTTCAGTCATTCCTTGGACACACTGGCTACTACCGGCAATTCATAAAGAATTTCTCTAAGATCACAAAATTGTTGGTTGAACTAACAAAGAAAGATGATCCTTTTGTTTAGACCTCGAAATGTAAAAAAGCATTCTACAAGCACTTGACTGGTCCAGACTATTTCATATCATGACAGATGCATTAAATAATGCTTTGGGAGCTATGTTGATATAGTTAGATGATAAGAAACATCCATACTACATCCATTGTGCTAGCTGAAGAATTGTGGGTGCACAATTAAACTACACCACTACAGAAAAAGAATCGATGGTAGTGGTGTTTACTCTAGAGAAGTTTAGGCATTATGCACCTAGATACAATGTGTTTGTGTGCATAGACCATAGTGTCATTCACTTCCTAATGAACAAGCCAACGATGAGCCCTCGTGTCATACAATGGCCAGTGATCTTATAGAAATTTAATCTTACAATGGTGGATCAAAAGGGAACTAAGAATGTGGTTGCTAATCCATTGTCTTAGTTGCGATGGGATGAAAAAGAGGAAGAAAATCCATTATCCGATATGTTTCCTGATGAACTCCTCTTGCCTAAGCAATAACTGAATAAATTCCCAATGAACCAAAATGGTATGATAACATTCTCACCTATCTTCTTACTTAAGAGATGCCACAAGGGTTGGACTACTGGAGGAAACAATAGTTTCTTCACTAGGTAAAGCACTTCATGGAGATCAACAGACACCTCTACAAGGTGTGTGCCAATGGCCTAGTTCATTGGTGTGTTCCTGATGCTGATCAACTATGCATTCTCCAAGATGCTCATGAAGGTGCTTGTGGAGGACACTATGCTGGGAGATGCACAACTATCAAAATCCTGATGGCAAGGTACTATTGGTCAACACTGTTCAAGGATGCTCATCATTTTATCTGCTCTTGTGAATGATGCCGACAAGATGGTGGAATGACTACTTGAATGAAGGAACCTCAACAATGGATTCAACCTTTAGAACCATTTGAAATTTGGGGCATTGGTTTCATGGGTTCCATCACATCTATGTCAAATGGAAAGGCATACATCATAGTCATTGTTGACTATTGTACGAAATGGGAAGAAGTAGCAATTATCACCAACTATACATCTTCTACTGCTACTTGAGTTGGACAACAAAATGTTGTAAATAGGTTTCATATGCCACGAGCATTGATTTATGACAATGGAACTCATTTTATAGGCACTACTTTTTGGAAGCCATGCAATGCTTAGGGGTTGAACACAAACTCACAACACCTTACCATCCCCAAGATAATGGTCAAGTTGAGGTTACGAATAGGGAAATCACAAGAATACTAATAAGAATTGTTAGCAAGTATAGGAAGGACTAGAGCAAAAAACTCAACGATGCCCTTTGGGCCTACCAGTCGACTTGGAAACTTCCTATAGGCTACTCTCCTATGAGCTTATGTATGAAAAACTACCAACACTTCCTATTCAATCTAAACTCCATACACTTTTAACAACTTATGACCTTAACCTTGACTTAAGTCTAGCCCAAAAGGAAAGACTAATGAATCTCAGCTTGCTAGACAAAAATTGATTAGTAGCCTTATCATCTAATGAGTTACACAAGGCTTATAACTAAAAATGTCATGACCTAAAAATTAGAAAAGTTAAATTTCAACTAGGAGGCAAGGTTCTCTATTAGAACCCCACACATGTATCTCAACAAACTAGGTTCCAAACGTTGTGGGAGGACCTTATATCATTTATGAAACTTTTCCTTTAGGGGCCATGATGAACTATAAACTTGAGAGCCCAAACAAGAAATAACTGGTTAACATTCAACAAATTAAACATTTCCATGAGCATAAGCTAGCTAACACAATAACAACCTCATTAGATGGACAACCATGCTCCATATTTTAGATCTCCTCCTTTCAACTTAGTGTTGGCACATTTGGCCACTCCATGGAACAGTTGAAATATTTTAATGGAAAAAGAATCTATGGTTGTGAAGGCACAAGAGCATTTCAGCTTTAATGTTGAAGGTTGGGTGTTGAGATAAAGGTACCAAATTTGTCCCCTAAAAAATTCGAAATTAGTATTATGGCAAGGAAGAAAGTATGTGATTTGTGAGAATTACGAGTTGCAAATTTCGGTTGTTCAAAATCCGGATATACCCTTACAAGACAGAATCAAAAATTAGCAAAACCAGCAACGCCTTCATTGTTTTAAAGTTACAGAAAAAGAGAAGGTAAGTCAATCTCCATCCACCTGCGGGAGAAGAAAGCGAAGGAAAAGGGGACATCGTTGCAGGGTATTAATTCAAAATAAAAAAACAGCAAAGCTTGAAACCTTCATACGCAAGGAACCGATGTGTATTGCAGGCCATGGAGCATCGGCAAACAAAAAAAAATGCAGGGAAATGAATCAGAAAAACGCAGGGAAATAAACAGGAAAAACGCAGGAAAGGAGAAGCAAAAATGCGGGAGGCCCTAAATCAATTTAGGGGGGGCAAAAAGAAATGAAAACCCTCTGTTTAGGGTGCATTGTTTCAGGAAAAATTCCTTTTCTTCCAGCGCAATGGCGGTGTGTTATGTTTCAAGCATTTACGATAACGGACTTCCTGACCATATTCCCGAATTTACTATCGGATATTCTATGCCTTCTGATTTGGGGGAAGAAATCAATGTTAAGGTACAACAAAGTCTTCGTATGCGACGCACCGCCACTGACATCATTTTCAGAAAACAGGGCAACGCTATACATGACAATTTCAATTTTTGGGGTTGGACATCCACGATTTCAACAAACTGCACGGTGCACACTGCACAGGATATTTCAGGCAGTTGCAGGGTTTTTCGTAACTTCCCTGATTTCCCAAAAATAATCCTCCCATGGCTCCACACGTTTCCAAGAAAATAATCCTCCTGCAACTTCACGGAACAGATCTGGGTTTTCTAGACAGTTAAAGAAACGGCAGTTACAAGTTCATCCGCCTGAACCTGCAATTCGAATCATACCATGCCGATGCCGATGCCGATGCCGATGCATACCAGTCCATGAAATGAGGCAAGGGAGACACAAAGGCACAATGAGACAGGTATCACGAAATATTTTGGCAAAATAGAGCTACGGTTGATCAAAAATTAATTTTTATCACCTATGGTACTTGCCTTTAATTCCAAATCTTAAAACATTATTACGTACTACTCATATTTGCAATACATATTTAAAACATCTACAATATTTATATATCACATTACATTCATTATAATATTAATTTCTCCTAATTCTATATATAACTCCTTACTAATTAAGTAAATGAGTTATAACCCCCTCACTTAAGAGAGAAGTTAGGAAAGATATTTGAGATATTTTTTTTGAAAAGTTGATTTCTCATTGGAAGAAGCAAAATCAAAGGGATAAATATGTATGGAGCACTATAGCTTGTATTCCTATGTATTTTGGAAATTCTATTTTGATAATTGTAATTACCATGGACACATGTCAAATGTAACATTGTTATCTCTTTGGTGGTTGAAACCACCTAAAATTGTTGTAACTTACCTAGCTTGTTGGGTAAGGAATCTCCTAATTGGTTGTCCAATTACTTGGGAGAAAAGTTAGGTGAGATATTTTTTAAGATATTTTTGAAATTGTAACTTCCCTACCTACCTTGGAATCCTATAAATAGGCTTCAAGGGTCATGGAGAAGGGGGCATCACTTGGGAGCATCACATCACACTTGGAAGATTTGTAAAGAAGATGATTTGCAAGATGATTTGCTAGAATAAAGATTTCAGCCTCTTTGTCATGGTCCTGTGAGTTATGCATTTCATTTTTGTTTTGTTTTAATTGCTTAGCTAGTGGTTTAGGTAGTATCATTCTTGGCAAGTAATTTTGGGATTTTTAGATTGCTCTTATTGTTCTTGTTGCCCAATAGGAATTTCTGTTAAAATTTTGCCATAGAAGCGCTTGTGTTCAAAAAGCCTTGAGAGCATTTTAGTAGTAAATTTCGTTATTGTGCAACGTTTGGGAACTGCTATTGGATTGTTGGAAGAGAGCCTCTGTTTGTAGTCACGCCGTGGAACAATTTGGTAGTCGAGAGGGTTCAGAAAATCTTTGGTATTTTGATGGGACCAGAATAGCTTCTTTTTATCTTTAGAGTGATTTTCCGTGTTATTTCAATCAGAAATTGTCAAGTCTTTTAAAGGTTCTGTTTAAATGCAATCGTTGACATCTACTGTCTAGCCAAAATGGAGTCTCGTACATGGTAGTTTACGCAGCAATTTTTGGTAGTACAGTAGGATTGTCTTGAAGATATTGCTTGTTTGAGTCTTGGAAGTTTGAACAATTCATAGATATTGAATTTGGAATAGCTTTATTGCGAAGTGTTTACTCGTGTCATTTTACCTTGTTTAAATATTTGAGGTCCACACAAATCTGCTTTCTTTTCTTTCTGTCTATTTCCTTTGAATCTTGCTCTATTTCTAGTTTTCTTGTGGAACTATATATCTCTCTCTGGGGAAAATTAGGAGTAGATTTGCGGAGTTGTGCTCAAATGTTTATGCAAAATTTTACTTGTTACAAGCAGGTATTATAGGGACCGCATAGACTAGGTAGTTTGAACAAAATAGGAAACTCTCAATAACTCACAGTACTTGATAAAGTTGGCTGAATCTCTTAAAGTAAGTCATTTGTATTTCACACACACGCAATCGTTACATTTCACACAACCGCATGCCGCAACAGCACACACACATACTCACATTAACTACTGAGTTATTTGGAGGTATCTGGGCCTTGGTGTAGCCAGAGACCAGCGGGCACCTAAATCCTGTTCGAGGACACTCGTTGGCGGTCGCGTCCCAAACGGTCGCCAACACTTAGTTGTGGGAAATATGGCCAACCATGCTAACCATTCAAGAAACTCCTCAATTTTTCAACTTTTTTATTTTACACATTTTTCATTTGACAACTTTTTGTTTTACATGTTCTTTGTTTTACATCTTTTTTTTATGTTATTAATCTTTTCTAATTTTTTTACACCATCGTTAGTACATTTGATATTTCTTAAATAATTTACACTTTCTTCTATATTTTCTTTTATTTGGTGTGATTTTCTACCTTTTTGTTAATAAGTGCTAGGTACATTGGTAAAGCATTACTTGATGGTGGTATGTACTATTTTTGGTATTTGATTGTTGATGTCAGGTTTCTAGCTTTGAATTTCATTATGGATAATTAGGACATGGTTTCCTTTTCATGTAATAGGTAGTGAGTCCACAACATCCATCCGTCCACACACTCTAAGGTTTTCCTTGTTTTGGAAATGTGTAGTCTCTTTTTCATTAATCAAACTTTAATAAATTTGTAACTTTGGTAATTTCCAGAATTTCGAAGGATTCAAAGGTTTTAACAAGGTGTGGCTTCAAGGGGATTCGATGTTTTTTGTAGTTTTCTATTTGCCTAAGTGCATGTGTGTTTCCATGAATTTCTTACCATTCTATGCTAATCAATAAAGAAAGTTGAATAAGTCCTGACATGGTGTGGTTCTCATCAAGAAAAAAAAAGAAAAAGATGAGGATTGAAAGCACATCCCTTGGACAAAATAAATGCATGTGGCTTTGCATGATGTGGTTCCCATTTNAACTCCATTCCACTCTCTCTCTCTCTCATATCCATCTATGTTTTCCATATTTCACCTCACTGTTGGTTTCATGTTTTTGATTTGATGTCTTGGTTTGATGTGTCGAAATTCCTAGTTAGTTACTTCTAGGTTTTTGTATTTAACCTTCTGTAACCATTAATCATCCACAGAGCCCATAGACTCTTTGGTTTGAAGTTATGCAAGGGCATAAAAGGCTTATGCTTGCTTTGGGGGGGACCCACTTGCATATCTTTTGGTTGGGTTAGTTAAGTTCTTTACCCTTAGACATTTTTACACTCAAATTATTTTTGTTTACCCCATCAATGACATCCAATTGTACACATCTTCACAACAATTTTTAGTGAGTTCTTCTTTTCATTGTTGTGAATTCTTATACCCTCTTCAAATATTTTCTTGTATTGAACTCTCTCAAATAATGGACTGCTTATTTATTTTACCCTATTTGTCAACCTTTCCACTAACACTATCAAAGAAATTAATCTATCACAGTCATAGCTTAGCTAGGTGTAACCACCAACAAGATAAGGTATTTAGTAGTTATGTGTTACACATTGCATACTAATTCATGATTTTGTTGTGATTGTAGTGGGAAGCATGGATTAGAAGTGGGACTATCTTTACTAAGGATGATGCAGCAGTGCCACATAATGAGGATCGTTCATGATCAAAAGATCTCTTCTCTCTCTCTCATTCTCCTACTGCTAAGATGTGTTGGATGTCAATATTCTCCAGGGTGTTCACTCTTTTCATGAACATCCATTGTTGTAAAAATTATAATTCTGTACACTTGGGCACTCAAAGTCTGTATGTCTATTTCATCTATGTAAGTTCATCATGTCATTCAGTAATCCCATACCTACCCAATATGTTATATTGTAAAGAACTTGTTCCTCCTCTTCTTCACTTGAGGATGAGTTTTCATTCAGTTGTGGGGGTATGATGAATCACCATTTGTGTTGGCCACGACGTTGATGCCCCAACATTGCATGATTGAACATCGAATATTCAACGTCAAGGTATATTCCCCAAGTTTATAAATATTGCACCTAGGCTCCTATTTTGAGTAAGTTTTTGATCATTCTTAGTTAAAGTAGCAAAGCTCTTGCAGTTTATTTTCCTCAAAGTTAGAATATTTTTTGAGTGCCCACAAAAGGAGTCCAAAGTGTGTATGGTTCTTTGTTCAAGCACTAATGTACCTAAGCACAATAGTATGATAGGAATAAAACAAACTCTTTTGACAATCCTTGCAACACCGAGAATAGCTTAATATTTTCTTTAGTGCATTTTACTTTCTTGCTCTTTATTTTAATGCATTTTAACTGAGCAATTTAATTCCAGCAGTTAATGAACACAAGCATGACCACTTCAAGCATTCATATAGTACTTGGTAACCTAGAAATGCTTAACATTTGGTAGCCTAGCAATGCTATCTATGTTTAGGAAAGAGGGGCAGTTACTTGTGTTAGGCTAGCTAGGTAATAGACATTAGTTTCAATCTACTCTACCCTTTATTCTTGTTATAGGCGATTACATCCATAAAATATAAAACAATAAAAATTCATATACCTCAATTATACTTAAACCATACCCTTGAGCCTCACAAGTGTAGTTGGAAAGACAATGAACATTCTCAACATCATTTGACTTCCTAGAGGAACTAGTGTATGAGATAACTATAGGTCCATAAAATTTGACTAGATCGTGTGTAATGCCTTAGTGATTCATATGGTTGGGTGTAGGGGTACCTCACCACTCATCAATTGTGATCTATATGTCATGGGCAACATGGGTGTTGAACGATAATTATGACCTTAATGATATATTTGAATAATTTTGACCTTATGGTGGTATTAATGTCTATCTTTTTAGTATAGAAACAAGATATTCAATATTTTTTACAATTCAAAAGTGTCTCTTTATGATTATAGAAACTTGTGCTATATTAAGGATGGATTTTTGCATAGTCTTTCATCTCTAATCCTTAGCTCAATTGATTTTTGGAATATATTAACCCATTTTTTTTAAGTATTGGACAGCACCAAAAGGAGGGAGATTATTGACCTTTTGGTATGTCAAAACCTTAAGAAAAATGGAGAATATATAATGTTTTTGGTGGATAATGATTTTGTAGGACATGCACAAGAACTCCATGAAGAGATCTAAGAACCCAAGAAAACAAGATCTACATCAAGATGTCGAAATGAAGACTACATGGGCAAGATGAGAGCATGGATGAAAATGAAGTTTACAAGTCAAATGAAGATGATCCAAGAACTGCCAAGAAGATAATTTGACAAGAGAAAGCCTCATAATTTAAAGTCCAAAATTTTGATAGACATCTTGGAAAAATAGTAGAGATCTATTCCTAATAGTAGACATCTCACTGTGGACATCCCATTGTAGACATCCCACTTGCTACATAGAAGTCTCCCCTACATTAAGGTCAATCTTAGTTAGATGTCTCAACTTAGAAGTGGATGTCTACACTAACTATTTGGTAGTCATTGCACAAATTTTGAGGATTTTTTAGAAACTTTGAGGCTATAATATGTTAACAAAATCTTGGAATTGTGCAAGCACTATTCACAAAAAGATCTATCATTGTCTATTCTATGTAATTTTATTCTTGCTCCTCATTGTAACATCATTTGCTTAATTGTAATTTGTACTAAGCTTCAAGTACAAGGATTTTTATATTTAGTTACATTCTTTCCTTGTTTTTTCCTTTCTTTCTTGTAGCCCTACGTATTAAGTTTGTCAGGATCCTGTGGGATTGGAACTCAATTTTGTAAAGGTTGTGGGATCCTTGAAACCACATTCTGAGCTTGTTGGGACCTTGCAAGGTTGAGTGGTTTTTCAACAATGAAACACTTTGGAGCAAAGCCTAAAGCTTGTACAAGCTGTGGTGCCCTTCAAACAACATTGTTTGAAGAAACGAAGTTCGAAGGTGTGCACGAATTCTACCCTTCAAGTATGGGCATACCCAAGTTGGGCAACCACGTAAAATTTGGGATGTTCTTGTGGCGAGTGTAATTTTTATTGGGGAACTTCTTCAACCCCCCTTCTAAGTTCTTGATCCACAATAATATTTTCATTGACAAGTCATTTTTGAGTAACCTTCTTATTGCTCATAAGTAGACTATAATCAGTTTTCTCTTTCTTTTGAAACTAATACCATGAAAAACATTTGAATATACATTCATGTATCTACCATTTTATCAATTTATATTTTCATTTACATTCATCTATCTACTTCTATTTATATTCTTTTTAAATTGTCACCACCAAAACATTTGAATATAAATTCACCTATTTACCATTTTATCATTTTATATTTTTATTTACATTCAACTATCTTCTTCTACTTATATTTTTGAGAAGATTCTCATATGAGTAGTTCTATTTGTTATGGAAAGGTATAATAATTTTTTTTTCAAATTAATTCCTATCTATTCTAATAAATAGGAACATTATTTCAAGATGCATTTCCAAAAATATTTTTACCTTAATAAAAAGTTCCGTATAGTTATAATTGTTATATTTTCATGTAAATTCTCATACATGTATGTCCATTTTGTTATCTCAAAGTATAATGATTTTAGTTTCAAATTAATTCTGATCTATTTTGATAAATAAGAACGTTATATCAAAATGTATTTCTAGAAATGTTTTCAAATGCATGAACATTTCCATACAATTGCAATAATTGATATATTTCAAAAAATCATTAGAAAACAATTGTCAGCACATGTTAAATTTTAGTGATATTCAACTACATGTCAAAAATACATTTTCTAAAATATCAATATAACATACATGAGGATGCTTAGGTGTGTAACCCCACATAATTATTCATAAAATTGTAGGTTTATTTGGCATGAAGTACATGAGGATTTTCAGGTCATCCCCCACATAATTACACATAAAATACAAGGTTGCTCAGTATTGCAACTTGATATAATAACACTCAAAGAAATAGGTTACTTGGGTGTGTAACCAAACTAAATTATGCACATAAGATTAGGTTTCATGGACATGATACATCATATGGTTGAACAAAAAAACTAATATTTCTTTATTGTTCAACCTTAAGTAAAATTTTAATCAAAAAAGTAAGTTGCTCAGTCATGCAACCTAATATAATTACACTCAAAATAGTAGGTTGCTCAAGTGTGCAATCCAACTTTATTATACATATGAGATTAGGATTCTTGGGTGTGATACCTTATATAGTTAACCTATGTGTGGAGGTTCTCAGTCATGCAACCTTAAGTAAAATAATACTCTAAATATTTAGTTGGTTTTGCATGCATTCATTAGTCATTATACATAAAACAATAAGTTTCTAGGTTATTAGGACCTTCTTAGTTACACATAAAATAGTAGATTACTTGGTCATGCAACCTAAAATAATTGGATGCAACATAAAAAAGTAGGTTATTCTATCATAAAACCTTTTATGATTACACTAAAAATATATATGTATAAAAAGGCTAGTTTGGTTTACATACTCTTAGTACCTATACAAAATATAAGATCCTTGTTCTAGTTTTGTACTCTCAAATATTGGACAAAATCAATAGGTTTCTCATTCATGAAACCTCTAATACTAATATTTAAGGAATCATGAAAGACTAACCTATGCGTATAATCATTATAACCTAAGAAACAAGGTAAATGCTTACTTCACGAAAAGGAATAATAGTTTTGATTTCACTTGGGGAATACCTACCATAGGTTTGCCTTGATTTTAATCCTTGTACTACCAACTAAGTTATGCACATTTGGGTTACATACTTATAGTACATGTTCAAATTAGAGGATCCTTGTTTTAGTTTCATACTCTCAATACTTGTACATAATCAATAGGTTGCTCAGTCATGCAACCTCTTATACTAAAATTTAAGAAATGAGGATTATCAAATGTGATATGTATCATTGATATACCAAAACATTTGGTTGATAGAGTGTTACCTCTTAGCCTTGTAGATCAACTAGCTTTGATCTCTTAATAATTGTACAAAATAAATAAGTTACTTGGTCATGAAACCTCTTATACTTATAGTAAAAATGATATTGACCAGATGTGATATAGCTTAGTGTTGTACCAAAAAATTTGTTTCATAGTTTGTTGCCTCCTAGAATTGAGATAAAAGTATTTTATTAATAGTGAACCCTACCAAGGGCATCTTAGATTCGATTAGAGCATGTGAATATTACTCCAAATTAAGATGTTTCTAGGGCATGCATCCACTATGTATGGTACCATTAAGTCTATGTATCTTGGTCATAAAGTCTCTCCTAATTATATGGAAAACATGATATGGATCATTAGTTCTTTCTACCAAAATTTGTATGAAAGACATGGCCTTCATTAGAGATGCAAGCTATCTATATTTCTCCATATATGTATGTATGTATGTATGTATGTATTTATGTGGAAAACAGAAATACTATGTGTCATGAAAATTTGTTTTTCTTGAAAGCATACTCTCATAATCATACCAAAGACTAGAGGATTTAAGATAGTGAGCCATATATGGATATGTATAATATACATGAGGTTATTTGTTCAAATAACTTATTCATATTAATATAAGATATAGACAAATGTATTATGAATAGTGATGAGTGGTGAGGTATCCCTATGCTCAACTATACGAATACGAGCGTCCACACATGATCCGGTCAAATTTCAAGAACTAAGTGCTTATGCACCTTTGTGGAACAAGAATTGGTTGATCAATCCTTGTCTTCCCAAGCTTACTTGTATGTCACGATTGTATGGTTAAGTAAACTTGAGGCATATGATTTTTATAGTTTTTTTGTGTGTTTATGTCCTGCTACTAATAAGGGAGGAGAGAGATAACTAAGTAACTAATTTAATTCGACTACTTATTAACTAGGCTCTAATTGATCCTAACACCAATATCCGTTCTCACTTGCTATACACATCCTGAACCAGTGCAACACTACTGGGATTACCCAACGCTAATCATTACTGGGTTACCAAGTGTTACATGCATGCTCGAAGTGATTGTACTATGTGTGCTTACTGAGAAGAGTTGTAGGGTGAGAGAGAATCATTAATTAACTAAGGAAAGAATTAAGTAACAATAATTAATCTATTCTGAATGTTGCAAGCTTTATCACAAAGTTCTTCTTTATTACTGTACATAAGGTATGCTCAAGTACACAATGCTCGAATAAAGATCCATTCACTTTATGACTCCTACTGTGGGCATGCAGAAATAATTCTAACTTTGAGAGGGAGAAAAGGTAAGAGTTTGGGTAAGGGACTAAGACTAACTATGCAAACCAAGTGCGTCCACCTCTTATTTATAGGCAATGAGGCAAGCTGCGATATCGTGTACATGATATCGCATGGAAGGCCATGATATTGTGTACGCGATATCATGGATGCAATATTGTAGCTCATCATACCCCCATGAATAAATGAAAAATCATCCTTGAGTTCTTTACAAAATATTGAAAAGGCATGGGATTATTGATTGAAGTAAAATTGACAACGACAAGGAATAATAGACTCAAAGTGCCCAGTGAACGGATCGACAAACATATTACAACATTGGTGTTCACACCCTTTGTGGTGAACACTGTACATGGATGACATCAGACCTTCACTTGATAGCTTGAAGAGAAAGAGGGAGAAAAGAAAATAGGGCATGTTGCTGCCAATGCCGAGATTGCGCCCTCCATTGTTTATCCATAGCCACATGACCAGACTTGTTCCCAATGTAAACGTTCTAGCTCCAGTCCATCCCGAATGCTTCCTCCTATTCCAGTCCCTAGTTCATATAATCGCCATCTACACATACAACATAGTCACAAATGAGCAAAGATAAGTAAGCCACAATGAAATTGATACCTTGCCTTGATATAAAGCACATTGGCTAGGTTGTGGTTATGGAAAAAACTGGTTTAGAGGTTTATTACTAATAACTACCCAAGGTGTAGGGGTTAGGCAAGTAGTAGAATGGAGAAATTGAAAAATTTGTGCTAGGGCCCCCATGACTAAGAGCGAACCTCCAGTAGCAATAAGATGGAAAAATATAAGGAACAAGAAAGATGGGAAAAATAACAATGAAGACACCAATAAAGTGGATGTCAAAGATGGGGATGAAACAAGAAATGATTGATTGCAGAGAATGTTTAACGAAAAGAACTTAACAATTGCACCAAAAAGAAATGCCAGTGGGTCCTCCCCAAAGCAGGCTCATGTCCTTTATGCCCTAACAAACCCACAAACCAAAGAGTCCGTAGGCTCTAGGAATGTCATTTGGAAGCAAGAGTTAAAAAACTTACCCACAAGAATTTACCAAGGAAAAATAATTCATCAACCAAGATATGGACTAATCATAAAACTAGCAATGAGGTGGAAAATGGAAAGAAAGATGGAGAGTAGAAATGGAATGGAATCCCAAGAGCAAAGCTGTGTATGTCATGGTTAATGTGACTAAGTAGAACTCATTCCAACTCCAGACTCAAACCAACCACACTCAGTGACCTGGCATCAATACACTTGGCCAATCCATCCTCTTGAAGTCATAAGAATGCCTCCACAAAGAGTCACCACCATCCCAAGGAGAGTGAGATGGAGAAGCAGGAAGCAAGAAAGGGCCTTAGTTAGAGGGAACCTTCAGGCATGGGTAACATGTCCTTCCAATGCCATAACCAGTGCTTGTAGCCCATATTGCTTTATTATGTCTAAGGGGTGTGCTTTGAATTCCCACTTGTTTTTTTTTCTTGCGTGAGAACCACACCATGCAAAGACTTATTTTAATTTACTTAGTTTCCTGATATTTTATCAATGGTAGAATGGCAGAAAACCCAAGAAAAAGCATCTAAGGACCCAAGATAATGGCCAGCACAAATGCATCAAATCCCCTTGAAGTCACCCCCATTTCAACCATTGAGTCCTTCCTTTAGTTTAAAAAATACCAAGCCACCAATTTATTAAGAGGTTGATTAGAAAAAAGAGACTGTACAGTTCCAAGCCAAGGGAGACCACATAGTTGAATGGATGACTGGATGACATGGACTCATTGCCTATTTTATCAAAAGAACCATATCATAATATCAGCATCATAACTCAGAGGTAAAAACCAAACATTAGCAATCAATAGTATATAATTCAATCCACCATCAGGGGCACTTACTGTATGATGAATGAAAGTAAATCAGCCAAACAAATAAATAGTAAAAATGTGAATGATGGTGTAAAAAAAATAAGAAAGATTAAAGAAATTTGTAAAACAAAAAATACAAAAAGGGCTAAGGGCTTAGAATGGTTGGCATATGTGGCCATCTCCCCCACGACTAAGTTGAAAGGAGGAGATCTGAAATAGCGAGCAAGGTTGTCCACCAACAGAGGTAGTATGAGTACTAGCTATTCTAAGCTCATGGAAAGGTTTGGTTTGTTAGACGTTGACCAACAGTTTCTTATCTGGACTCTCAGGTTTGTATATCATCAAGGCCCCTGAAGGAAAGGTTGCATGAATGACATAAGGTCCTTCCCATAGCGTTTGAAATTTGGTACGTTGTGGCACATGTGTGGGATTCCAGTAGAGAACCTTATCTCCTAGTTGATATTTAACTTTCCTAATTCTTAGGTCATACATTGTTTATTGAAGGCCTTGTGCAATTCGTTAGATGATAGGGCAGCCAATCGGTTCTCATCTAGCAGGTTAAGGATCATCAACCGTTGTTTTTGTGCTAAATCGAGGTCAAGGTTGAGGTCACATGTCATGGATAGTGTACAGAGCTTAGTTTGAATGGGAAGTATTGGTAATTTACCATACACTAACTCATAGGGAGAGTAGCCTATAGGGAGTTTCCATGTGGAGCAGTATGCCCAAAGAGCATCATTCAGTTTAGTGCTCCAGTCTCACCTAAACTTGCTAATGGTTCTTGTCAATATCTTCGTAATCTCCTTGTTGGTGACTTCAGCTTGACCGTTTGCTTAGGGGTGATATGGTGTAGTCAGTTTGTGCTCAACCCTTAAGTGTTGCATCAATTTTTGAAAAGTCACACCTATGAAGTGTGTACCATTGTCTGAAATAAGTGCATGAGGCACACCAAACCTATTTACGATTTGTTGTTGAACAAATCGTGTAGCTATAGATGATGTACAATCCTTAACAGTAGCTACTTCTACCCATTTTGTAAGGTAATCAATGGCAACAATAATATAAACTTTTCCATTAGACATTGGTGTAATTGGCCCCATAAATTCAATTGCCCAAATGTCGAAGGGTTCTAAAGGTTGAATCCATTGTTGTGGACCCTCCATTCTAGTAGTCATCCCCCCATCATGTTGATAGAACTTACAAGATTGGATGAAATGATGGGCATCCAGAACAATGTAGGCCAATAATATTCTGCAAGTAAGATCTTAATGGTTGTTCATCTCCTGGTGTAATGACCCCCACAAGGACCCTCATGAGCATCTTGGAGAACTTGTAGTTGATCTACATCAAGAACACACCATCATACCAAGCCATCAAAACATACTTTGTAAAGTTTCCCATTGATTTTCATAAAATACTTGGCTTGGTGAAGAAACTATCATTTCTTTTTAGCATCAAACCCTTGTGGTGTTTGTTGTGTAAGGAGATAGGTGAGAATGCTACTATACCAGTTTGTCTCTATGGTTAATTGATTATTCACTACACCTACAAAGAGGAGTTCATCTAGAAAATAATTAGAAATTGGATACTCATCCTTTTTGTTATCCCATCGCAACCGAGATAAATGATCAACAACTACGTTCTTGGTGCCTTTACAATAGATCATCATAAGATCGAACTCTTGTAAGATTACAAGCCATCGTATGATGCGAGGGCTTACCATTGGTTTATTCATTAGGAACCTTATTGCACTATGATAGTGTGTATGAATACCTTATAGCCCAAGACATAGTGCCTAAATTTTTCTAGTGCAAACACTACAACCATTAATTCTTTCTTTGTTGTAGTGTAGTTAAGTTGTGCGCCAACGATACTTCTACTTGCACAATGGATGTAATAAGGATGTTTTTTATCATCTAACTGTATGAGTATAGCTCCTAAAGCATAGTTGGACATGTTAGTCATTATGTGGAATGGCCTAGACCTGTTAGGTGCTTGTAGGATAGGTGTTTCTACCAGCTTCTGTTTTAAAGTTTGGAAAGCTAGTTCGCATTCCCAGGTCCATTTGAAAGGCACGTCCTTTTTTGTTAGTTCAAACAATGGTTTTGAAACCTTTGAAAAGTTCTCAATAAACCTTCTGTAGTAGCCAGTGTGTCCAAGGAATGACCAGATATCTTTTACAGTTTCTAGTTGATGGGTAATTCCTTGGATAACTTTGATCTCTTCGGGGTCTACCTCTATCTTTGTTTGTGAAATTTTATGCCCTAGTACGACGCCTTCTTGGACCATCAAATGGCTTTTCTACCAGTTGAGCCTTAAATTGGGTTCTACACATCATTTTAATACTTGCTCTAACTGGTCCAAGGCTTGATCAAATTTTGCTCCATAGGTGGAGAAGTTGTCCATGAAGACCTCCACACTGTTTCCTATCTGCTGCTAGAATATGCTTAGAACTAATCGTTGAAACATTGCAAGGGAATTACACAAGCCAAACGACATCTATTTGTATGCAAATGTTCCCCAAGGATTGGTGAATATAGTTTTGGCTTGGTCTTCTAGGGCTATTTATATTTGGTTGTACCCACTGTACCCATCCAAAAAACTATAGTAGCGATGCCCTGTGATGGTGTCTAAGACTTGGTCAACGAATGGTAACAGAAAGTGGTCCTTAAATGTTACCATGTTTAATAGCCTAAAATCTATGCACACCCTCCATTTGCCTCTCTTTTCNATAGCCTAAAATCTATGCACACCCTCCATTTGCCTCTCTTTTCAGGCACTATAACTAAGGGGCTAACCCATTTGCTATCAGCAATGGGGTAGATGAACCCAGCTTTTAGAAGCTATTCAATTTCTTCCTTAACTACTTGCTTCAGCTTTGGGTTCAATCACCTCTGCAGTTTTCTTCGAGGCTTCATGGAGGGATTGGTGTAAATCCTATGTTGGCATATCCTAGGATCTATTCCAGTTAATTTGAGATATAACCAAGTGAAGGTTTTCGACCATTTATTTATCACTTTCAGTAGTCTTTCTTTTTGTTGAGGAGCAAGCTTCACGTTCATAATTACCGACTTTCCATTTTTAAGAAATGTGTATTCCATACCGGTGGGCAATGATTTTAGCTCAAGGGGCTCTTGCTTAAACTTATCAGGGATTTCCAACTTCCCCTAGTTGATATTTTCAATGTCAAGACTTGGAAGTTGGCAATAGACTTATTCTAATGTGTCTATGCTATCGATGTAACTACAAGTCAAACCCTGAGTTGGTTCCATGCATATAGTTGAACTACTCTCTTGATTAGCTATCAACCACTGGGTGCCTTCCTATCTTGTGGCTGCTGCATACAGGTAGCTTTTTATATCAGTCACTTGTGCATACTGGTTACATGCAGGCAATGTTAAACATTGTATAAACCATGACTTTTGCACGCAATTACACCCTGTGTCACTGTATGTGATGTATGGAACTTTGTTCTTCTTGATATTTCCAAATGTATTTTCCTTTGATATTTCTAGGGAAAGTTCATAGCTTCCTAGGTGCACGTCAATTGTGCTTAGCCATG
The DNA here is from genome assembly GCA_015680685.1 of Gnetum montanum. Classification (NCBI taxonomy): domain Eukaryota; kingdom Viridiplantae; phylum Streptophyta; class Gnetopsida; order Gnetales; family Gnetaceae; genus Gnetum; species Gnetum montanum. Next base: position 166,032 of record MNCI01003648.1, on the reverse strand, counting down.
CTCTTCCCATTATGATTGGAAAGTCCCCCTTACCGTTGTTCACTTGAATCACTAGGAAGTCAACTGGATATGACCACCCACAAATAGTGGTGACAATGTCCTCCACTAGTCTCAATAGGACAGTGATGAACTAGTTGGGCAACTCTAAACAAATGTTACTCTTTTTTAGCGGAGGCAGGTTCCAGGCCTTGTACATTTCTTGAGAAATCAAGTTGACAACAGAACCTGAACCCAAAAGAGCTTTGTACAACTCATTTCTAGTGACTTGTAGATATATCAGAGGACTCCCAAGATCAAATAATTTCCTAGGAAGATGACCAATTTTTATCCAATTGGTGACAGCATGAGTTAACATGACCTTATGCATTGAGCATAGTCTTTGGGTTGAAGGGAGCTCTGAAGCTTCAAGTGATAGTGAGGTAGTTGAAGAATCAGCCGCTTGTGGTTGCAAGGGCTTAGTTGGATTATTGATTCTAAAGAAAGGTTTTTTCTTCATGCGGTTGTCAGAACCAATAGTAGGTTGAGGGTTAACAACCCTTGTGGCATTACGTTGCCGTGGTTGGGTAGGGAGTTCACCCTACATAGCTGGAGCAAGTGGTAATGGAGTTAAGGGTGGAAGAGGTGCAGCCGGATGAGAAGGATGATATGTTTGTAGAACATCGCCCCTAGGGGAAGGAGTCCTATAATACTCACGAGCTTGGTACTAAGGTTGAGAAGTAACGTGACCAGTAGAGTCACATGGAGAGATTGGATGCCGCACGTAATTTCCATATGGATCAAGTTGTTGGTAAGGATATTGTTACCTTGGTGGTGGCATTCCCCATGATTGTGGGTATTGCCACTATTGATACTACTCGATTGTTTGTGGTGGAGTTCCACTTGGATAATATGTTAAGGGTTGGTGGAACTTCCTTGGGTTATCTTGAGGATAAGGTAACCTTTAGGGTGTTTGCCTTTTTTTTGATCATGGGTTGAGTGCATACACCCAGACTCCTATAGATGTGAGATTATAGGGCAACATCCCTTAGGATGGTCATATTGGCATATCTCGCATCCACTATCATTGTTTGTATCTGAATCCACAACCTCTTCGATGATGGCAACTTTGCCCTTACCCTTGTTACATGCATATTCTACTTTTCTCTTTTTTTTTTCTTTTCCCGTTCACTACCTTGCTTTCTAGACTCCTCTACTACTTTGAGAATAGTTTCAAATTTATCATCTAGGGAGTCCCACATTTGGTCCACCTTTGCTGATACTTCCAATGCAAGTTTTTGAATGGGCAAAGTTTTCCTATTCATCATCTCTTCGAGTGGTGACTCTTCTTCATCCTCACAAAATCTTACTCCCTACTTTCAAAGGGAAGGATCTCTATTATATTCTTGTGCACTCTCTCTTTCCCTTAGCTCACCTTCTTCTTTAACAACTTGCTCCAATAATCTTTGAACTTGATGGGTCCTAAGTTCAGATAGCCTCCCTTGGGCATACGTCCCAAGGGTTCTTCACATTTCATGCCTAAGCCCATCTACGAGATGGCGTAGTTGATCCCTCTACGAATAACCATGGCCAGGACAACAATGTAACAATGCATAATAGTAGCCCATGGCAGCATCCAAGGGTTCATGGCCTCCTTGTTTCCATCCTTGGATTTGCTTTTGCAGGTTGGACACTTGGGAGTATGTTTGGTACTTATCATTGAACAATTCTAACATGGTACTCCACCTACGAATGGATTCCAATTCTAAGGATTAGTACCAGCTCTCTGCTTCTTTGACTAGTGTCCATGGGAACAACTAAAGTTTTTGCCATTCACTGTCTATGTTTTGTAAGGCACATGCATCATGAAATGCTCGTAGATGATTTTGAGAATCAGCGTTGTAGCCCCCTTCAAATCGTGGGATGTTTTTTATGTCTAATCTCTTGATCCTACTATCTTTTTGGTGCCTTTTTGGAATTCTAACAGCCTCAGCTATGTCTAGCATACTTCAAGTGGCGAGTAGGGGTTCATCGTGATCATCTCGTCTATGGCGTCTATGATGCCCATGTTGTTCCCTACTCTCCCTTCTTTCATGGTGTGTTTCTCTAGAGTGCCCTCGTCCCCTTTCTTGACTATTTTGTCTACAAATCCTATTTCACCTACCCTTATCCTCATGGTCTTTTTCCTTGTGATTACGTCTAGATCCTAAAGGAGAGGATGAAGGAGACGATGAAGGTGAAGGAGAAGGAGGACTATCATCATGTTGGTGCTTGCTTCCTTCTCTTTGGTGGTCATGGCATCGATCATGGTTATGATCGGAACGTCCATCTTTGTCATGTGTTCATGTTCCTTTTTCAGATCCTTTATGTTTGTCGGTACCAGAATCTGAGTTATGGATAGTTGAGTAAAGATTCTGATACCCAACCCCTTGACTGAAGTGAACAGGAGGAACATCATTGTGTGGTCGAATGCCTAAGGTAGGTTCACCACCCTCATTTTCTCTTAGGACATGTGGAACATTCTACAACAACTTTTCCTTCATGGATTCATGATGTCTCTCTTGTTGTAAGTCCCTTTGATGCTATGCCTCCGTGGGTCAATACACTCTCGAGTCATGATCATGCACAACGTACTCTACTTGTAAGTGTTGCATACCAATTCGTGTGAGATCACGAAGAAGCATGCCCAGGACAGAGTGATTAGGAGGTAACACTATGTTATCTTCTAAATCTCACCAATGTAGTTGTTCATCCTGGTGAAGGATAAAGGTAAATTTCGGTACATATTCATCGGGATGAACATATCCCACACGAAACTGTTGAGGGACTGGTGGATTATCATGTGTACTACGCCTCTAATTGTTCCCTGTATCAGACCTAGGTGGTGAAACACTTTCATATAAAGAAGGAGACATGATTGTCTATTCAGTGTGCAATGTATTATTATTTATTATTTTTCTTTAACCAATCCCAAGGGTTCGTTCCAACAATGTGAAAGATTTCCTATGTTTTAGTTAACGCACAAACAACAAAGTCCCCAACAACGGTGCCAATGATGAGCGGTGAGGTATCCCTATGCTCAACCATACAAATATGAGCATCCACGCACGATCCGATCGAATTCCAAGGACTAACTACTTATGTGCCTTTGTGGAACAAGAATGGGTTGATCAATCATCGTCTTCCCAAGCTTACTTGTATGTCATGATTGTATGGTTAAGTAAACTTGAGGCATATGATTTTTATACTTTTTTTGTGTGTTTATGTCTTGCTGCTAATAAGGGAGGAGAGAGATAACTAAGTAACTAATTTAATTTGACTACTTATTAACTAGGCTCTAACTGATCCTAACACCAGTATCCGTTCTCACTTGCTGTACACATCGTGAACCAGTGTAACACTACTGGGATTACCAAACGCTAATCGTTACTAGGTTACCAAGTGTTACACACATGCTCGAAGTGATCGTACTGTGTGTGCTTACTGAGGAGAGTTGTAGGGTAAGAGAGAATCATTAATTAACTAAGGAAAGAATTAAGTAATAGTAATTAACATTAATTAATCTATTCTGAATGCTACAAGGTTTATCACAAAGTTCATCTTTATTACCGTACACAAGGTGTGCTTAGGTACACAAAGCTCGAATAAAGATCCATTCACTTTATGACTCCTACTGCAAGCACACAAAAATAATTTTAACTTTGAGAGGGAGAAAAGGCAAGAGTTTGGGTAAGGGACTAAGACTAACTATGCAAACCAAGTGTGCCCACCTCTTATTTATAGGCAATGAGGCAGGCTACGATATCGCATACGTGATATCGCATGGAAGGCTACGATATCGCAGATGCGATATCGCAACTCATCAAATAGACTATGTGATAAATTATTTTTTTCATTTGTTCAATACTAAAGATTGGTTAATAAGCATGTTAGATAATTATACCTTAAACTTATATCATATATTTCTAAATTACTTTAAATTATTATTCAATCTTAAATTCTATTGAGGTGTAACCTATACATTATTATTTTTATCTTGATACAAATTCCTATATTGTATACATGGATCAAGTATCAAATGATATGAAAAAGAATCGTGAAGGCTTATTTGGAAAAAAGGTTATGATCAAGCATGAATGTCCAAGGGAAGGATTTCTTGCAACAGGGACAATTTACTGAACTTAGATAAATGATACAATGGTAGATTCAAGAATACAACATAGAATTGATATTTCATGTGACACACATGGAGTGACCAATTGTTCTATTGTTCATTTATCTAATGATGAAACTGGTGTCTATGTTGAATCCATTGATATTGACTGCAAGGACTATTATCTATACTTCAAGGATATTCTAACAATGACTGTATGGAGGGAGGATAATGTATATGATATCATGACTTCTCAATTCATTTCTCTTCCAAATATTAGTAGTTCCAATCCTACAAAGGTAAATATATGGAAGGAGATTAAGTTTCTTGATCCTATAAATAGTAGACCAATGCATCCGATTTACAATGCGTTGTTAGATAAGAGACCTTACAAGAGTAGAAGGAAGGATGATAATTTTATATTGATAATGCATGAAATATGTTGCAAGAGGAACTATATGCAAAAAATTACCTTGGGCAAAATCTAGAGGAATTTGGAAATTATGCATGCAATGAGTAGTAATGAAAAAGGACATACATTTTGCATGGATTTGAATCAAATCATTTTATCAGGAATGAAATACGTACAGTGAAGATAATGAAATACTTTGGAATGGAGATTTGTAACAAAGCGTCGCATACAGTTCATGGTATTTAAACTAGTACATTCTACAATGACTTATGTAATTTCAAGGATGGACATGTGGTGTTTGATCATGGTAACACTAGAAAGATAAAGCCTAGATCAAGCAAGATTACAACAATCATGATTCTTGAAAGAGTTGTTGATGAAATGATAGACCATTCCCCTTTAGAATGTAGATAGGTTATGAGGCTTGGAATGTCTAAAGAAATTAGAACATTGCCTATGAATATGAGTTAATGCATATTATTGAAGAATTACATTAATCCTAAATTAGATAACATTAGATTACCAGTAATTAACAAAAGTCACTTATGAAAGATCTTCAACAAATATTGTCCAAATGTAACTGTCAATAGAAAGCATGAATTCTCGATTTGTAGAACTTATCATATGTTGACCAAAAGAAAGAAATGCGCTAAGGATCCACTAGAGAGAGAGAGAGAATTCAAAGGGAGATTCAAAATCATTATGATTATGTAAATATGTGCAAGAATACATACTATATTCATTGGGATCTAGTGACAAGGCAACTAGATAATTACTTAAGCATCATTCATGATAGAATGGATAAGTCAAAAACCTTATTGCCAAAGCTTCTCATCTTGTTAAAGGATGTCCTCAAGAAAGAGAAGTTTCAAATATCACTTACAGGAATTCTAGTAAAAAGACAAGGATATAGAGGTTTGGCCACTTTAGTTCGTTCCATACACAAATGGATTCTCAATTTACCATAACATCTTTTTCAAAATTCTTGAGAGATTTGGGGGAGGATCCTTTTTATAGATATGGTGATATGATGCAGAAACATTACAATTCTAGAAGATGCTTCCTTACATAAGTGCTACTCAGCCATTCAGGTTTTCTGCATGAAGAATAGAATACTTTAGATTATTTAGATGAAATCAATCTGAGGTATAATTTTAAGCCATTACTTGCTACACTTTTCCTACAAATCAATAATTGTGGGGGAGATAACAAGAATAAATATGTTTTTTCTTTATTTATCATTATTTATGACTAAAATAATTTTCAAGGTTATAGAGTTACATTTTCTTCTGGTGGGGCATACACATGAGGATATTGATGGAAGTTTTAGAAGACTTTCAATGGCTATGAGAAAAAAAGATATAATTTCTCTATCAAAGCTTATGGATATGTATCATTTTATAGATAAGGATAGTGAAAGCAACTACACATCATATTACATTAATATGATGTATGGATTTAAAGGGTTCCTTGATGGATACATATCTAGCCACGTGAGGAATCTTTATGGAATGCAACATATTCATTATATCATGTTCTACCTGGAGAAGGAAATTCCTATAATGACATGGAAATGAAATATCAAGAAAAAAAACTAGTCTAATTTATTTGAGCTATGGGAAAATGTTAATGGACATCCACATTTTCCTATAGGTGACATTACATTTGATGAGACAAAGTACATAGCAAAGATTAAAGATTACATTAGATCCCACATTAAGGTGTGGGAAGAGGTGATAGAAGGTCTTTAGGAAAATTATAAGCAAGATTGGAATGAAAAAATAAATTATTGGAAAAATGTTTTAGTAAATTTAGAATACTTATAGGATAGAGTATTATGTAGGGATGCTATTATAGAGCATTTCTAGCCAAGAACGATTCAACCAGACATTGTGAGTCTAGGATTAGACATTGAAGGAACTCAAGAGAAGGAATAGGAAGTAGCATATGTTGGGTTAAGGAATAAGAGACCAAAGATGTCATTCAATCCATTTAATGATATCACAAATGGAATGATGCTCTTGGTTAGGCTAGGGGATGGAAATGAAGAAGACATTATATGGGTGAATTGAGCAAGAAACATTGAATCAAGGATGCCATTATAACTAACATAGTAATGGATTAGTTCACACTAAAATCAAGAGTAAAGAATAAATGGATGGATTATGAATGGATATATAATCTGAGGGATAATGAGGTTGGAACAGTGGAACTTGGTTTAGTGGTTTATGCATGGATAAGCAAAACAAGAGATGAAAGAAAGGTAAGACTAAATAAAAAAGCAAAATTAGCAATCAAAGACATGTTTTGGCAATCAAAGAAAGCAAATGCTAATGCTTCAGATATAATTAGAATTGTATATGAACATAATGATATGCAAATACAACAAAATCTCCTTGTACATTCTTTATTTTTGATTAAAATGAATATTTTGTTTGAAAGGATTAGACAAACTATATTGAAGTTTTTACGAATATGTTCTTTGTAATATATAATTGCTTCCTTTTTAGTATAAGTGAAAATAGAGGAATGGTACAAATCTATTATTATCAATTTAAGCAATGTAGTAATTTGAACATATATTTTCATGTTTTCAAAGATTTTTACTCATTAATCAAAAATTTAATAATTTGAAAAAATCCAAAAATAATGGTACATTCCATATATAATGAAAACCTTCCTAATTCCTAAGTGGCTCAAAATCAATCAAGAGGAAGAGGCCAAGGAAGAAGAGGAAGTAGAAGAGGAATGAATTCCTACTTCAAGAAGGGACAAAAATCTTAATTTCAAGATTAAAGGTAGCGATCAAGAGGAGGTCAAATATGCAAAGACCAAGGAAGAGGAAGAAGTAACCAAAGAGGAGGCAAAGGTTTCTTCAATTTAGGAAACAACTTTCATGGAGGCTCACCATCCATCCCTTAGGGCAAGCTTATCAACAAAAATGAATGCTATGAAGATAAGTTTTGGTAGAAAATAGGGCTTTAAAATTTTACTGTCCAAGATAGTTCTACAAGGAAATTCAAGGTAATAACTAAGATCATCAAGACAAAGATAAAGCTCTTCAAGACTTTCATTTTAATTCCAACTTTGCTACATTTCACTTGACTAAGGAGATTAACTCCACCACATGAATACTTAGAAATAATTTATTTTGGTCATTTAATTTTCATGCTTTTGACTTATACATTTTTCTTTTTGAATATTGTGCTTCTTAGTTTGTATTTTTCTTGGATGTTCTTTCATCTGTATTTATTTGTTTTGGCATGCCATTCCCATATTTCTATTTTTACATCAACTTTGTAGTGTGTTCTAGTTAGCTTCCCTAAGTAATGCCTTGCTAGCCTAGCCTTGATTAGGGAGCATTACCCAAGATAACATCATCCACAACTCATGCTTCAATTATATCCTTGAATGTATTCCTATTTAGTTTACTTCTCTTTTATTTATAAGAAGCCTTTAGTAGGAAGTAAAAGCTCGAGAGGGCCTTTTGAAGATAGTAAAGTATGATCCATTTCTTACCCAAAGGATTATTAGGATTGGTTGTAATGATGAAAAACTAAAATGACACCCTCAACCTTTCCTTTTATGTTTTTCTAAAGTTGTATCTCTCTTAGGTGTTTTTCTATTATTGTACTCTTAATTTTCTTACCTATAATATATTTTATTTTTTGGGTAAAAAAAATTCTCTAAATATGTCACATTCATTTTCCAACCTTCTTTCTAGGATACTTCTCTAATGAGAGATGGGAGAGGTGTTGGGCCTTCTCTAATGAGAGATGGCTAATTGGGTTAGCTCATAATGTGATAAGGATTTGTAGGCAAGACATTGTTAATTCAGAACAATGATTTGTAAACAAGTAGTTGCTAGCTCAAATCACATTAATGTAACATTGCTATACTCTTAGTAAAAAAAGCTTTCAAGTGAAACCTATAACTTCAAGAAAAAAAGCTCCTAGTGAAAGCTAAACAATTAATTTATTTTCTATGGTATATTATTATTATTATTTTGGATGCTCAAGGATAGGAAGCTCACATTCTATTGCAATTTGTTTATTATATCTAACTAATATGTTTGTTTTTTGGTTTCAGAGAGAGAGTTCTCTCCTTTTTACAAGAAATCCTTTAGTAAGAAGTGGAAACTTACGAGGGTGCTTCTAAACAATGGTAAGGCCTCATCATTTTCTTCCCTCATAGGGCAGATTTTTTAGGATTGGTTGTAAGGATGAAAACTTGAATAGGCATCCCCAAAACGATTGGGTGTTTTCCATAGACTCTCTCTTCAATGATCTAATATACTCTAATTTTTAAAATATTATTGTTTATTTTTTTGGGTTTGACACCAAAGACCCTTGATTTGGAATCTCCAAGTTATGGGTTTGATTCCAATAGAGAGCATTAAGTTATAAAGACCATAGAACAATGAGTTAACCTAATCTTAAAACTCTTGATTTGAAAGCTAAAGTCATAGAAGTTGATTTTGGTGGGCAATGTTGAGTTTTATATTTTAAGGTATATTTATATTACAATTATTTGGGGGCACCAACACTTCCCTAAAATCCATAGATTCTATAAAAATTTTGTGTTTATTATCTAATTCTGGTTCCAACAGTCCTCCAATGTTGGCTATATGCATACTGTTCTTGTAGTCATCAAAAGTTCCTTCTTAAACTTGGGGCTTGTGTTGACATTTTACTAGAGTATTAGTTTTTAAAAATTTTGATGTTATTTTCAGGTTTTTTTTCCCGGCTTGGGCAGATTAAAAACAGTCGAAGAGTTTAGAGAGGCTGCTTTAACATCGCGTAGCATCGCTATTTTACATTTTTACTTGAGCTATAATTTTTTAAATTTTTGAATTTATTTACATTGCTTTTTTGGGCTCGGGCGGATTAAAAAACAAAAGTGGATGAGTTGAGAGAGGCCCCCTTTAACATAAAATCGCAAGAGGAAAGCTGAAGACTAGGTGCATAGCGTCGAGTAGCGTCTCTCAGATTCTCCATCGGAATAGATCGCAGGTTGAGGAAGGTATTTCTGGTTATATTTCATTTGATTTTTTGCAATTTCCGTGGGTTTGTTACTTGAATCATATCGTTAAATCATAGATACATGATGTCTATAAGCAATTTATCAACGTGCATATTCGAAAGCCCTTATCAGATTCTTCTACATGTGAAATGTAAGCACGTTTAACCTGTATTTATTTCGAGGCTATGCTTCTCTGAAGAGCAACCATAGTGAACAGTTGGATGGAGCTGTCTGTTACATCGATGACGTAGTCTGTTTTGGTTTTCCTAAATTAATGTAGCTGACATTCTTGGTATCTGCATGTTATATATTGCAAGTTATTTACAGGTCTACTTTATTGTGCCAAGTTAGGAAGCATATAGTTTGACATAAGTACGGTAATTTCTTTTCTCATTGACTGTGAGGTAAATAGCAAGTTGTAATGTTGATCATATTATCATACACTTAACTTATGACATGGGAAAACATAATATCCAACTCACAAACACTTTTTAGACATGTCCGATGGCTTAGATTTTGTTGGTTGTTTATTTTTGGTACCTGCACTAAGAGTTTGCAATGAAATATTTTCTGCAGTTTCCTCTAAAGGAGAACAAAATCCTGGTTTTAAATTACCCTCTGTTATTCAAGCTGTTGGATGGGGTTCCTATTTAGGGATACTCAGTATAAGCCACTAACTATTCCAAGCGAATCTCTGTAAGTTGATAATCAAGGATATCTAGAGAAATCCCAAAAAAAATTGGAGAAGAGGGTTACGTAGATGAATTTCTCTGTGAGCAAAAAATTGAAGTTTATATTTGTCAATTTTAACAATAAAATGATCGGTAGGGAGAGTCAGGCTTTGAAACATGTGAATCAATTAGATATTTTTGCAAAGGAGGATTTATGAAAGGTAAGTATATTTTTGATTAAGTTGATCTAGTTTATGATTTTTTAAAATTTTCAATTAAAATAAAATGAATATTTTCTTCAGTCAAAACTTTGTTGAAGTAAAATAGTTAAATTTGTTTCATAGTGATTTTTGGATGCAATAGTACATAAATTTGGATTTACTCATCATGGTTGTTTGATTCTCATATATTGTTTCATTACTCTACCCTTTTTGGTTTTTCTTGATAGGGAAGTCTAATGTAGAATCTTTAGTGATGGTTTGTGACAAGCTAATGCTGTATCATGTTTTGTTTCTGTATTGGTGCTTAAGTTGTTCAAGGAAGAACCAAGATATCATACAATCAGCCAATTTTGCCTATTTTGCCCTGAGAAATAGGTATTATCTAAGGCAGGTGCCTACCATTAAAAACTTATGTTCAGGTTTGTGCCAGTTGATGACAGCCATCATTGTCAAATCAGTAACTTGTGCCATGTTAACCATTTGTGTTTGAGCATCATCTGTGACACATTTCATGGTCAAATGTCTTGGGGTAAGTATGGTTTGACAGGAAAAATACACCATTATGATGATGATTTTATGGAGAATACTATCAAAAGAGAGAGTAATCACATCAGCTTTTACATTTGTAGTTTGATGATGCTACATTTATCTTATTGGAAGTTGAATAAAGACACAGAAATGGTGTAAGATAATTTTTCTCAAGATATTGAAGGAAATCTTTGCATTGGAACTGTGCAAGCTGAGCGGACTATCCCTTAACGTTATACAGGAGAGAACAACCGTTCCTCCTTGATAGCAGCTGTCATTCATCATGTTGTTTTCTTCCTCTTGGTGATTTCGTTCTTCATGTTCGACAAAATTGACAAGCCTGCTTAAGGTTTTTGTTGAAAAGTAACATGTGCTAAACACAAATAGGCCTTAAGTATAAGCTACGCTTGTAATGATAAACACAGATCAATCTAAAAGGAGCGTAACCGAATACCAAAAACAGGAAATGGTACCTACAACCATGTTGTCCATGCAAAAGAATGAGAAATACATTGCCTCCTACGTAGGATTTGTAGGTGAAGAGCACTAGATTTTTTTTAAAGCGATTCCTCCTCTTACCATTGATCTCCTATATCCATTATTTATTGGATTATCATTATGCGATACTAAATAGATACCTACACCTGAGATTGTCAGTTAACTCATTCAATAGATTGTGAGGATAAATATAATGTCTAATAATAAGACAAGTTAGTGTAGACTAATAGTTTTTCTGTGTAATGTCAACCAAACTTCTGAATATGCAATAGAAAGTAATATGTTTTGGGTGCATGGCTGATGCTCAAGTTGCATGGAGAAGCTGTTTTTGTATCTCACACAGCTTGCTACAGTAAAAACATACAAGCTGAGCTGTGGCTTACAGTCACATGGTAGTTTTATGGATCGATGGTTACAGTTCTGAACAGTAAATGTTTTTCAAAATACCATGCTTGAAAATTCCCCCTCTTTGAATTTTTTCATGGAATCAAAGCATTGACAGCATTCAATAATGTGCACATGCGCAAAAAACTCTGTAACTGCTGCAGCTTTTCCCCCGCTCTTTCCTTAGCTGTGAACTGTGGCCATCACAGCTCTTTGTATGAGTTATGATGGTAGTTACAGCTCAATTGTTTCTTCATGTGACTGCACCATGAAGCAGCAACAGTTATGGTTCACATTGATATTATATGTAGTTGTGTTTTAATACTGAACCTCCCTTGGTTGATGTATATCGAGAAGCATCTATGAACGACTGTTTTGCCTATTTTTTAGAATGAAAAATGCAGGCTATGTATGTTACAATTTTAGAATGAAGTGAAGTGGGTTTAGGTTTCCTTGTTCTCTTTTGTCTGAACATTTAAAAAGAAGGTTTTTTTTTTAAATTATAAAATTCAGATGTAAAGTACGTCTTGAACTTTTTTTTTTTGGGTACATTAACAAAGGAACATAGTCAAGCTGTGAAATTAATTCATATAATTTTTTTGTAACCTTTTAACATTATACTCAAATTTAAATAAAGTTTTTTAGAATATTCAAACGTTACAATCTGAATTTGATTTCTATTGCAGGTGAAAGGTCTTTTGTGTTATTAACAATGAAGCTGTTGACCCACAATATGTTGTCGTCAAACATTAAAGGAGTGACTAAAGGATTTCCGTTGGAGTTGCAAGTTGAGAAGTTTGGAATGCATGAAATTCCTTTTAATCCTGATTTTTTAAAACATATATTTCCAAAGATTGAATGGAAGGCATTGCGAGATGCTGCAAGCAAAATGAATGTGAATGATCTTCCTGAGCAAGTGGAAGAAAGCATGCTTGAGGATGATGATTTTTTGCATAAGTACCATCATGCACTTCTTGAAGTGCATCTAGAGGAAGGAGCGCTGATTTGCCCTGAAACAGGGAGGCGGTTTCCCGTTAGTAAGGGGATTCCTAACATGTTGCTTAATGAAGATGAAGTATGATCAGGTTATGTTAACGACTGTTCGTTGCAGTCTATATTTAACTTCTTTCCTAATCCAGTGGCATGGCATCGGCTCTCATGTGCTTGGTACACATGATCGTCATTTGCCCAATAAGTATTTCTTTGGTATCATCTATGTTATATGTTTTTAATATTTGAACTTTGAACTTTGACCTTTCCTATATTTTGATACCATAAAATCTTTTGGATAAAATCTTTTGGAATCCTACTAAATATCCAAATTTCTGCTGCTTGTAATTTGTACAGTATTTTCAACATAGTATCATTTGTTGAATGATACCACCATGTAGTTTTTATATACTTTTTTTAAATGAGGGAAATCCAAGAGGTTCATTATTTGGAGTGATGATAATGTGCTTGTTTGCGAAGTTGTAAGACCTGGGCTTGAGCTTGGGTGTGAAAAAGGTTAGACTCTCGCTCATTGATCAACCCTTGTTGAAACTTGTCTTCGTGGGATGAGCATTGAACTTTTGGGCGATGATCCTTTTTAACAAGTAAAGCATGATTACATAAAAGTAAATCTCATTACAAGGATCATTAATATTAACTAAAGAGTATCCTATCTATGTTTAAGGCTTTACGTGATTGTGGCAAATCTTTTGATAGGAGTGTTGCAAATTTGATAGACTTAGGAGGATGACTTTTGTGAGTAAAAATGCAATGCATTTTGTTTCTTATGTAGAGTGTGCTACACATCCTTTCTTTTAATCAATCATAGAGAGAATTTTTGGAGTTTTTCCAATGAAAAAGAAAAGTTGTAATTGTCTGGCCTATAGGCCTCAAATGTTGAGCTTGTATTCAAAAATATTGTCAAATGTTCTTAGCAAAGGGACATGAGATGGATATATTGATAATAGTTTCAACTCCTTGATAATAGGTCATGTAAATATTCTTTTAAATAATGTCTTAATGATGCAAATAATGTTTAGATGGGATGACCCCTAAGAAGTTTGATAAGAAATAATATTAAACATGGATTAAGAACAAAATCATATATGTTAAACAAGAGTGATGTTTGGGCATTGCTTTGTGATAGCTCATGACCCTTCCTTGTGGAGTCCTTGGTGCTATCCATTCAAGTCCATGCTTCATTTCTAAAATGATTTGCATACATGGAGAATTAAGTTATAATTTTCTTCTAAGCCTTACTATATCAACAAGTCATTTAGGTGTATTATTTAAAGTATATCCATCATTCAGGTATTTAGCTTGCATAACTTGAGACCATGGTCTATGTGATGTGCATAGCAACCAAGAAATTTTTTTTCAAGAATGCTAAATTAAATTTTTCTAAGGATAATCACTTGTAGTCACCTTGCTTGTTCCACTAAGGGGGATTCATTTTTTTGAAGCTTCTTAAATTAAATCCACATTACTTCTAAGGCATATATACCTACTTCTAGTTAAGAGTATGGCAGAATCGTTTTTATAACAAAGACTTGGAGAGGTGATCTAAGTAGCCAGAGACAACATGCCTAAAATAACAATTTAGCGTTTCATATGTGCCAACCTTTTGGGAATCTTACAACACCCATCATGTCACATAGATATTTTCATTCTACCTATAAAAATAGGTAATCCTAGTAGATAAGCTATAGGCAAAGAATCTTTCATAAAACTAAACAAAAGACCATATGATGGAAGGTATGATGGTCCACTCCCAAAGTTGAAAAGTCTACTCTTAGTTGAATTTATTCTTGGGCCTAAAGCCTTTACAAGTAGTTGTTGATTAATCTTGTATCTTATTTGGTTTTGATGTGTCATAACTTTGAAGAATGGAGAGTTGTATTTAGATAGTTGTGTATGTGCATGTGCATAACATGATTGAGATTGGAATCAACTGGAGTTGCTACTATGAGTTTGTCACTTAAGAAATGAGTAGGAGGCATGAGATGTTGATGTAAACCAACCATAGAGTTGCGAAGTCCAAGAAAAGAGTGGAAATTGGACAAGTCCATTTGAAGGATGTAGGATACTTGGAAGTGAGGTTCGACATGCCAAAGTTCATACTTGGATACTTAACCATAAACATCCCAGCAGAGAGTAGATAAGGTCCAAAAGTCTTCTTCCAACTAGGGTGGACATTCACCTTTCCACCCTTTCCACAAAGTGGATGTTCAACTTTGAAGATGGACATCTAGGCAAATCACACAGATATTAGAGTGAATGCCAACATTTGCAGGGTTGATGTTCTAGGCTCAAAGTTGATGTCCTAGGTAGTTGTTGAGAAAAATAAAAAAGCTATCTCTAGCCATTTTCACAACTCTACTTCGAGGTAGCAAACCTCTTGAACATGAGAATTACGAACAAAAGTGCCTAGATCTTGAATTTATCAATCCATTGGCATACATTAGATTGCATCATACATTGGATTGAAATTGCTTGGGCATCTTGGCTTGGTTCTTTTAGATTTGATTTGGACTTGCATTCGATGTGCATCAAGGGTTGGAAGATTGGTAGTTGGAAGCTATACCACCATTGTTGCAAGATTTGATTGAGTTAGTTTCATTCATTCATTCATTGTGGGTAAATTCATTAGACTATCATTGTCAAATTATTTGTACTCATTCTCCATCTAGGGCTTCTTGTTTCTATTATATTATTGTCCTAGATCTTATGCATATTGCATGTGGATTTGATTACTAGGATCTTCCTCTTTACACACTTTATTTCTATGGCATTCTCTCATTGCTTTAAGGAGCATAGATTCTCTTTGAGGAGAGATCTACATTATTTCCTTGAGGGGTTCCCACTTGGATGGTGTTACATTCCAAAAATTAACTTGAGATAAACCATGAGTAATTCACCAATAGCTTATTACTTCAGCATGTAACTACATAATGCTTACATCTTAATAAGTGATGGGTAGTCCCTATGCCTAACTATATGAATCATAAGTGTTCATACATGATTAGGTCAAATTCTGTGAACTTAGTTACCTAAGTTGTTGATGTTCCTAAACAATGAATTGTGCAGTTGTAAGTCATTATCTTCCTAATCCACATTTTTGTTAAAGAGTGTGTATGGTTAAGTATGGTTGAGACATAAGATATTCATTTTAATGTTTTTTAATTATTTTTCTCCTATTTGCTAGATGATTAAATGAAGATTTAATAATTAAACTAATTAAATAATTAACTACTTCATTAACTAACTATCCTAATGTAGAGTATCTATTCCCATTTGTCATATACATCCTAAACTGATATTAATGCTGCTAGGTTACCAAATGTATACTACTCAATGCACCAAGTATCCACTGTTGGGATTACAAAGCATTAATACCTTATGCTCGAAATGGTCATACTCACATTATTTAGGAACAATAATATTAATTCCTTAAGAACATAAAATTAAATTGCATGTAAAGTAAAGTGCTGAAAGGTAGAATTAAACTATCTTAAGTGCTGCAATGGATATAGGAGATCTCTATTTTATTGCCATCCATGCAAATGTGTCTAGGTACATGTGCATTCAAATAAAATTTTGTACAATCTCATACATCCATGTTATGGGCACTCAGAGGGAAAATATTATAACTTTGGAAGGCTAAAATTGTAAGAATTAAGCTAAGACTAAGATCGAAAGGTACCATAAATGTGAGGGTTGTGTGCATTTATACAGGCAATGATTGCATTAGCATTGACATACCTACATCAATGCATCCTCGCATGTGTTGATGAGGCTACATTGATGGGCATGCATCAATGTAGCATGTATTATTAATAGTTCATCATACCTCCATGACTGACTGAAAACTCGTCCTTGAGTGAACAAAATTAGGATCAAGTTTCTTACAAATTTTGGGAAACTATGGAATTTATTGACAAACAAATAGATAGACTGACTCTAACTAACTATGAGTGTTGGATTGTATAGTTTTTTAAAAAATGAGTGCCCTTTACAATAAAATTGAACACATAGACAAAATTATAGTAGGCACCTGTTGAATGGATGGAAGCATAATGATCTTTCATACTATGCATGGAGGTGGAGGCTCTTATGGCTCAGATGATGCTTCATCTCGTGTCGATGTTATTGGTGGCTAAGGCTATCTTGCTACTACCATTGCTTTCACTAGAAGTTTGAAAACATCTAGAAGTACTTTGATCTTTTCCTCTTTGGTTTGTGGATCATACATGGTCCAAGCCACTTTGCCTATATGGATTGGTGCAGGAATGTTCCATGGGTATGGCATCAAAGAAAACATCTCATTCGCATTAATAAATGAGCCTTCAAATATCTAAAGTTCAATGTTGAACATCTTTACAAGGTTTTGTAGCTTCTGGTAGTCATTCATCCTTCTTGCTAGGTTCTCAGCAATAAATCATTGGTCAATGAATTTTCTTTTGAGAACTTCAAGCTTTGCATCAGCTATTTCTAACTTTTGTATAATCTCTTTATGGATCTTGAATTCTATCTAATAGAGAAGGTAGGAATTGACAACCTTCTTCTCCAACTCTAATCTTGGCCTCCCCATTGTTAGCATTGCCAAGTTTGATATTGAAGGTCGGTAAGCTCCATGTACTCCATCATCTCCTTGATTTGAAAACTTCTTCAGGCATATCTTTGCCTTATTATATGTATTCAGTCTATCAAAGATGAGATATTGTACATTATCTCTTTGTTGGAGTTGCTGGAAGTCCTTGTTCATCTTTGCCTTTTCTAATTTTATTTCATTCTCATTGATCTCTTTGTGTAATTCAACCCAGTCCCTATAATGATTCTTTACTTGTTTAAATTTTAGGACCTTATTCTTCCAAGTGGCTATGTCAATTGTAGTCTTCTTGTGAAGAGCACAAACCTTCTCCATTGAGAGATTATGGTTTTCTACTTTCATCCTTCTCAAATCCAAGTTCACTTTGGCAAGTTGCTCATGCTATTGGCATATATACTTGACCAATTGGTCCTTATATTGCTTAGCATCTCTCAAGCAGTGATTGTCCTTGGTGAGGAACAAGTTCTTCTTGTGAACCTACAACAAGTCCTTATAAATGTTGTTGGTCATAGCCTCTAATAAAGATGCATTGAAGATCATCATTTCCCTTGCATTCTCAGTCACTCATTACTTTTGTTGAAGTTGTTGGAAAACTTCATCTTGTATAAGCTTTGGCTTGAGAATGGTAGGGATAGAGAGATGGACTTTCAACTTAGTAACTTTGGTGTCCAATCATAGATTGATTATAGTGGCCTCCTTAGCTTGTGCATTAGCAATCAATAGATTGCCCTTTGTACTTCTAGATTTGCGATGATTTCATCCAGAAGATCAAAGATCTTTAGAAGTAGTTGCTTGGCTCCAACCAATCTTTCTAACACCTACTCATATTGGGCAATGATCATTCAATCACTTCCTACTTCTATAGATGCATTGATGTCTGTCGTTGTAGTGATGTCTAGTATAGACACCACAAGAGCATTGAGGGCCTCTGCTACTCTATTGGCCACTACCTCTACTGCTATCTCCTAGCCCTTATGTTGTAGTACTAGGACTGTTTCCCCCTTATCTTCCTCCAACATGATTGAAAAGGCTGCAACATTTTCTAAGATCTTAAGAAATGTTTGTTTGAGGATGGACATTGTGACCTCTCTCACACTTGGATTAGGCCTTGTGGGTACCTAGTTTTTTTGTGTGGAAAATAATGAGGCCATTTTACTATCCAACTAACTAATGGTCCTTGCAATCTTGTTGAGATGGCTCATGGCTAGATGGTAAACAGATGACTTTCCATCACTTGCAGAGCCGTAATGTTACTATAGTTGTTGCTCTCAAATTTTTCTAAGTCATTTGGTAGTTATGAGCATCTTTGGTGTAGTCTTTGAGATTGTAGGTGGTGGTGGTGGCTGCTCTTCTTCTTGAAACTTTACCGCTGCCTTATCCTTCATCATCTCCTACCAAGATGCAACAAGGGTGTAGTGGACCATGTTGTTTAAGTAGCAAGCTATTTCTTCCATTTTTCATAGTTTGTAGATTAGACATCAAAAGGGCAGTGTCTTCCTACCCTTCTTATTTTCCTTGGAGAATTTTTTAATCTTTAGGAAAATGAGTTGGGGTAGGTTGACTGGGAATTTTCTGCTTAGAGCAGCGCATGCCCTAGTGGAAAAGGTTGTCACCTTACTAGATTTCTCTATTGGGTTTAGGTGATAGGCCGCAATCTTGAAACATCATCTCTTTCCCTTTGAAAGAGCACCATACTCCTTGTAGTTCACCTCGTAGCATTGTTGGATCCACTCCTTAGCTTTTGGCTCCACCTACATTGATATTTCAACCAACTTTTTCCCTATGGTGGGTAACCCAAGGATCTTTGCTATGGCTTGAACCAAATAGAAGATGATTATGTCCTTGATCTTTACCTACACATCTCCTTGTCAATTGTTCCAGAATAAGTAAGTCTTCCCATGTATCATTCTCCATTATTAGAGAGAATGAGGCCACAAGTTAGATTTCTATAGTTGTGTCAAGATCTCCTTTGATATTAGTTCCAAGAAGTTTCCAAATTTTAGTTCTTAGAGGATGGAACTTTGGGCCTTTGTGGTCTTGATGCATTCCAAATAGGCCTCCATTAGGGTGATCTCTAGGTTAGGCCTTGGCCTAGGAACCTCATCATGCTAGGATTGGCCTATTTCTGTAGTGGGAATCTGCCTAATAGATTCTACTTTGGGTTCCTCCTAAAGAGATCTAGTAGCATGGGTGACCTCAGCTACTTGCTCTTGGGGTTGTGGTTGTTGGCTCCTTCCTCCTCAAGGTTGCTTTTCCCTAGGCTACAATGGCTCTCCTGGTTGCAATCCTCATTTTGGTGCCATCTATGATTACAAACATGACCCATGATCAGCTTTTTAGTTCATTACCTCTAATTATTTGAATACCTTTCTTGTTAGATTAGGTTATGTTTAGTTATCAGGTGTTAAGAGTTCATTTAAGTGCTTGTTTGTGATCATGGCTAGGTTTATTATTTTAATATTATTTTATTCTTTAGCTATCGAAGTTTATTTGTTGGACTTAACCCTTAATGATGATTAATTTAATACTTTTTTAATGTGTTAACCATGGGGAGTTAGAAAAATGTTTTGAGATAAACTAAAGGTTTGTGTCCCCCATGACGTAAATCTTACCTTTGGTAGTTCAAGGGTTGTAAAATGGATGAAATAGGATAAGCATTGTATGAGTTATGAGGTTTGGAAGGTTTTTGGACTTTAAAAAACCTACAAAAAATCCTTTAACTTTGTTGGAAAATCATAGAAAATAAGCCAAGTGTCATGTGTATATATAGATTTTTTATATTACATTAATAGGATACATTGATGGGGCAGAATTAACTCATTCCATTTTGTCAATGGGGCAGCATCAACGTAGCTATTCTTAGCTATTTTTCTCATTATGGATCATAGAAATTTTGGACAAGTTTTGAAACATAGCAAGAGAAAAATGAGAGCAAAAGACATAGAGAAGGGTGATAACAACATGAAAGAGGATAGGTTTAGCTTAGAAGAATCAAATCAAAGAGATTTGGATGAGTTTATGAAGCCAAATAGAGAAAAACTAGATATTTTTGATGCTACCAAAATAATTAATCAAACAAGTAATTCATGGTAGGGAATTTATCATAAGTTAGACCAAAGGGATGCAAGTGGATCCTCCACAAAGTAGGCATATGCCTATTATATCATTGCATACCTTCATTGCAAGGGATCTATGGGCCCAAAGGATGATGAATGATTGATTTAAGTTAAATCCCATACAAATGGACGAAATTGTCCAAGGGTTATATGCTCTAGAAGCAAAACTGAACAATTTCCTATGGTAGGAGCTAGTGAGGTGGTAAATGAATGATGGAGAGAGAATGTGGAAGAGATAATTGACATCTTAGACACATGAGATTCTTGGTGAAAAAATGTGATTAGATGATCTACTAGTGATTCGTTCTAGGTTAGGATCATGCCCATTCTACTTTTAGTGACCTTGTATTAACATATACCCTCTTCACATTAATCAAAAGTCTAGGACAACCCCAAAGGATAACCATCATTTCAAGAGAAGAAGAAAATAGAGAGGGCCTTAGTTAGACGGGTGCCTTCAAGCATGGGTAACATGTCTTTCTAGTCCCATAACTAGTCCTTGTAGCTCATTATTAAGTGTAAGGGATGTGCTTTGAATTTCTATGTTTGTTTGTTTATTCTGTTCTTTTCATGGAAGCCACACCATGCAATGACATGCTTCCTTTTATGGTCAATAGCATGAGTGATGATATATCAGTGAAATTTTATAGAACTTAAGAATGATGTTGAGAGAAACCATATCAAATCTCCTTAAGGTCACATCTATTTCATTCCCACTTGGTCCTTTCCTATTCATTGCACATCATGATTATTGATTAATTGTTAAGTTTTAATGTGAAAGAACCTTATGCTTCTAGGATACTGATTTTCTATGAAATAGATGGAACGGATGAATGTCATGATCTCAATGCCTAATACCACTAGAAAATTGACAAAGTGTTAGTAGAGAACATAATTCAAAGATAAAAATTGGTATTTTATTTAACAAATCATAATAATGATAGCTTCTTTTAATACTTGATAGAATTACAGTAGTAATAACAAAATTCAAGATTTCCAATAAAACTAAATGAAATTAATAAAAGAAAAAAGAAAATTTAAAATATATAAAATAAATAAGAAAATATGCAAGAAAATGGAAAACATATAAATAATAGTGAAAATAAAATAGATGAAATATTGGTTAGCCTCATCAAGGTTTTAGTATGAATGGCCATATCCCCCCAACTATGTTGAGGGGAGGATATTTGAAAAATGGAGTGAACTTGTTCTGGTGTAGAGGTGTTAGTGTTGTTGGTTACTTTGAGTTCTAGGAATGACATAATTTATTATTTGTTGATCAATAGACATTTGTGAGAGCTTGATGGGTGGTAGATGGTCATGGATCCAAAAGGAAAAGTTGCATTATGGTGTGAGATCCTTCCCATAATGTTTGAAACTTAGTGTGTTGTGGCACATGCATAGGATTCTAGTAAAGAATCTTAGCGCTAGGTTAGAATTTAACTCTTTGTATCCATACATCATGACATTGTTTGAAGTGTGCCTTATGTACTTCATTCATCATCGAAAATACTTGTTGATTCTCATCTAGCACATTAAGTATCATTAGTCATTTTTTTTGTGCTAGATTAATGTTGAGGTTAAGTTCACAAGCTATTATAAGTGTATAAAGTTTGGCCTAGATTGGAAGTTTTGGTAACACTAACTCATGAAAAATGAGTGCTATAGGCACACCAAACTTATTTACCAGCTATTGTTGTACAAATTGAGCTACAGTAGTAGATGTATATTCTAATACCATTTTAGCTTCGACCCACTTGGTGTAGTAGTCAATAGTAACAATGATGTAAGCCTTCCTATTTGACATGGAAGTAATGGATCTCATGAAGTTAATGCCCTAGAGGTCAAAAGGCTCTAGTGATTAGATCTATTATTGAGACTCTTCCATTTGTATAGTCATTCCTCCATCACATTGCTAGGGCTTGCATGAACAATAAAAATGGTGAGCATCCATGAAGATCATTGGGTAGAAGTATCATGCCATGAGAATATTCTTAACCATCCTCCTTCTAGTGTAGTGGCCCACATAAGGACCCTCATGAACATCTTAGAGGATGTGCAAGTGATCATCATAAGGTAAACATCATCGAACGAAGCCGTCGATACTAACCTTATAAACATTGCCTTGTATTTCCATGTAGTACTTGAATTGATGAAGAAACTGCTATTTCTTCTTATTGCTCCATTTAGCTAGGATCTCTTGTATAAGAAGATAGGATAGGAACTCATGATAAAAATTGGTACCCCTAGGCTCTTGAACATTAATGGATTTAGCAAAGAGAAGTTCATTTAAAAATTGATCAGATAAAGACTTCTCATCCTCTTTACTATTCCATCATAATTGAGATAAGTGATCGAAAATCATGTTCTGAGTTTCTTTCCAATCCGCCATGGTCAGATTAAATGCCTACAAAATCACTAGTCACAATATGACACATGGACACATAACTAGCTTATTCATCAAGAAATGAATAGCACTGTGGTTAGTGTGCACAAATATTTGATATCCATGCACACCATGCTTGAATTTTTCCAAGGAAAACAACACCACCATGAGATCCTTTTCAATGATGGTGTAATTTAGTTATGCATCAACAATACTTCTGCTTGCATAGTGGATGTCATATGGATGCTTTTAATCATCCAATGTATAAGTACCACCTCCAATGCATAATTGGATACATATGTCATTATGTAGAATGGTTTAGAACAATTTGGAACATCTAGAATGGGAATTTCTATGATCTTTTGCTTTAACTATTGGAATGCTTATTCACATTTCTTAGTTAAAAGGTGCATCCTTCTTTGTAATCTCTACTAGTGGTTTGAAAATTTTAGAGAAAGTTTCAATGAAGTGCCTATAGTAACCACTATGTTTAAGAAATGACCTCACATCTTTTATAGTTTGAGGTTATCTAGTAATTCCTTAGATCACTCATTCTTTCTTCAAGTCCACTTTAATCCTTTTTCCTGAAATATGATTCCCCAAGACTATGACTTCTTGGACCATCAAATGGCTTTTTTGCTAGTTGAGCCGCAAGTTTATCTCTACATAGCACTTTAGCACATACTCCAAATGGTCCAAGGCTTGCTTAAAGTTGGTACCATAGGTGGAGAAGTCATCCATGAAAACTTCCATACCACTACTACTTTATTACTAAAAAATATTAAGCTTAAGGCATTGGAAAGTTGTAGGGGCATTGCATAGGCCAAAGGGAATCTTCTTATATGTAAAAGTCTTCCAAAGACTTGTGAAAGTCATCTTGGCTTGATCTCCTAATGTTATCTAGATTTGGTTATAACCACTATAACCATGCAGAAAATTGTAGTAGTTATGCCTTGCAATTATATCTAGCACCTAGTCCACAAATGGCAATGGGAAATGATCCTTAAATGTTACCATATTTAACAATTGGAAGTCTTTATAGATTCTCCATTTTCCTTGTTTCTTTGGCATAATCATGAGTCAGCTCACCCATTCACTATCTGCTATAGGATAGATGAATCCTACCTTATGAAGTTGTTCAACTTCAGCTTTAATAACTTACTTAAGCTTAGGATTCAATCTCCTTTACAACTACCTCTTTGGCTTGATACAGGGATTTGTATAGATTCGATGCTTGCATATCTATAGATCTATCCTTGTTAGCTTATGATATGACCATACAAAGACTATTGACCATTTTTTACTACTATTAGCAACTTCTATTTTTGGTCTTTGGCAATATTGACATTAATTATTACCAACTTGTCATTATTATGAAAAGCATATTCTAATGGTTCTGGTAAAGCCTTCAGTTCAAAGAGCTCTTGCTTGAAATCATAAGGGATTTCCAACTTTCTCCAATTTGTTTCTTCATTTTTATGGAAGAGTTGATTATGGATTATCTCTATTCCATTCATGTTATCTATGTAAGCACTTGTGAAGAGCTCCATTGGTTCCATGTATATTGTTAATTCACAATGATTATTTTAATGTTAGCCACTGGGTACCTTCCTATTTTGTGGTTACTGCATGTAGGAATCTTTGAATATTGGATGATTTGGAACATGTACTATATGTTGTGATGGTTAGCTTTTCATGGTCCATATTATTTGCATGTGATGGCATCCTATGTCATTGTATGCAATGCATAGAATTCCACTTTTTCTCAAGCTTTCCTTAAACATTTCTAAGGAAAGTTCTTTGATCATCATCTTTGCTTTAATGGTACTGAGCCAAGTCCTTCTCATGATAATAGAAAAGTTTCCTTTGTATTTATCCATGTGGATCACTAGGAAATCTACTAGGTATGACCAACTATAAATAGCAGTCATAATGTCCTCCACCAACCTCAAAGAAATAGTGATGGAATGAGCCACAAATTCTAACTTGATGTTGCATTTCTTTAGTGGAGGCATGTTCTAGGCCTTATACATCTTTTGAAAAAGTAAGTTTACCCTAGAACTTGAATCCAATAGAGCCTTGCATGGATAATTTCCTACAATTTACAAATAGATGACAGGACTCCTAGGATTAGATTGTTTGTTGGAATGGTGACCTATCGTGATCTAATCTATGACTTCATGGATCAACATGATGGTATACACATTGGTGGATGTTTGGTTTGAAGGAGGCTCAAGGGTAATTCTAGAAGTAGTTGATGCAAGGTTAGCAGCCATGGCTATCTGTGAGAGTTTTTGTGGATTGTTTGGCTTGAAGAAATCCCTCTTTCAAGGTTATGCTTAGAGCTACTCAAGTGATCATTCAACTATAAGTGTATTGCCCTTGTGGAATTTCATTGCTATGGTTATGATGGAATTTTCCCTTCTCTTGATGATGTAGGTGGTAAGGGAGTGGTGTTAGAAGGTGTAAGGTGAGGTGATGGATACAAAGGATGATAATTAGAGGGAGACTCAATTTTTCAAGTAGGGGTTTGATGATATTCTAAAGGATAGTAGTGATGAGAGAAGGAAGTGTATCTTGTAGATTCATGAGGAGACATAGGCTGCTGAACATAATATCCATAAGGATCAAGCTGTTAGTAAGGATATTGCTATTGTGGTGATGGCATCCCCCATGACTATGGGTTTTAGCATTGTTGATATTGCTCTTGAAGTTGAGATGACACTTCACTTGGATAATGCTATGTTTGGTAGAACTATTGTCTATAATTGCCTTGTGGATAAGGCAATCTCTTGAGTGGTTGCTTCCTTGCCAATTTCGAATTCAACATGTATACCCTAGATTCTTGTAGATATGATACTATAGGGTAACATCCCTTGGGATGTTCATATTTAAAAATTTCACATTCACCACCATCTATTTTTGAATCTGCAACCTTCTCAATTATTGTAGCCTTACCTTTCTGCTAATAGTGATTCATGCTTGTATCTTTTCTTCTCCTTTTATCGCTACTACCATGCTCTATCTTCTCCTCCACGATTTTGAGAGTCATTTAGAACTTCACATCCAAAGAATTCCACATTTTATCCACCTTAACCAATATTTCAGTAATATATTTTTGGATTAGTAAGGTTTTCCTTTACACCACTTCATCTAGTAGTGATTCCTTCTCTAAATCATAGAAATGCACCTCCCTTTTGTAATTGGAGGGATTCCTATTATACTCCTCTACACTTTCTCTATTTTTTAGCTCTTCTTCTTCTTTTTCCACTTGACCAATTCATCTTTGGATATGATATGCTCTAATCTCCAAAAGTCTTCCTTGGGCATATATCCCAAGAGTTTCTCTAGTTTTGTTTCAGAGCCCATCTATAATGTGACAAAGTTGCTTTCTTTGAGAAAATCCATTGCCTAGGAATTAGTGCAAGAGAGAGTAGTACCTAACCAAGGCCGCATCCAAGGGTTTATGATTCCCTTACTTTAATATTTGGATATATTTCCTCAAGTTGAACACTTAGGAGTACATTTGGTACTTGTTGTTAAATAACTCCACCATTGTACTCTACCTACAAACGGATTTGAGTTCCAAGGACTAGTACCAACTTTCTACTTCTGTGATAAGTTTCATTGGAAATAATTTTAACTTCTACTCTTATTCTCGATATTTTGTAAGGCATGAGCATCATGAAAAGCTTGTAAATGATGCTATGGATTAGCATTATATCCCTTTTCAAACTTGGGGATATTATTTATATCCAAACTTTTAATCTTGTTATCCTTCTAATGCCTAGTGGGAATTCTAACTACTTCCAAAAAATTAAGCATGTTTTTGATATTCAATAATGTCTCATCATAATTTGCATGTTTATAATGGCCCCCATCATTCTCATTCCTCTTATGATGAGTCTTGTTGTGCCTTCTCTCCCAATGATGATTCTCTTCCTCTTGTAGTTGTCTATGCTGCTAGGTTCCTTCATCACACTAGAATTTTTTTATCATCCCCATCTTTATCTTCATAATTTATTCTTTTGTCTCAGCTCTAGCTCTTTCATTTAGAGTTGGATGATGAGGAGGATTATGAAGGTGGAGGACTATGAGAATGGTGTCGACTAGTCCTTCTTTTTTGGTCCTTTACCTAATCTTTCTTCTTGTCTTTATCCTTCTTCTTTTCTTTTGATGAATGACTAGGAGATCTATCCTTTGATGTCCACTCTATCCTCTTCTCACCTTAATTATTTTCCCAGGTTGATTACAACCTTTGGTAAAGGGTATTGTCCTTCACAAAAGGAGAAGAATCTATGTACTAAGACAATCTTAAGAAGAAATTAGAGTCCTCTTTTTGCAATTGCAAAAATAATGGTGATGGGATGCTTTTGCCTTTGGAGGCTTCTTGATGTGTCTCCATGTGCAGATCCTTTCTAAGTTGTGCTTCAAAGGGTTGATAGCCTCTAGAGGTATGGTCTATTACCTCATACTTTAGACTTGTTGATTCAATTTTCAACTTTATGAGATTCACCATAAGCACATTAGGAAATGACTGATCGAGAGGTAATAGAATATTACCCTCCATATCCCTCTAGCATAACTATTCATATTGATAGAGAATGACAGTGAAATTTAGATGATTGGGATCTAGATGTCCATAGACTACTTGTAGTTGTTGAGGCTTCTCACTAGTAGTCTTTTTAGTCATATGCTACTGTTGATTGGATTCATTAACATGGAATGGTGATCCCTTTATATGAGAAGAAGCCATCTTAGTGATGTATATAAATTGTGCCTTGAAATAACTTTAATATTATTATTTTGTTTTAAAGATGACTCATTATATTTTCCTTACAATGATTCTATATAGATTCACTAGTTAATAATATTTAGTGCACTTAGCTACATTAAGTCCTTGGTAATGGTTTCAATGATGAGCAATGGGTAGTTCCTACACCCAACCATATGAACCACTGGTGTTCACACGTGATCTGGTCAAGTTTTGTGGACTTAGTTATCCAAGTTACTGATATGCTTAAATAGTGAATTATGTAGTTGTAACTCGTTATCTTTCCAATTACACTTATGTTAAACAATACATATGGTTGAGACATAAGATTTTTA
Organism: Gnetum montanum; assembly: GCA_015680685.1. Classification (NCBI taxonomy): domain Eukaryota; kingdom Viridiplantae; phylum Streptophyta; class Gnetopsida; order Gnetales; family Gnetaceae; genus Gnetum; species Gnetum montanum. Next base: position 137,957 of record MNCI01003648.1, on the reverse strand, counting down.
TTTTTATTTTTTATTATTTTTCCCTATTTTCTAGATGATTAAATGAATATTTAATAATTAAGTTAATTAAATAATTAACTACTTCATTAACTAACAATCCTAATGTGAAGTATCCATTTCCATTTGCCATACACATCCTGAACTGATATTAACACTACTAGGTTACCAAGTGTATACTACTGGACACACCAAGTATTCACTACTAGAATTACCAAGTGTTAATGCATGATGTACTAAATTGTCATACTTATGTTGTTTAAAAATGATAATATTAATTACTTAAGAACATGAATGTAAACTACATGTAAAGTAATGAAAAGTAGAATTAAACTAGTCTAAGTACTACAATGGATATAGGAAATCTTGATTTTATTATCATCCATGCAAATGTGCCTAGGTACATGTGCATTCAAATAAAATTCCATACAATCTCATAAATCCATGCTACAGGCACTCAGAGGAAAAATATTCTAACTCCCAAAGGAAGAAATTGCAAGAATTTAGCTAAGAATAAGACTAAAAGGTTGTCATAATTGTAATGGGTATGCATATTTATTTAGGCAATGACTTTGTCAGTATTGATGTATCTATGTCAATGCATCCTAGCATGTGTCAATGGGCATGCATCAATGCAGCTTGTATTATTGACAGTTCATCATATCTTAAGACAAACATTCACTATAAGTATTATAAACTTAAATCAATATGCATGGAAAAATTTAAAATACACATTGGAGTTCTTTTAGCACCAAATTCATAATTGTAAACTTAATTCATAATTTTATCTTATACATAACAAATCAATAGTCTTAAAGAGAGCTGATAATATTGATCATTACATAAGCCCATTACATCATGCACAAAAACATATAATCAAAGATTAAATATGAAAATGACAAGAGAATTCTCTAAGGATCATGCTCTATCTCCATCAAGCTTCTAGCTTTTACTTCTTGGATCTAGACTCAAACATGTAGAAAGGATTAGAAACCTTCTAGTAGAGACAACCATCTTGGTCAACTTGGAATAAGTTGAAGGATGGAATACATACTACACAAGAAGCCATCACATTATGACATTCCATTCTTGGATGTTATGGTAAATGTCAAATATACATTATATTTGACATAATCCGTAAAGAAAATAATAAGGAAAATGCAAAAGAAAATTGAAAAAAATGCTTTATTAAAGTGGAATAGTATATTTGGATCATGATCCAAGGATTTCTAAGGATTATCATTTTTCAACATCTATCCCTTGAGGTAAGCAAGCATTCTCATCATGGTTAGACCTTTAATCAGCTAGAAAGGATGGTTTGTTACCTTTGTATCTTGTTTCACCCAACACCTGTTACTCACCTTTATCAGCTTTGGAACTTCATGCTGATACGACATCTAATGCTTGAGTATAAAGACCTTTGGTCAAACCCCCAAAGATCACCTTGATAATTGTACCCATTATTATAATACATCCTTTTAGGTCTTAATTACAACTTACTCTTTTATGTCTTGTTACAATAATACAATACTTGTTATGAAGAGACACCATCTTTGTTATGTAGTTGCATCATTTAAGAATGAGAACATGATAATATACCACCCTTAGGTTTCTTTCATCCTTCAACGAGTCCATGTTCATGATTGTTTTCCAACTCTAGTGTTCCTTCCATGCTCCATTATTTCAATAGTTTGATTTTTCCTTTTGACTAAAGTTTGAATATCCTAATTTTCTCATGGTTATTATGCAAACAACAATATAAGTGGTAAGAATATGAGAAAATTAAGTATTATTTTATCAATACTTAACTCGTTTTCTAAGGTAATAATAAGAGGTGAATTAAATGTCTACCAATGATCAATCACCAGTCCTAACTAGGATTGCACAAAGTGCAACTCATATATGGTTATCCAAGTGAAGTTAGGGCAAGTCATTATTTTCAACTTGTATTACCCTAAGATAGTTTACCTTTCTAATTAAAATATAAATAAAAAAATAAAGAAAATAAGAAGATTTTGAATAAAGTAAGATTAAGAGTCTACCTGATCTCTATCAACCTTGGAGATCAATGAAAGTAGTTGTAGTTCTACCATAATAGGTATATGATCAAATAACCTTGTTCAGGGTGGTAGGGCTTGATCTTACTTCTCAATTTCTTCTTTGGAAATTAACTCTAGCAACTTGGTAACTTAAAAAAATTGAGCATCATACTAAAGATAGTATAGGATCTTAATGAAGAATGATGTTGACCCATCTTCATTAGTCATAGTAGCATAATTCTTGAATTGTGATTCTTGATGAGTTTTGTCCATCAACCTTAGTTGTTCTTAAACTCTAGGATTTGAATTGTCTATTGAAGATTTAAAATAATTTGAATATACACTAGCCAATGGAATTGCATGTTGAATTAATGGGAACATCCTCTTGAAATTCGTCTTCCAAGGATTCTCTTACATGTCTATATTTTAAGAATTAATAAACGTTACTTCAAACTTTCATATTAAAGCCTCCATTGTGGATGAATGGTACTAGTTAAGATTAGCATGGTTTAGAAATAGCTTATTATTTAATCTTTACTATATTTGGTTAATCAAGTAGACCACTTCATAAAGTCTAATAAATGAACATGTTGATTTGACAATTAAATGTGTGTTGATCATACATAAACATCCTCTTAATAATTGGATCTTTAATATCAATGCCAAGGCTATGTGACTTCTTTGAAATCTTGATAATTCTTTCTTCCCCATGATTTGAAGTTCTGAAATTCAAAAATCATATTTGCTAATTTCCATTCAAACATTTTCACTAATTCAAACTTGGATTCTTTATAAAAAAAGATCACGCAATCATCCATTTTGTGATTCTTGTGATAGGCTAATCTATATGGCTTGTAAGAAGAACTTCTACAAGAACCTTTTGTCTTGTAACTTTTTCAAATCAAGTTGGAATTAGTATAAGAATTCCTATGGCATGACGTCTTGTAGGCATAGGACATCATCATTCAAATATTATAATTCTACTAGATGCATGGGTATCAGTACTTATGATAGTTGAAGGCCCAAGGTAGATATAGTAGATGTTGTCTTTTACTAGCTAGGAATCTTGCAAGCATGTTATATATTGCAACATTTATTCTTATTCTTGGATTATGGCTTGGTTCATTTATCCTCATGAATATCATACATGTTGTCAAAAAAAGATTATGTTTCTCTATGATTGATGTTTGTTCCAAATGTCTAGATGCTTGTTGAATTTGCATATATCTTCTTGACCATTCTGGTTCATCAACTAATTCTCCAACTAATCGATCTTTTGGGTTGGTATAATTAGGTATATTACCTATACTTCTAATAACCTTTCTATCCCCCTTAGAACATTGATTTTGGAAGTGTTACTAATGATATAATAAGGGTTAGTAACCTAGGACTATCTATTTGCATAGGTTATGCACATAATCTTAAGGTCTAAGATGGCCAAAGAGGTTAGATTTGTTAATCTCAATAATTAAATTATTAGTCATGGTTAGTTGTCTAAGTTATGGCCTTTTAAGATATGGTTTAAGATATTACCTAATTATTAGGTACCTAGAGGATAAATTTCACTTCATCATTAAGTTTAGAAGGCTGAAAAATGTTAGAAATGACTACTCGTATATTAGAAATGGGCATTGTAAGCCTAAGTTATGCTAAAATTGAGTCTTCAAGGGTCTTGAGGCATCATGTCAAGTAAGGAATAAAAACTAATTTTCAAAGCTTCTTAGGTAGATCTAACTATGTCATTACATTTTGAAGGTTGAAATTTGTAGGACATGACTATTTGTTTGTTGAGAAAAGATTCCGAAATCAAAAGGCATGGCTTTGAAAGTCCAAAATTTTAAAAATTTTGGCATAAAATTTGAGACTTCTTGAGAGGTCACCAATCCTAGTACTATTCCATGATGGACATACTTAATTATGTAACTTTTATCTCACTTGCTTCCAAACCATCAATTTGACTAGTTGTTAAATTTTTCTACTTTTTAATATTTAAATTTTCTTTCCATAAATATAAAATTTAAATTTCCAATATTTTATGAATTTTTGAATTCTATGTCAATTAATAGAACATTTTTTATCAGTTGAAATTGCTAGATGAGATAGTATCGTATGGTAGGGATAGTCGTTGGAAGAGGTAGGATTCTATGGCATTGATGGTTATTGGACTAGTGCTCATATCCACTGTAGACCTACAATTCTTGGTATATTTTTAGTAGCATTGATAGTGGTTGAGACATTGGAAATCTATAGCCATACAGCTCACTATTTCACCTATTAATAACCATGTAGTCATATAGCCTAAGTCCCTTGATGAACATATCAACATCGTTAGCCAAGTGCCTGAGGACTATGAGGTGGTCATGCACTTTGAAAGAGCTTCAACTACACATGGGACCAATGCCACTGCTATTGTAACATTCCCATCTAGTGAAATCTAATCCTTCACCTACTATTTTGAGTTTCCATGTACCAACAACATAGCAGAGTATGAAGGTTTGATCAGAGGGATGATGGTAGCTCGTGACCTATGAATCAAGTGATTAATGATTAGAGGTGACTCATAAATTATGGCCAAACAAGTAACTGATGTTTATGCGTGCAAAGCCAAACACTTACAATCTTACTGTGACCTGGGGAAATAGTTGTTACAACAATTCACAAACATTGATATCCAACATGTTCCTTGAAATGAGAATGTCATAGTTGACACCATTGTAATGTTATTCCTTAGTGTTATGATAGATATCTTTAGTAAGTTTCCCACCTTAACTATGGACTATGCTATATCCATCATGCAAAGCACTGAGGATACCTTTGTAGCCATCATTCATATTGCTATTGCTAGGAAGTGGTATGATGATGTCAAATTTTACCTTATGTATGGTGAATCTTTGCAAGGCCTAACTACTTCTCAAAAGGATGTTGTACATAAATGATCCAGACAGTATGTCATAGTATTCAATAACACATTATGTCGATGGTCCTATGATGATGTATTGTCAAAGTGCTTGGGTAAAATTGAAGCCAAAATAGTCCTAGAGTAGGTTCATGAGGGTGTTTGTGGAGGAAATATAGGACCTAGAGCTATGGCTTCTAAGATTAGGCAGTTAGGTTATTAGTGGCCCTATATGAAAAGCAATTGCCTACAAAAGGTTAAGACCTATGACACATGCCAATGACATAGAAATCTCATTCACATACCACCAACTAAGTTACACACTACTTAGATCACTTGGTTGTTTCAATGATGGGGGTTGGATATCATTGGAAGTATAATGCCTAAGTCTTTTGCAAGACATAGTTTCATCATCACCGTGACCAAGTACTTTACAAAGTGATTTGAAGCTATTTCCTAAAGAAAGATAACATTTGAAAAAATCTATAAATTTATACTAGATAACATTGTTGCCCATTTTGGCATACCTATGACCATAGTCATAGATAGTGGATCATAATTTAGTAGCCAAGAAACAAAGATTTCTATTATGACCTAGGCATTAAGCATTCTTTTTAGTCATCTTATTATCCTCAAGCCAATGGACAAGCAGGAGCAAGCAACAAGGCCATCATTATCTTGCTAAAGAAAATGCTAAGCAATAGTAAGTGTATGTGGCATGAGTGGCTTGTCCATGCACTTTGGGCCTATCAAACAACCTATCATATGGCAAATAGTGTAACATCTTATTGCCTAGTTTATGGTTTTGAAGCTATTTTACCTCTTAAATTACATGTACCATCACTTCAAGTAGCCTTTTCCAACTTCATCAATGATGAGTAGAGTAAGGAGTTGCGGATAGCAGACTTGGGTTTGGTGGAGGAGCAACATGTGCAAGTGCTTGCTCACATCGAGTAGTATCATGAGAGGTAGAAATGGTAGCACCACCATAATTTAATTGAGTGTAAGATGAAGGAAGGTGACCTGGTAATCAAAGCCATCCATGAGCATGTAGATAAATTCTCAGCCAACTTGGAAGGGTTCTTCCTTGTTACAAGAGCCTACAACAATGGCTCATTCAAGATAGTTGACATGGATGGGAATGAGTTGGCTAATTTGGTTATCCATTCCTATCTAAAGCCTTATTACATGTGACCTATAGTAGCCACAACATCAATGATTATCAATAAGCGAGCCTGATTTACTATGGTCTACCAAGGCCTTACACTAGCAATACAACCTACTAGGGTCTTAAATTAGTAACACAGTATAGTGTGACCTTAAATTGGTGATACGACCTGTTGAGGTCTTAAACCAACACCATCATTTGCTATGACCTTAAACTAGCAACCCAACCTACTATGGCCTTAAATGGGCAATACAACCTACCATGATCTTAAACTAGCAACACAGCTTGTTAGGGCCTTAAACTAGTACCTTGGCCTACCATGGCCTTAAACTAGCAACTTCTCATCATGATATGTGGCTTGTATGCATTGTAATGTTATAACACGTTCATTTTTCTTGTTTTGCTTGTCCTCTTAAAGTTGTACTTGTAGGATGAATCTTAGAGCCATTGCAAAGGTGAAACCCATCATGGCAACAAGCCACCATGTGACCTCAATGTGCAAAATTTGGTGAGTTTTTCCTATTGTGTCAAGAGTTCTTGTACCATTTTCCTCCATCTAGCACCACTTCATGAGCCTAGCCCCACAGCCTGATTATGACTTTCCATGCCTTGAGAAACAATGTTAACCAATGTTTGACATCCATGCATTCATGGCTATGTGACATTTTTTGTCATGCTCCACCTCTAAGTCCACTTGAACGTACACATCTCATTTAGTGGGAAATCACTAAGTCCATTAGACATAACACATCTTGTTCAATAGGATGACATCCAAGTCCATTGATTGTAATGCAACTCACTTAATGGGAAAATCATATCTAATTGGCCACAGTAAGAAACCCAATGAAGGTTTCATCCCACAAAAAAATGAGGATGTAGATTGCCAAGCCCAATGGCAAATAAAGACCAATGTCTCTGAACATAAGGGAGGAGCCCAATGGCTAAAACAACCTTGGAGCAAAGTGTTGCTTACTCAAATGATTTTGCTAAGTGAACCACATTTCTAAAACATGAAGTGCATAACACCACTTGCCTATCCTACATGTCAATGCCATGCTACAACAATGGTGTCAACACTTGGAGTGCATTGTTAGCCTCCATAACCATGTTCCTATGACCTCATTGCCATCTCATCATTGTAACCTTACTCTAGCATCACAAGCACTCTTAGGCATGGTTTGACATGAATGGATCAAGCATGGAGAGGGAATGTCTATGGTGGACCTATAATGGTGTTTTTTATTCTTTGTCTATGCTTTTTGGGTCAATCCTCAAGACACCAACAAAGAGGGGCCATTGAAACACCAACAAAATTTGCATGTCGTAATCATCTTTCATCATGTAGCCTTCACCTCATGAAACCTGAGGCAAAACTTCATTGTAAATGTGAAGATTGTAATCCATGAGGAGCACTCTCTCATATTTCATACTTTTGGAGCTAAAAATGCCTCATAAGTGGTCAAAGCCTCATCCCACAAGTGGAAAAATTCATGTACTATATATATTTGGGCTTGTTGGGGGAAGGGTCAAAAATGACAATTTGATGGATTTTATAGGGGGTATATACTTTTTTATGTTGGAAACACTTGTGGGGGATTAGATCTCATGTACCCCCAACATGGAGGGGTGTGGATCACCTACTCCTAGTGTGGAAGGGTAGAACATAGCATGGAGGGGTATGGTGGCATCTATGCTCAACATGGAAACTTCACTCCTAGTGTGGAGACTACATGCCTAGTGTGTATTCTACATGCCCAACATGGAGACTCCATGACCCTAGCGTAGAAGGCACATGCACTAGATTTCAACATTCTATGCACTTTGACATTAACCATGAACTCCAGTGAGGCCTAGCATAGATGGTGTTTCCTTGTTACTTTTTATAGTAAATGAAATGGCCATGGAGGTTTGGGACTTTCCATACATAGTAACCCGCCAAATTGGACACCCATTTCACTTGTACATTGTAGAAATTTATAGCAATTTGTAGCCAATATATCAACTAAATTACATTCATTTTTTAGTCCAATCCACGATCCAAAATGTATAAAAATTAGCCTCAAACACAATTTTGGAGTTACATAGTTTTTGCATTCACATGTTTTGGCATTTACAGCATTTGAAAGCTCTTGCACAGTTGTAGAAACAAAGCTTCTCAAACTTCCCTAAGTGTGGAACCCCCTATGACCCTGTAACACCCATTACCCCATGGGATTTGTGAGTTTTTGGGTTTCTTCATTGCACTCCTGGAATCCCCACCTCCTAGAGTAGAGTACTCTAGAAGCCTAAATCCTTCACTTCTTTGACCCCCTAGTAGTAGGCAATGTTGTAGATCTAGAGCAGTATTAGAGAAGATTTGATAACATTAGAAGTGGCTAAGCATCCAACTCATGAAGTGGATTATATTGGCTTCAAAAAATCCTGAACCCCCATTAGAGTGAATCCCCTTTGCTCTTCCACTGGAAACATTTGTACACATCCCCTAAACTCATTCTTTATTTTAAATAAAGTTTTAAGATTCCAATTTTTTTTGTAATCTACATTTGATATTTAGTTTTTAGATTTGCATTCTTCTTTTGCATTATGCGTTTTTCATCTTGTAAGTCTCTGGGTGATCTACCAGACCATCCAAGGCACCTTAGATTCCAATTTTTTAGAGGCTTTAGGGATTTGGGGTTAAAGATGTTGCACTAGGAATTTTGATTTTCTAGAGATCAAATTTTCTGGTTGCAACATCCTATATTTTTACATAAATAAAGTCATAATACTCTTTACTAATATTAGCATGTGCAAGATCTCAACCTAAACACCTAAGACTAATGATGTTCAATTATTGTAAGGTCTTTTAGGTTGTAAATAATGGTAGAGTCCTCATTACTAGCCATGTCGATGATCTTTTATAATAAAATAGATGATGAGAAAGGCATAAACAGTGCTAAACCAAGACATTGAATAAAGGTGACATAGGCTCTAATAGCGTAAATGTAGAATTACTACATTCAATATAAATGCAAAAAAGAAAAAAATAATTACATAAATGTGAATTCATCATGTTTAGTATAAATGTAGGAAAATAATTGTGTAAATGTTAGATCACCATGTTCAATACAAATGCAAGAGAATAATTGTAGCATAAATGTACATCCAGCTACTATGTAAAAAATAGAGGAAAAACTTTTCTATAAATTGTAAAAGGCTTTGAGATAAAGTGAAACAGGCTTTAGCATAAATTTGTAAGAAATTGGCTTTAGCATATTCAATGTAGCGTATTTTGTGTAACATCAGTACTTTTTGGAAAAATATGAATAGAAGCCAGGATATTAATAGGTTTAACAACAACATATTGTAGGATTTATCTTGTGTGGAGGACATTTCTAGTAGAACTGGATATCTTACTCTGTTGTGAGAGGATAACAAAAAAAAATTGATGTTCAAAATTCTTAAAAAAAAAAAAAAACTTCCACACATTGAATATGCTATAGTGAAACTAGTAAAAAATAGTAAACTAGTGGCTATTCTTAGACTTTGAATAAGAAAATAGGAAGAGGCCCTCTTTCTAGCATCAAAAACTATAACAACAAAAAAATTCGGTGGTGGAAACTGAAAATCCCCATGTGAAATAGTTCAACCTCAAGATCCATGAGCCTAAAGGATCTAAGAAACCTTAGATGGTCTTGTCAATCATCCAAGGACTTAAAATTCTATTACCAATTTCAAGGAAATGATGTAAATGAGCAATAGACACATAAACAACAAATTCAACATTGGATTTGTAATTAAACTAACCATTGACAATAGAAAATAGAGAAGATATGACCAAAAACACTACAAATATGTATTAATTCTAAAAAATATGGGTTCAAAAGATACAAATCTATAAAAATTTATGGTTTTCAAAGTGTGGAATTGCAAGGGCTCCAAATTTCCCTTTGAAATTATTGTTGGAAAATCTATTGTGTGGGTGGGTGGGGTTTATTCTGTGGCCATTTAGGATATGTCTAGCTTACTAGATCTACATCAAACTAAAGGCTGCAACAGGTTCTCAATGCTCTCTATGGTTGATGCTGAGGAGAAATGGCTACGTGCTCTCAAATCTATGAAAGCTCAAAAGATTCAAAGGTCCAAAAGTCTAAAATTTTGAAAAATGTCTCTTAAAGAAGGTCCTTAAAAATGGTGTTGGTTTCTATTTATATAGATTTTGGTTTGTTGTTTTCATGTTGAATCTTTTTTGGTAAGTTTCCCAACATCATATGAAACATATTTTTGAAATTTACACTAACCATTAAAGTACAACACATTTTACATAATTTATGCTAGCACTTGTAGCATTTTTTATAATATGAACCTAATTTACATTGTCTTAGAATAATCCATAGCATTTTTAATGATTGATACTACAAATTATACTTTACATTATAAGAATGATTTGGGACTTCAACAAAATAGGGTTACAAGACAAATTTATGAGGGGAAATCCAGTTAATTTCTTTGCTCTTAGATCCAATAAGAATTACATATGAAATTTACATAGAAGGAGATTAGGTTTTCCACTTTGGCCACTAGCATTTCTTTTTTATAATTGAATTTTGTTTGAAATGATTCAATAGCTACTATAGAGGAGGAACTTGTTCTTCTTTGTAGTCTTAGCAATTGAATAACTAAGAACACTTCGCACTCTATTCATGAAGAGTTATATCTCTTAAGGAAGTCTCAATTCTATGACTTCAAAAGTGACTATGAGTTAGTATAGTTAGGTGGTTCATTAGTATTTCACACTATCCTTGATAATGCTCAAAAAGTTATCAAAAAATCTAGAACAAATATTAGGAGAACTAGAGAGTGCTACTTGCTTAGCTCAATATTTGTTGAATCATGAGTGAATACTCCAAATTAAAAATGGTTTGCTTCATATAAGTAGTAAGTGCTTCCTATTTTTCCTTCTCTCTCTCTCTCTCTCTCTCTCTCTCTCTCTCTCTATGTACTTACATCCTTTATTTTATGTATATAGAGAAAGGAGAAATAATGGCAAAAAGATGTGGCATAATAAATCCTTTAAGTTAACTCATTAAAATCAAAACTTATAAAGGTAAACTAGGCAAAGGCTACTACTCAAAGTTCCACAAAATACATTTAGCAACTTTGTGATTACTTAGTTGGATGTTTGGATTTACTTTAAAAATATGATGCTAACAAGGAAAAATGAGTGGCTCAAGAAAAGATTATTAACATCTTCTTTAATCTTTCATATTGGATGTTTGATTTAATCTTTATGTCATTCATATTCATACTTTTTCCATATCCCCTCTTGTTGAGGTACTTATTTTTTTATATTAATAAAAGGATTTAGTGAGGCTTTTCTTCCTTTTTAAATCCATATTTAACTCCTAGAGCATGATTTTCTCTAATACTAAATGTGATATCTCGTTCTTGGATGTTGATGAATACGATCATTCATTGCATATAATCATCGTATACTGTAGAAATAAATTTTAATGATCATTAAACTTGCAAATAATGGTAGAAAAATAGAATTGAAAGGAAAATAAAATAATGGAAATTTGTTAATGAAATTGTTAGATACACTGTTATTGTAGGTTATCTTCCTGTGACACTTAAGACCATAGAGTCAATCCAAAACTACCACCATGGATAGTTGATTGAACCAACGAGTGATCAGTTCTTTTTTGTCTCATTTCATTTGGCTCTCATCACTTGCCATTCTAGCTCCACAAATTCATGTTGATATTACCTCTAAGCCTTACCTTAAATGTCATAGGTTTAATCCATCTCTAAGGGGTACACAAATAGTTATAACCTCTTACAATAATACATGCTTTCTTTGTGAAGATTAATTACATGATTAATATATAATTTCATCATTAATAAGGGATGGGACCTTACACTTTTATTTTGCATTAATAAACTAGCTATATGATATTCATTAGCGACATGAATAGACATTGTTTAACTAAATAGTTCCCCCATAATGCTTGCCCAATAACATAATCTAAACATAATCAAAGGTGATGTGGATTAAGCAAGAAAGCCAACTGTATCCTTCATAATGCCTATCCATTAATGCACAAATCTAGCTACTTGAGAGATAATCATAGATAATATGGGTTAAGTTCTAGGGACCAACCTAGATTTCCTACAATGCCTACTCATTAATCTCATTGAAAGAAGGTTAAAATTTTCTCATACACATGCCTTAGAATATTGGAGATTAGAAATGATTTAGAAGATTCAAGAATGAAACCAAATGGATAAGAACCAATGGCCATGAGGTAACCATGACTTGGGATATCTTAATGAAAGATTGACCATGACATGCGGGTAGGTTTTTGTAAATACCATGACTCAACCACAACCTATGTTTCTCATAGTTGTCCATTTCTACCTTGCCATGACTCATAGTTAGGTCATGGTCTAGATCATGATCTCACCATGAGCCATGGTGAATGCCATAACTTGAAAAATGTGGACCTCAATTTAGGTTCAAGTAGCCTATAAAACCACGATCCATGGTTCAATCATGGTATATACCATTATGATATCCTAATCTTGGATGTTAGTGAATATGATTGTTCATTGGAAAAAAATCATTGTATCATGAAAAAGTAACTTGATTACATGTTTATCTTGGAAAAATAATGGTGAAGGAAATGATAAATTGAAAGAAAAATAAACAATGGAAACTTTATCCATGGAATAATTGGTTACACTGTTAATGGTCTAGGATATCTTACTGTAACAATTAGGACCTTAGAGAAAATCTAGTGCTACCACTAGGTTAGGCCATTAGAATAAATGAGTGATTAGTTTCTTCTTGTCCCACTTCACCTAGCTCTCATCACTTGTTAATTTGGCTTCATAACTTCATGTTGATACAACCTCTAAGCCTAGCCTTAAATGTCACAGATTAAACCCATCCCCAAGGGGCATTGTGAATAGTTACAATTCTTCATATCAAGGCTTCCCTTATTTCAAAGGCTAATTATATGATTAATAATACAATTCCACTCTTAACAAAGGATAGGATGTTACAATCTACTTCCCTTAAGAATCTAGCTCATTCTTTACCTCTTCCTCTATGTCCAATTACTTAGCAGTTGCTTCCTTCCTATGCTCCTTATTTTTAGCTTTATTATTATCTTAATCATCATCTGTACATACAAAAACTATGAATTAATTTCTTACTATCATTTAATAATAAATATAATTTATTACTCAATATCACAATGTTAAGAAAATTGTAGGTAGATGTTAAGAATAAAATCCTTGTTTATCCAAGTTTGTTGATCATAGTTTGATCATTGGATGAATTTTTTGATGATTTTATTATGAAGCTTCCCCATTCTATGATTCTGAATTATGATCTGTTTGACCTTAAAGCTAGTGTTAGATCTCAAGAGTAAGGTTTTCCAATCTAGGACATAAGGCACATCATTTTGATGGAACATCTTTAGTAAACTTACATGGAAAACAGGATGAATCCTTGAATTCACTAGAAGACTTAATCGATAGACTACTTTTCCAATGCTTTCCAAAACTTTAAAAGGTTCATTGTATCTTGGGGCTAACATACTCCTAGTGGGTTTTACTCTTAGCAATACTTGATCCTTGATTTGAAATTCATTCTTAAGGTGATGTTGATTTGCATATCTACTATACTTGTCTTGGGTTGCTTGAAAATTATATTTAACCCTTATAATGTTATTTTCCATTATTTTCATTTCTTCTTCCTCCCACTTCTACTCTTAAAGTTTTCTTTGCCCAAGTTAGTGGTGTATGATAATTTCATCCATATACAACTTCAAATGGTGTTCGATGTATGGATTCATGATAATTAGTATTGTAGGTGAATTTGGCTAGATGAAAATAATCTCTCATGTTTTTGTTCTACTTATGACATTGCTTCCTAGAATATATTCCAATATTTGATTGAAGCATTTTGTTTGGTCATTTGTCTCTGGGTGACATGCCATGCTAAATTTTAATTGCATCCCAAGTTTCTTGAAGAAGTTTCAATAGAATTCAAAGATAAACTTAGGATCTCTATCAAAGGTGATTAATTTTGAACACTCATGTAACCAAAATACTTCTCATATACATTTTTGGGCTACCTCTTCAACTATGTTTATAGATTTCAAAGTTATGAAATGAGCCATCTTCAATAGATGATCAATTACCATTTGAGTCATTTCCTTTCTTGGTTACTAGTAATCTCATAATGAAATCCATGGTAACATCTTTCCATCTCCATATTGGGACCTCCAAAGATTATAATAATCCACTTAGTCTATTTTATTTAGCCTTTTCTTTTTGGTAAGTTTTGAAATTTTTAATGTATGTGGATACATCATTCTTTATTCTAGGTTAGAAATAAAACTTACATATCATCACATAGGTTCTAATATATTCATGATGTCTATTGTATGATACTTCATAAGCTTTGGACAATAACTTAAGTCTCCAATTTTCTTCTAGTATACATACCATATGTTCCTTCTTTAATAGACCATCTAGGGAAAGGTTTTAATGAGGCTTAGAAGAAATATTAGCTAGAATTTACTTGAAATAAGGATCTTCCTTTTTTTATTCCTTAATCTCTTCTTCTATAGGGGTTGTCACAACATCAATTATTAGGTTTCACATTTGACTAAGTGTGTTAGCCACTATTTTTTGTTTTTCTAAAATATATTTAATCACAAAATCATATTCAACTAGTAATTCTATCCACCTTAATTGTTGGGTATTCAGGATGGGTTGTCTCTATACATATTAAATAATTTTATGATTTGCTTTTAGTACAACTATTTTTCCACAAAGATAATGTCTTTAAACCTTTAAAGCATGAATAATTGCAACAATTCTAGATCATGGGTTGAGTAATTTATCTTAGCTCCTCGTAATTTATGAAACTTAAAAAATACCACTTTATTGTCTTGTGAAAGAACTACACTGATTCCTAATTTGCAAAATTCTAGAGATACTTCAAATGATATTTCTTCATCCAAGATTCTCAAGATAGGTATCATTGTTAGTAGCATCTTTAGTGTTAAGAAAGCTTTCCTACATTTTTTTATCAAACTTAAACACATGTTTTTCTTGAAAGAGATTAGTCAATAGGGATACCAAGATAGACTAATTTTTAATAAATCATCAATAAAATACTATTAAGCTTAGGAAACTGTGAACTATTGTAATATCTTTAAGTTCCAGTTAGTCACAAACTACACTAACTTTTAATGGATCTACTTGTCATCCTTGCTTAACTACAATAGGATCCAAGTATAACACTTCCTCTTTAAAGAGTTTTCATTTAATTAATTAGTATTTAACTTATGTTTCTTGAGGATTTTCATTATAATTCTTAAATGTTTAATATATTCCTCTCTTAACTTAGAATAAACAAGTATATCATCCATAAATATGATAAATTGATTAAGGTACTCTTGAAAAATATAATTCACCAATGACATGAATGTTGTAGGTGTGTTGGTCAATCTGAATGGCATCACCAAAAACTCATATAATCTATACCAAATTCTAAATGTCATTTTCTTAACATATTTCTCTTTAATCCTTATTTGGTGATAACTTGATTTTAAATCGATCTTTGAAAAGTAACATGCTCCAGTAAGTTAGTCAAATAGGTCATGAATCCTAGGTAGGGGATAAGTATTTTCAATCGTTACTTTGTTTAACATCCTATAATCAATACATAATCTTAATGTACCATGTTTCTTCTTAACAAATAAAACTAGTGCATTGCAAGATGAGACACTTGGTTGAATCTTCCCTTCTTCCAATAACTAGTCTAATTGTACTTCTAATTCCCTTAATTCTAAATTCTATATGGGGTTTTTGAAATTGGTTGTGTACTAGGGAAAATGTCCATGACATGTTCAACAATTCGTTTTGGAGGTAATTTCCTAGTTTCACCAAATATTGAATCCTTATAATCTTCAAGTTTTTTTGAAATCTTAATGTCAGAGTATTTCTAAGGTTAAGTTAATTTTACAACCAACATAGTAGCATCCTTCTTTGCTAATCTCTTATTTTTCTTAATAGTTATCATGTGAATTTTCTTTGCTATTCCTAATCCCCTTAGAACCTTGCCTTCATCAATGATTGGTATTTTTAAAACATGGGTTCCAAATGGATGGTAATATCAAATTTTTGTAGAAAATACATTTATAAGATTTCATCAATATCTTGTAATTTAAAGTCAAAGAATTCACCAATAAAAGAAATATCTTGCATGATAAAAGTAATTTCTCCATATCTGGTGTGTTTGCTTACTATTATTCCATTTGCAAGTTCTATTCTAATAACTTTCTTGGAAGGTAAGATTAAATTTAATGAATTAATTAAAGCTGGTGAAATAAAATTATCACTTTTTCCACTATTAATCAAAAATTTTATCTTTTGACCCTTAATTGATTCTTCAAAAATGAGTAAAGCAAATTGAAATTTTCTTAAACATGACTTTGTTAATGTTGAAAACTTCTTTACTATGGCCATAGTAGTAGTTTGACTCTTTTCTTTGGCCATATTTGTGTTGAATTTTTTATTATTATTCTGATTGTTTATCTATATTCTTTCACATGATTTTAAATAATCCTTCTTAAAATTATCTTCATTGCAAGTGAAACATCCTAATCGAGTTCTCTTAGTGGGTGTCTCTTCTATTGTTACTTGTTGAAGGATTGTACTTTATAGCTGATTTGATTTCTCATAATCCTTAGCAATTCTATATGACTCATCAAGTCTTTGGGAATTATGTGCATATGTCTAGGGATGCAATTATGTATGTAGCCCATCAATAAACTTTAAGGCCAACTCTTCTTCATCACGATGGCTTACATACTCGGAGAGGTCATAGAGTTATCTTCTATAAATCATCTACCTAATCTTAATGAATCAAATCACATCTTAAAATTCTTGAGAAAGAACATGGTACAAATTTTTGTTTGAAATCTTGATAAAAGTTGGACTAATTTATAGTCAAGCCTTGAGATCTGGGTCCATACCATCATGTTCCTACAAGTCCCCTCAAATATGAAGGAACTACTTCTAAACATTCTTGGCTTGATAAATTCAACATATTGAAATAATTCTTCATGATGTTAAGATAATTTTATTCCTTGGTACTAGATCTGAGGCCTACATCATAATTATCTAGTTTTATCTTTTGGCATGAACTTGGGTTAATGATCTTCTTGGTGAATTTATCAATTTCAAGAACCCTTACATTTAGGTTTCTTTCTTTGGCCTTGTGAAGAAATGTCAGCACATTGGTATTCAATACGAAAAAATTGATCTTGGTATTGATCATTAGGTGGAAATTAATCTTGGTACTAGTCTCAGTGATGTTAGAATTGATCTTGGTAATGCTCCCTAGATTGAAATTGATTTTGAATATTATCCTTGGATGAATATTGGTTTTGATTAGATGGTTGGGTTAAATGATCAGTTAATTGCTTAATGGAATTCGCAAAGGAATCCGTCTTCCCTTAAACCTATAACCATTTTTATTTTGACCTCTAGGATAACTTTCTAATTTCTTTGGACATATTTTTAATATTTTTCTTGAACCCTTGGTTTCATTGACAATGTTTACAATGGATACCTTTAATTTCATCAATTTGTTATATAGGGGCATCCATTTGATCATTGACATGGGACTCCATCATTCTCCAATGTACTCTTTAGGCTTCAAACATTAGGAAGTTGAAGAAACAAGGCAAGGTAATAATTCCTTATTTTTTGCAACCCTTTTATGGGATTTTTAGTTAAATTAGTACTAGAAAGGTTAGAATGATAAAGAACGAATCCCCTCCTTCTAGATCTTTTTATGAAGACTCCATTGGTCATAAAAGTCTCTTTCCCTCTAAAATATTCAATATCTAAGCTTTAAGTAAGACTTTTTCATGTTCAAAAATGGTAACATAATGCTTTTAGAAAATATATTTTTGGCTTATGTACACTAAATATAATTGTTCCATTGTGTCCAAAAGGTTCAAATCTATCGGAAATGACTGTTGTTTTGTTGCAGTTGGACACTAGAATAAAAAATTATGGTAGTTTCAAGTTGTAAAATTTTACACGTTTTTTGAGACTTCCCAAAAGGTCATCCATCTCAGTACTACTCTAGAATGACTATGCTTACTTACAAAATTTTTATTTAGGTTGATGTCAATTTTTCAAATACTTTTATCTACAAAATATCTTGATGTGTCTATATTTATTTTTTCTTTTACTAATTTGATGTATTTCTTGAATTTTCCTTCAATTGATCAAAAATTTGAAATTTTCTATCAATTGAAGAAAATTTTTTTCCATCATCATGAGGTAGGCACCAATGGTGCCAATAGTCACTATTAGTAACTAGGAAGGTATGGAATGACAATGCTGGTGGACATTGAGATGGTAGGTACTAACGATTTCTATCAGCAATTGGGAAGGCATGGAATGGTAGCATTGGTAGAAACTAAGATGGTAGAAACAAATGGTATTGGACTTGAAAAATTTGGTTACTAGAATGGAAATCAAAATATCCCAAGTGCCAGAATAGTTTTAACCTCAAATCTTAAGGGCATTTGAAAAACAAGATTCAAGGCACCCTAGATGGTTTGGCTAATCACCTAGAGACTTACAGAAACGTAAATAAAAATGTAAATAGAAATGGAAATGGAAACAAAATTGCAGATTAAAAATGAAAACAAACATAGAGATTGAAACATAAACTTAAATCTACACAACGATGAATGTAACTTTAGTAAAATAAAAAATGTACAAGGTTCAAGGAGTATAAATTTGTATGTTGGGTGCACAAGAAATTCACTTGGATAGAACTTGAAGTTTGTTGAAGCTAGCAGGCTATGTTCTACACTAAAACCCCACAATCTAGATACCTTCCAACCCTAGTTTCCAACAACTCCCTACTAGTTCCTACCAGAATTTGCAATTGTGAGCATAGATGGTATTCCATCCTTGAAGTAGTGGTATCACGTTGGGAGTCTCTAATGCACAGTGTAGACATCAGTTTGCTCTCAAAGGTGTTGCAAGGTTGCAAAAAGGCTCTTGGTTATACAAAATGCAAAATTTATTTTCACATTGTGAAACTGTCTCAAAATTGTCAAACAAAACTGCCTCTTATTTCCAGAACCGCAATAAGGTGCTCAAGTTTAACTTTTATAGGCTATGGAATTGCTATTTTTGGGTCTATGCATAACTATCATGATTATTGACAGATTAATGTCTAATTGTACATATAACATTTACAATTTTTAGATGACCATTTATAGTAAGTATGGAATACACCGTAGATACCAAAGCCCATTTGAATACTATAAATAGTAAATGGACTTTGCTGACTATGTTGACTCCATCCCAACTATGCTGACCTTGGTGGACTACACTAAAGTTATTACAAACTACTGTTGAACCTGATGTCTATGCTAGTCATGCTGCAACTATTGAAGACTTGGGATGACTATGCTAGAGTTGCTGTTGGGAAAATGAAAAATGGAAAATACCAATAATTCAAATGCTTGATATGTGCATCTACTCTGGGTTTTGTGGTAACTATGCTAGGTTTTGTTGGAAAATGGAAAATGAAAAATCCCAACAATTCCAATGTTGGATATATGCATCTACATTGAGTTTTGTGGTGACTATGCTCGTGTTGGATGGAAATGAAAACCCAACACCATCTATGTTGGGGGTAGATGGGTCCATCATAGTTGAGGCTATAACCCTACAAAAACCCATGAAAATGCTAAATTTAACAATTTCCAAGGCATTTTCAGTATTTTCAAGTTTAAATATAGACATGAGGAAGCTTTTTCCTCTTGGGAACTAAGGCCATAGCAACTTCTAAGGTAATTTTCAGCCCCAAAAGCCAAAGTATGCAAGATTGTAGCTTATGGACTATAAATTTTACATTTACAATAAAATATTGCCTCAAGTTGGAAAATGAAGGTTATAATTTGCAACATGAATTTTCTTGGTGGTTTTTCATTGGTTCCTCTTTGTTGATATTTAGAGGATTGACCTAAGAGACATCGACAAAGAATATAGAACACCATTATAAGTCCATCACCAATGTTCCGTCTCTACACTTGATTAAGTAGTATCAAGCCATGTCAAAGAGTGTTTGTGACGATGGGATAAAGTTATGGTATGGGCATTATTGATTATAGGAAAATGGTAATGAGGGATAACAATGAGTTCCTGATGAGACGCGACTTGCACTGGGCCGCGATATCGCATCCCATGTGATATCGCGTACGCGATATCGCGTCTTCTCCTGCGATATCGCGTACGTGATATCGCGTCCCACCACCATATCTATAAATAAGAGG